>OZ023320.1:5451529-5806529 GCA_964007375.1 Ophion obscuratus
CGGCTTTGAGGGACATTATCGTGAAACTTCTTCGTCACCACTGCGACGAGAAATAATGGACTCAATTTTAACTATCGGCGAAATATATTACGTAATTCTTCTAACCACGATGTCAAGATATATTTATAACATTGAAAATAAAAAAAATTGGAAATAAAAAAAGAGATTTATTTCGATCATTTTCAAACAGAATTTGTATGCACTTTTAATTAATCGGATAATTTTTTTATCCAATTGAAATTAATCGGTTGATTTGAGTCGGATGAATCCAGTATTCGATTTTAAGGGTTACTAGTCTATAGAGAGAAACATTGGGAGAAAATGCAGAAGTTATTCAATTAATTTCAATTAAATGGACATTTTATTAGATTAATTGTTACGGGATCGAATTTTAATCCAATTAAAATAAATCGATACATTTTAATCGGATAAAATTTGTATCTAATTCAAATTAATTCATTAAGGTTAAGCGAATAAAATATTTATCCAAATAAAAAAAAACGAACAAATCCTCAATTTTGTCTCCAATGAGTGTTGCAATCGGACCCTCGAAATCGAACACTTTATCAGGCTGTCATTTAAAATTCTGGAAATCTCCTTGCAGCTTGAATTTTGGCTCTTCGAGATTGCAGCCGGCCCGACGTATCCGTGCCTCCGCGCCCCTCTGCCATGTGACGATCACTGAATCTACTTTATACGACATATAAATTTATGTCTTTGGCCCGAGGGTGACAGTGTCCCGTGCCTCTCCCTTTTTTTCTTATTTTTTTTCCATACAGCCCTCTTTAACGAGAGGCCTCCTCGTTTCCTCTTCTCCCTCGGTCTAATGCTTGAACTCTCGCTGGTGTGTGCAACAGGTGTCTCGGGAAAAGAAATGCGTGTAGCGAGAGAAAATAAAATAAAAGAACGTGTACGTATCCAGGAGCGTCCAGTCACGTTTTATTTCCTTATGGTTTACACTGAATGCGAAGAAAAAAACATTGGTTTGCATTTATTAATTTTCCTGCGAAATCCGTAATATTTCACTGAAATGCAATGTTATTTTTTTCTTTTTCCTCCTCAGACAACGTTGAGTTGAACACCACCAATAATAAGAAAGGCAGCGATAGAAATAACAATAACATTAATAAGAATAGACTTTAATAGTAATCATGATAGTCAATGATAAATAATAATCAAAAATAATAGTAAACAATAGTATTAATAATGAAGAATAGTAGTAAATAATAATATCGATAGTAAATAATAATAACAATAAATAATAACCAAAATGAACAAAAATAATTATAACCATAATCATAATGATTGTGACACGATTACTATTTCCGTGGCGACGAATTACGAAAGTGAATGTCGATAGTTTTTTATGCGGAAAAACATTCTGCTGGTTTTAAATTGATATCTACATGAGTTTTCGAGATATTTATAAAGGAACAAAAAAAGTTCCGTCATTGTGTATGAATTTTATCTTATTTCGTATTCAAATGAGTTTTTTGTCCCCCATTTGCCTCTTTCGCCTTTTATTGCGGATTTCCATGAAAAGAAGCAACTTGATGTCCTTTTTAATTATATTTACGCGTTCCTTCGCAATTCACTTTTGATGAAAAAAAAGTTAAAAATAATCGATATTTCGAAAACTAATCGGGTATGGATTTAAGACCAGAATAATCTTTTTCTTTGTAATCGAAAATCGTAATCTCCCCATAATTGTAATAATCACAAAAGGAAATAATAATATGAATAATACTGAACAGTTATAACAATAAGTAATAATGCATTGTGAATGATATGTGTCTTGAGGCCCTAAAGTAAAAAATAAACGAGATAATGCAATAGCCACTTTTTTCAGGTTTAATTCGAAAAATATCGATGGTAGAGAAAAAACTGTAATGACCAAAGTTGTAAAGCACTCTATTTCGTACAAGTTTAGTCATTACCATTATTACTTAAAAATTGAAAATCGCCCAGTTATTCGACAAAAACAAGTTCCCATTAAATTTAAGACGACGATATTAACTGAACGCAAGCCCAGCCCTGAATGAAACTTACACATGTTGTTTTACACTAATAAAGGAAAATTCATTGTAAATTTCAGCAGGATCAACCTAGTTATTGGGGTTAAAAAATTTAAAAATTAAAGATTTTTCCTTTATTTTAGTGTGGTAGTACTTGAAAAATTTGGATGTTTTTTCTCCAACATAGTTCATAGAAAAACGCATCTTTTTTGCGGAGGAAATTTTTTCGTACGACGAGAAGATCACTACGATACGATCATTTGAAATTCTATCACGTGTAAAATCCTATCTCCGAGTTAGCCGAGTTAGCGATCCGATAAAAATCTGAAAAAAAATGCCACGTACTCAAAATATATGATACAACAAAATCACCAACTTTGAAAAAGATTGAAGAAGGTCAGGCTTTTAGGCCGTTCGAAAACACTTGGAATACCTCATATATATATATGTGTGTGTATATATATATATATATATATATATATATATATATATATATATATATATACATATATATATATATACATATATATATATATATATATATATATATATACATATATATATATATATATATATATACACACACACACACACACACACACACACACACACACACACACACACACACACACACACACACACACACATATATATATATATATATATAATAAAATAAAAAATGAATAAATAAATTACATATATATATTTATTTATTTATTTAGGCGAATAGGAGAAAGGGAGCTCAAGGAGGGATACAGAAGGGAAGAATAAGTCATCGGGTCGATTTGGACCTTATAGCCGGTGGCAAACCATATGTCGTCCACAGTCTCCCTCCGCCCCCTCTCGAACCCCTCCCCCCGCTCGCTCTTTCCATACTTCTTGTCCTGTGTCTTTGGATGATTTTTTTTTTTCATTTTTTTTTTTTGAAATACTAACACCGAACGCGCGTATTATACGCTACCGATGGCCTCTTCGGGCTAAGAGGTCAACGCCAGCTGCAGCAGTTGTCGGGCTGCTGCTGTTACCGCTGCTGCTCCTTCGTCATACACGCGCAAACGCACGCACGTACGTGCGCGCTTCTTAATTCGTTCCTCCGCGTGCCCCTTCGAGGAGAGGCGAAGGAGTCGTGAGGACGGCGGGGGGGGGGGGGGGGGTGGGGGGAATCGTCCCCTCTGCGCGTCGTATTGACGAACACGTGCCCGACGTCCGTTGTGTAAAGTGCCACCCGATGTTAATGGTGTGCGGAGCCCGCACGTTTTGATCAATTTTATAAACGCCCGCCGAGACACGGGAGTACGCCGGGAGAGCCCAAAAAAGGACAACATCCAAGAAGTCCGCAGGATTAGCCCCGCTCCGACACATTGACTCGGGGGATCAAGGCGGAGGTTTTTTTTTATGACTCTTCATTTCTTTAGCGGTTTTTTTTTTTTTTTTTTTTCTAGAGACAAAGTATGAAGTGGATGTTGCTTCTTTTTTTTTTGAGCATAGCGGTCGAGTTTCCGAGCGCCCCGCCGCGCCTCGCGACACTAAGCGGATAAAACAATACAGCTGGGCACTCGGAGATATCGCGGTGACAATTTGTTCGGGCGTGGGGATTTGAGAAAATTACGGAGAGAGGAATTTTGGTGGTTTTTTGTGCTTTGAGACGCGTATGACGACGAATGTATTTTAGATATCGTGTTTTTTCGAATGATATTTATTTATAATTTTTGTATGTTGCGTTTTCGAGGTCGTTTTTATTCAATTAATTTTTATATAATATGTTTTATATAGGTCGATTTCCCGGGAATAGAGATCGAATTTACGGGGGTGGAAGCTTTTTATTTTATTCTTTCGAGACATGCTCTATTACGAATATATTTCAGATGCAATTTTTATTCAAATGATTTTTATTTAGAATTTATTTATGATACGTTTTAGATATGATTTTCATTCGATTTGTTTTTATTGACAATTTTTATAAATTATATCGCGGTGGGTATTTAACGCGTTACCCCCACTTGTAGCGCAAAAAAGGCCTTTTTCATGAATTTTTTTAAAGAAAACTACAAAACTTTTTTAATCCATCAATATACCATCTTAAAGAACACATCTTGAAGAAATTTCAGTAATTTTTTTATTGAAAAATATTACATTGTTTAGAGGCAAATTGCCGTCAATGAAATAATGTTTTTATATACACGGTTTGCGGTGACCAACATTGCGGCGAAGTGGATCATCTGAAAAAACAAATGCGGATGGATTTAGTCAAATATAAGTATAAACTAGTCTTTAATCGAAGGATTTTAAAAAATATTCATTTTTCACAAAATGGCGGACAGTCAAAGTTAATGATTCGATTTTAACGAAAAAAAACGACCGTTTTTTGGCTATAAAACAGCCATTTTTTTCGAAAAAAAAAATTGAACGGTTAAAGACTATATTTTTATGTATTAAATAAGCTTGCAAAATTTCAAGAAGATCGGTTCATTAGTGTTCGAGTAATCTTGGTCACCGACTTCAGAAATGCCATTTTGAGAAAAACGCGTTTAAAGTTTCAATTTCCGGTCGTTTACACAACGGATTCTTCTCTTTCAACGCTCATATCTCAGTCAATTTTGTTCGGATCGACTTGAAATTTTCAGGACATATTCTCAGATGCAATAAAAAATGCAATAAAAAAATGCAATAAAATGCAGTAAAAAGAAAATCGATTTTTTCAAAATCGCAAATGGGGCTAACCCCTTAATCGAGTCATTGTTCCCCAGGCGTAGAGACCGAAAAATTTGCAGAGGGAGTTTTTGACGTTTTTTGTTGAGACTACACGATTAAGAACATATTTTAGATATCATTATTACTTATTATTTTTATATGATGTATATCCGGTATTTTTATTCAATTTCTTTTTATTTATCATTTTGATATAATATATTTGAGGAGGTGGCTCAGCTATCGCGAAATAGTGAGAATTTTCTGAAATTTATCGAGGACATTTGCGAACAGGTGTTACGACTCCGTGTAAAATTTCAAGTACTTTGCGTGATTGTTGAGCAATTAATTATTGAAGTTCGGCTATTATACACGGGCGACATAGCAAAAGCTTCATGAGAACTCCAATACGACGGTCGCAACATAACAAAAATAGTAAGAATTGAATGGAAATAGGCGGAAAAAAATTATTGCGATTTTTATGAACAATTTCAACAAAGAGTTTTGTCTGTCTCGTTATCGAGATATTCGTGAAATAAAACAGAAAATTTCAGCTGATTCACGTAGACCGATAAGGCGCCCTACGGCACATGGCAACGCTGCTGTCAAGTCGGCCATTTTGAATAGGCGCCAAAATTTGAAACGCGCAAACTGTTGCTTCCTTGCTATAAATTTCTCACCGCGCTTTCATAAAGAGTATTTAAATATTTTGAATCATTCTTTACAGAAGATGCAGTGCATGTGGGTCATTCCATGTCAAATCGACAAATTTTTTACCTGACCCCCTTTGATTTCGCTGAAAATTTTCTATCTTTTTCTACCCCCCGAAAGTTATTTTTCAGAATTTTTTCAAATTTTTTTTCCCGACTCAAAAAAAGTTATGAATTTTTGAAAAAAACCGCTCTTTTATTTTTAAATTGCCAGAACTTTTTCAAAAATTGACCGTTTGGGAACTTTTTTTTTTCAAAATTTTTGTTTTTAAATGTAGTTTTCGAAAAAAAATATGAAAAATTTTTCAGAATCCCAGATATATGAAATATTTTAGTTTTTTTGAAAAAACCGTAATTTTCTCAAAGTCCGACCGTTTTTTTTTTGTTTTTTTTTTGCTCTAAAAATACTTCAACTAATTCTGCAATGATCCCCGTTAATCAAAAGATGTGACGACAATCGCTTCTAATTTTTTTTCTTGATTATAAAAAAAATTTTGTTGAATTTTTGCTGATTTTATATAACTTTGTTATGAAATTTTTTTTATTTCCTCGTGAAACCTCAAAAGTTGAAAAATAAAATTTTATTGGAGAATTTCAAGTGATTATCGTCCAAGAAATTGTTATTTTAAAAAAAAAATAATTTTTTTCTCTCATTGACGTTATTTTTTTACTCTTATGGACGTTTTTTTTTGGTACTGAAATATGACAACTTCAAAAATACAATGGGTTTAAAAGTTACCTCCAGTTGATACAATGTGATAATTTAAGAGCTATCGATTGTCGGTAAAAAAGATATCATCTACATTTCATTTAAATAATATGGAGGTTATGTTTTCAGAATAATTACATTGTCGTTGTGTTCATCGTGTCACGTAGACTTACTATTGCTAAATAAAGTACCTATTATTTATCATAAAGTGCTGTTAATTTATATTTTGTTAACGAGTGATTACAATGCCGAAGTTTTTTGATCGATGTTGCAATCCATTTAATTTGGAGAAGCATAGAAAAAAAATATCCCTGCGAAATTTACCGGAGCATTTAGCAATTCGATACAATTTGTCGACTGATGAGCGAATATGTAGTTCATGTTATAAAAAAATGCTTCAGCCCTCTGTTGACAATACTTCTGATGAAAGTTAAATAAAAGATAATATAATTTGAACACATACAAAAAAATGTTTTTAATTTATTTAAAGATGTTAAGAGACGGTGAATTTATTTAAGAGTAAGAAAAGTCCTTTTTTTTTACTTTTTTGAAAAAAAATAACAATTTCTTGGACGATAATCACTTGAAATTCTCCAATAAAATTTTATTTTTTAACTTTTGAGGTTTCACGAGGAAATAAAAAAAATTTCATAACAAAGTTATATAAAATCAGCAAAAATTCAACAAAAATTTTTTTATAATCAAGAAAAAAAATTAGAAGCGATTGTCGTCACATCTTTTGATTAACGGGGATCATTGCAGAATTAGTTGAAGTATTTTTAGAGCAAAAAAAAAACAAAAAAAAAACGGTCGGACTTTGAGAAAATTACGGTTTTTTCAAAAAAACTAAAATATTTCATATATCTGGGATTCTGAAAATTTTTTCATATTTTTTTTCGAAAACTACATTTAAAAACAAAAATTTTGAAAAAAAAAAGTTCCCAAACGGTCAATTTTTGAAAAAGTTCTGGCAATTTAAAAATAAAAGAGCGGTTTTTTTTTTAAATTCATAACTTTTTTTGAGTCGGGAAAAAAAATTTGAAAAAATTCTGGAAAATAACTTTCGGGGGGTAGAAAAAGATAGAAAATTTTCAGCGAAATCAAAGGGGGTCAGGTAAAAAATTTGTCGATTTGACATGGAATGACCCATGTGTTTCGACATAACCTTCAAATCAATTACGCGTCGTCCATCGACTGCGCATTCATTTTCCGGCTCAACTAATTTTTTCCGCCGCTTGCCAGGTTGTACTTGCTCCAACCTTCGATTGTACTGTTTTTCGGTTTGCATTTTTCCCTTCCATCTTTTGATTTTCGCCGAACAAAAAAAAACGGAATTCGCGAGAGATGTTTGACAGCTACGCGCTCACGACGTGGCGTTCGTATCTGAGCTCAGTGATACCAGTTACTGAGCACTAAATCGCGCGTTTGCCACGTTTCAACTTGGTTAATAACTTGTTCGCGATGTAAATAAACAAAAAAGATTAATAACATTTCTAAACGGTCAATTATATGCATTCCACATATTTATTAGCTGAAATTTATTTATTATACGTAAACGAAAATTCGTATTTTTTTTTATCGCCGGAAAAACGATTTTAAGGGGTGAAACCAGCCCTCGAAAAAAGGCAACTCTGAGGGTGGTTCACCCCTTAATTTTTTTTTTGCAATGTCACTATAGTGGATTTTTCATTGCTTTGGATTTGTTTAATTAATTTTCGTTTTTGTCACATTAAAATCGGTGGACTCCTCGTGTGTGAAGCTGCTATATTAACCCTAGAGATGCCTTTTTTCGAGGGATGGTTTCACCCCTTAAAACCGTTTTTCCGCCGATAAAAAAAACGTATCGCTTACTTTTCGGTGCTTTATAACATATCCAAAATTTCACCAAAGTCGAAGGGTGTATATTTGAGTATACGAAACAATTTTTAAAAATTAATTCATCATCAAAATGGCAGAGCTGTGGTAGAGGGTGACAGCAAGGTCTAGCTTCCCGTAGACTTTGATTTGCAAAAGAGTTCAAACATTTTTTCAGTTAGAACATGTATCTTTTCTATGTGACGGTAATTAAAATTAAGAAAATACAAATTTGAGAAAATGGCACGCATTTACACAAAAAAACAACATTTCACGCAACATTTTTGTAAAATGTGGATTAAAAAATAGCTGTTTTTCCAATTTTTTCGAAAACAATTCTCGTCAAGTAGAAAGTACCAATATTATCAATATTTCTACCAAGTTTCAACTCAGTCGGCTTTATAGTTTTTGAGTAATCCTGCACGCCAATTTCGATAATGCAGTTTTGAGAAAAACGCGTTTGAAGTTCACGCTCGCTTCGATTCCGAGCGGCGAGGCGCAGCGTTGACGGGCTGTAATGTTTGAAGTTTTTCGAATTTCGCTTTGAAACTTTGGGAAAATATTCTACATACATAGTTCTATCGTGTAACGAAAAAAAAAAGAAATCATTTTTTTTTATCGTTGTAAATGTATAATCCCGCCTTAAGATATATGGCGATCTTGAAGACACGTAACACAACAAGAATCACACGTGTATTATTCTTCTGTTTAAAAATACATTTTCGATACATATCGATCACGAAGATCGATATGTATCGAATTTCGTATTTTTCTATTTCGTAATAGTATTTCGTAATTTCGTGTCGATACAACAACAAAAATCGAACGTGTATTTTTCTTCTTTTTTTGCCTCCTTTTTCCTCTCACATTTATATCGTATACAAATGGGCTTTTTAGGCCAATTGACTCTACGCGATCGCATAAGGTTTGGGTACGTATATTTTCGATTTGGGCTCATCGACATATATATTTATTTATTTATTGGGGTTATTCCGAGTCGGTATACTAATTAGTTTAGAACGATCCGAGTGTCTTGTGGATCGCATATCGTTCACTGTACTTGCAGTTATTTTATATATATGTGTATATATATATATATATATATATATATATATATATATATATATATATATATATATATATATATATATATATGCGTCGTGCATTAAAATAAAAGTCTCGAGCTGCCGCCAGAACTAATATGATAATTTATGTTGAACAGTCACGAGGTCGGTGGCGTGCGTTAGGTCAGGGGTTAGACGCCCCGATTTCCATTATATACCATTACGGATTGGTAAATATCCAAAGTCGTTGATCGTCTCGATCGCGATTCTTTCGTATACCGGAATATCGTTACAAAGGATCACACGCGTTGCGCGCCGACGTGCAATAAAAAAAACGAAATTCTCGCAACGCGATGGAAATTTCAAGTATGCGATGTGGAGATAAAGATCGGTCGAAAGGGGAAAAAACGGAATCATGCATATTGAAGAACTTGGGGGGGAAATTATTTTCGGGTGGCAGGCTGTGATAGAGGGGACGAAGTTTTTGTCCTGTCGTTCTCACATTTTCCGTTGTGCATCGATAGTTTCGTTTGGGTTAGGACGTGAAAAGAGAGTTAATAAAAACGTGGTAAAGAAAAATTGAATAAAACACCTCGAGTCAATTTTCTCGCACGAATTTATCAATGTGATCATATTTATAATTGGATATTTTCGTGATTGTATGAATAATTTGTCTGATTGTTGATGAGACATAGTCAATATAATTTATATTGTTATTTTGCGATTTTTTTCTGCACTCGATAATGTAATAATTATATAATTACATAAATGTTACGTGATATGAATATTGTAAACATAATAATAAATATAGTACGATAAATATATTATGGAAGCAATGATATCATTTAATATTTAGGATAATTAGTTGGAGATTTATGAATTAGCAATTAGTTACACTAATTAGTTATACTAATCATTGAATGATATCAAAATGATAATATCTAATTATGATAAACTCATATTAACGGATACAAGTTTTATGTATTATTATCATTCTTATTATTATTATTCGGTATATTTTAGATATATCTAATATATGTTATTAGTTTATACTAGACATAGAATAATATCAAGTTGATTGTATAAAAGTTTCTACGAAGATGCGATACAATAATTTAAAGGCCATCATTATTATATGAGTAGCTGGCGAACAAAACCGGACTTGTCCACACTACGACAAATGTTTTTTTTATTTTTCATGTTTTTCAAGCACATCTTGATCAGCTCCTGAAATGTTTTGAAAAAAATCCGGCTCTAAATACCTCAAAATTGGTTGAAAACTGCCTTTTTGAGCCAAATGACAGTTTTTAGGGAGAAAAAAAAATATAATTCGACGTAGAGTGGACAAGTCCGGTTTACTTCGCCAGCTCCTCATACATTATTATTATTTTAAATTATTGATATAATATTATAATATAGAAGTAGTCGAACCTCGATATAACGAGGATTTGCCCATTCCCTTCCGGTAGACACCCGAAACCTTTATACAACAACATGATAATATACATTGTGCCCTAATTGCTTGTAAAAATGGCTCTAATTTGAATAATTCTTTCTTTAAGGAAGACTTTGTCCTTGGAGTGCCATATTTCAGGTGTTTACATTTTATTTTTTCTTAAAGGAAACGAGTAAAGCTTTTTGAGTGCGGTTTTTTTCTTGCTTTTATTCATGATATACAGATCGTTAAAAAAAATTTCGAAAAAAAAAAAACCAAAATGGCGGCCGTTGCAGTTCCGTGAAAACAGGTCCTCAAATCGCGGGAGGTAAACGGCTGACATCACTGCCCCCTCTTTGTTGATCTGAAACACAAATTCAAAGCACATTATCAATCTGTGACCCTTTGGTCATGGAATGACGGATGGGTTTTTCGTTTAGCACAAATTTCGGAAAATGGCGGCAATTTAAAAAAAATCGAATTTTCGCGTTTTTTTTCGCATAAAAAGATAAATAATAAATGCAAAAATGTATCTATCGAAAAAACGATCCGTCATTCCGTGAAGACATATTTTCTGAGTATGCTCTCCAAATTTCAGGTCGATATGTTAATTACAGCGGTCAGGAGAATGTCAGCCATTTTTAAAAACGTGTTTTCGAGAAAAACCCGTTTAAAATTTTGCAATGTGTTTACACAAATGTGTTTATAATTACCGCTAATCGGCAATGCCTGGTCCATAGAGGCATCCCTCCTTTTCTTCTAGCTGCTCATGTTGAGCCGCTAACATCTTCCGCTGCTCAATCCGGGACAAAGTCTCCCTTAAAAAATATCCCTGAATTTATTCAACTATTTTTTTTTTAATTTTACACAACACGATCTCGATATATCGAACTTCCCTGGAGATTCGTTATATCGAGGTTCGACTGTAGTAGTATTCTATTCTTTATTTACCCTTCTTGAGGGTGTTTACATAAATGCCCCTTCGTTTTCATGTACATCAATTATTGTACATTGGTCTTCTTATATCTATCCTAGTTGCTAGTTTCTCAAATTGTGCATTGCATTTTCAATTGCCCTTTTTTTCGGTCGATTTTTAACCCCCTGTTACTTTCCAACCAACGCTCCAGTTCTTTTTACCATTTCATGGTTTAGTTTTCCCTTAACTTCCGTACACTCGCAAATATGCCTTAAATTTTCAATAGCCTGCTTGCATATTCTACATTTGGCGTCTACATACCCTTTTTCCCCGTCTTTGCCGTCATTCTCACATCTTATCCTCGTCCACGGTTCTTTTAATTCTCCGCTAATCATCTTATCCTTCGAATATTTTTCTATTTTACTCCCAACTCCCATGGCCATTTAACACACCTAATATTATAATGTAATTATCACATCATTATGATATATTAAGGGGTTACGTGGGTTTCGAAGACGAAAAAGCATATTTTCTCTATTTATTTTGAATAAATAATGTATAAATTATTTTATTCATAATGTTAAGCACATAAAAGAGCAACATTTCAACAATATAGAAAATATTATAGAAAATATTTAGAAAAAATTCCATCCAAAAATTTGGAATATTCAGCCGGTGGGACTTGGTTTCCGGAGACCCCTAACAAAAGTGTCCTCGTGGTGGTCAGTATAACCCATGATAGCTTCGTCTGAACATAAAAAAACCAAATTTATTCTCTTAGTAGTTAGTAGTGCTAGTAGTTAGTAGTAAGTATAGCTCCCGATTGAACGAAGGATTTTTTTAAATTGAAATTTGAATTTTTGGCAGAGTTGTATGCAAAATAGTTCAATTTTTGGTACACTTTACACTACGTTTGGCCTTGCATAATTAGTTGTAATCGAAAAAAAACCTTCGTTCGAGCACTAGTCAATGCTATTTTGAAGAAGTGTGCAAAATTTACTCCGATTGACTTGAAACTTGGGAGAATATTGTAGACATGTTGTACTATTAGATAATACATTTTTTTAGTGGATTTTTTGAAATTTCAAAATTCACGTAACCCCTTAATATATACTATCATTATATACAATATATCTCAAATGCATCCAATATATTATATTTACATTAATACAAATTATTTTTAGATGTATATTAGTTGTATCATTATCATTATTATTAATATTGTATCAATAAAAATAATAATATTTTATGCCAGTCTGAGGAATGTGAAAATTAAAAAAAAAGTGCAGCCAAAATTAATCTAACGCGAGACGTAATAAAAACGCGTCGATTTTTGCGGTATTTTTGGATAATACGGTACATTGAAAATATTTGGTCCCTCTTATCGGTGGAAGTGACGTACGAGGAGAATAAGGTGCCTGAATACGTACCCAAGTTTGTGTCCTGCACCTGCGTGCGCGTATATATGCGTTGAAGGGACAGCAGCGTCGCTCGAGCCCTCTCGGCTTTTATGAGAAAACGATGGCTATCCCGTAGAAAAGAAGCACTTTGCGCTGTTGCGCTCGTCCCGGCCCTTGCGTCGTTTTTCTCTCACCCTTGTGTGTTTTTATGTAGCCGGGAAACTTTTCTTGTCGTGTATACCTCATACGGTGTTGCGAGTCTTGTAATAACGCACCGAGGCTCTCGTCGTGACACCTGACGTATCACAATTCACCCCGCGAGAAAGAGAGAGAGAGAGAGAGAGAGAGAGAGAGCGAGCGAGGGAGAGAGAGGGAAGGAGGGAGCGACGCACCTAAAGTGGAAAATAAATTCACCGGCTCCTTTTGTTTATGAAAATTCGGCACGTCTCGCCCTTCGCACCAACTCATTAAAATCTCCATAATCCCACTCGAAGCCCTTATGTCGACAGTAAATTGTTTCAAGTTTAACGAAGAGATGAAGATTTTTTTTTTCATTCACGACTTCCTTTCTGCGACAGACATTCGTGCACAAAAATAATCAACTATTAAAAAAAATATATCATTCTTTTTATAAAAATAATGTGCAAAAAATTTTTTTAAATAAATTTAATAGAACAAATTTATGTTATTGTTTTAATATAATTTTGAAAAATATACATCTTTTTTACCGATAATTTTCAAAAAGAAGTTCATAAAAATAATAATACAATTTCGACATCGAGACTCGAAATTCCTTACTCCGACCCGAACAAACCCAACACTGATGAGGTTGTGAATTAATAATTCCGTAAACATACAATTATCATTAGAAGATTGAACCCTTCATCGTCCGAATGCAATAAAAACTAATTTTTTTATCACACAAGTTTCTTCTGCCTCATTTACGTATGAAAATTCCCCGACCATTCCTCAAGACGCTCCACAATCGAAATAAGCAACAACAAAAAATCGAAGAAAAAAAATTCGATACAATGCCAAAAGTCGGGAACTAAAAATCGAAAAAAGAATTTTCGTTGCACTCCATCGATGCATTCTTCGACGTAACTGCAATAGAAATCCGTATGAAAAAATGCTTTCGGCAAGAAGTGAAAAAATAAATTTCCGGATCAATATCATAATCGCAAATTCACCAATAATGATCTCACCCACCCGATACAAGATGATGCCGATCTCGTTGCCGATTTTTTTCATTCGCCATGCTGTCCTCACAATCCACCGCGTTCGTCATCGTGAACTTGAGGGCAGGTCGATTCCATGCGTTACGATAAATCGAACAAGATCCAAACGCTTTTCTACCGCGATCGTTGCCAACCCACATGTATGCCCGTAAGGGCGTGTGTATGTGCGCGCGGCGTTACAATACGCAAGTTCACTTCTCTTTTTTTCCCACGATGGAATTTACAGGAGCGAGCCGTTTCCACGCGATCCTGCTGTTGTTTCTTATTTCAACCTGTACGTTTGCATAGTGTATAGGTGTGTGTGTGCGCACATATACATATATAGATATATACATACATACATACATACATACATACATACATACATATATATATATATATATATATATATATATATATATATATATGCAGTGTTGGCGAAGCGAAACGAAACTGAGCGGAGAGGGGGGAGCACTCACACGGGGACTGATACACACCTGTGTCGTGTATTCCACTTTATTTTTACCTTCGAGTTTTTTTTATATTTTTTTCTCTTTCCATTCCGTAAAACTCGAATAAATTTAACGCTAGAGAGACGCGGCGAGAGAGAGAGAGAGAGAGAGAGGCGGGAGCGTGTTACAGTGAACTTTGGTTCATTCCGTACGATCAGATACTCTTTTATTCGCCGCAAACGTACATAGATACGTAATTATCATTCTTCCCTATTCACGGTCCGATTTGCGTGTATACATATATATATATATATATATATATATATATATATATATATATATATATATATATATATATATATACATATATACAGGGAGGCTCGAAAAGGGACGACCAAAAAGAAAATCTAGATGGCCTGTATCAATACCTATCCGAATCATCACCATCTATGCTCTACGATTTTTTTTAGTTTCCGAGAAAAAAGAATATTTATTTTCTCGAGTTTTCCCTTAGCATACGTTTTTATTTTTTTGTTTTCTATTTTGTACACGTGCTTTTCTCTTAGACATTTTTTGAACCGATTACGACTAGTCGAAATAATTTCAGTGTTTTTTTTTTATCATCTCACTCGATGATTTCAGTATTTTTCAAGATTTCAGTATTTTTTTATCATCTGAGGTTTAGTGACTTATTTTCTCAAAGCTATTTTTTAACTTTTGATAAAAATCTAAGGTATCGACGTGAGTGTTCAGTTTATTTATTGCTCGGTGGCCATTTATTTACTGCTCAACAGTGCGCTTTATAACGATAGCACAGATAAAAAAATCACGAGCAAAGTAAATACACACAAGAGAAAAATGTAAAGATGCTTTTTTCTCGAAAAGTAAAAAAGATCATAGAACATAGGTGGGGATGATCCGGATACGTATTGAAACGAAACGTCTACACTAGTAGAATTAATTCTGGTCTGACTTCAATTTTTTAAATTTCGCTCATTGAGATAAATATTAAGCAAAAACATTGTAGATTAAAATAAAATCTTTGCAGTATCATTAAATAAAATAAAAAGTTAATTTCTATTAAAAGTATCCAGAATTAATTCCACTAGTGTAGAGTTTCCTTTTGGTTGTCGCTTTTCGGGTCACCCTATATATATATATATATATATATATAGGCATGCGCGCTATATAGCTTGCGCAATTTTATAAACAATAGAATTCAACGTCAACGCGTATTATGCATACATGTGCGCAGTCCTTGTCGAGGAGCGAGGAATCTTCGCCCGATAAAGATCTTCCTATTTGAGAACAAATGTTCCGCTGGTCGGGCCTCCATTTTACTTTAATCTCAATGATGCGATGAGCAATAAATGTCATTAACGCTGTATGGAGACTTAATTTATGTGGGATTGTTATAGTTTTTGTTTTTGTTTTTTTTTATAGATATACCGGCGCAAGTGCCGCCGCTGACGCCTGGGACCAACAAGAAGATGACCGAGGCCCTCAAGGCCTCGTTCGCGTCCTGGGAAAAAGAACAGCTTCGTCTCAACATCGCCAAAGGTAATTAACCAATTTTTTCTTTTTATTTCCCCAATTCGTCTTAACGGCGGGGTAAAGTTAATTCGGCGAAAAAAAGGCATGTTTTAAAGATTTTTTTTGGCGTAACGAATAGTGTTCGTTTATTGAAAAATTTACATATAATAAAGTAACATTTGAACAACATTCTCCTAAATTTGCATTGCAAAATATTCAAAATTGACCGAGTGAAAATTAAACCCCGGAGGCGCCTCGAAAAAAGTTGGTTTGCGGTGTGCACCATAACTCGCAACAGAATCATTTGAAACAAAAAAATCAAAATGCATTTGTTAAAGGAGATGTTTCTCGAGGTAATGACGGGAGGATTTTTTTTTCTTTCGATTTTTCGATTTTTCGTAGCACTTGGGAGCCAAAAACCCGATTTTCGCTAAAAAAATCGGCTAATTTGTTGTTGAAAAATTAGTAATTATTGAAAAAAAAACAAAAAAGCTCTCGACAATACCTGGTGAATTATGTGAAGAAGTACTGTGCAAAATTTCAAAGCGATTGGTCCAGTAGATTTTGAGTTATCGTGCACACAGACTTCAAATATGACAAGTCTCAGAAAAACGGTTTGAAAAACGCAGAAGAGAAGAGAACGGCATGGAGCAATAGACGCTCAAATACTCATAACTTCGTTAATTTTACTCCGATCGACTTGAAATTTTAACACAATATTCTTGATATATTATGCATTCATTTAAAAAAAAAATTTTAAATGAAAAAAATTTTTTTTAATACTTTACCCCGCCCTTAACTTGGAATTGCCAACCTCGAGGGCTGGGTACAGGGTCGAGGGACGAGGGGTTGATTTTTTTTATCAAATATTTTTTATAGATTTTAGATCTCGGTTAGGGGAGGCTAAAAATAGAATGGTGGGATTAGTGAATTTTGGTTGAAAACTAAAAATGGGGTTAAGTTCTTGGATCGTGGAGTTCTAGTTCGTCCCAGTTGTGCTCTGGAGCTCGAGGTAAGTTCTTGGATTGCGGGTGACAGGTCTGAAGACACGTTACTGGAAGTACAATCAAATACCCAGTAACTTTCAGCTGGAAACTGGCAATCGGACCAATTTCTAGTTCCTAATTAAAAGTAACCAGAAACTCCGTTGCATCTCTAGTAACCTGCCTCCAAGTCCTGTGACCCATTATCGAGAAAACTGATCAGGATTGTAGTGCCTAGCGAGAAGTCACTAGAACTAGGATGGAGTAGCTAGTAACTTCTGGGGTTGGACCCTCTTGGACCGCCGATTGGAAGCCGATGGACACCCACTCACTAACTTCCAGTGTATCATTAGAGTTCGTTCCAAACTTTCGGATCAAAGCCCCAGCAACACCGAAACCCCACCATCATTCCCTTTTTAGTAAGTTAGTTTAGTAAGTTCCCCTTTTCGCAATAATTCTATAACCAGCGAACCCCCCAACCGAAAACGACCAGAAACTCCATTGTCCAAAACCTGTCCAAAATCCAAACGGTGCCGAAAGTAAAAAAAAAACTCCAACCAGCATGTTCGCTCACTCGTAAGTAGCCAACTCTTCGCCGTTTATCGCAACAACGATTCGCCACCATTTCCGCTGGTGCAAAAATCTCGTCACGATTATTAATACCGATGTAAAGTTGCGCTGAACGATTCTTTCGTCGAAACGCTCCTCCACATACGAGGCGATAATGTTTCGTTGATTAAAAAAAAAAGAAAAAAAAACGAATTTTCCGGACTCTGGCTCGCTCGCTGGACACATCGAGATGGAGCTCGCGAGATACCGTGGGCCTGGTCGTGTGGTTGGAACAAAAGAAACTATCGGTCGAGTATGGTTGCGCCTGTGTATGGGTGCGAGTGTGTAACTTGGCTGATGTTAACGAGAGTAGGACAATGGTGTGGGAGTGCAAAGTGTACGTGTATAAATAACAAGGCGAGTAACGAATGAACATACATATAGATGGTGAACAGTCCACTCTCTCGTTACACGAAGTGGAACGACTCGCGAGGGGGAGGCCGCAGTACAGGGGTTCACGATGAGGTCACAGAGACGAGGTGAAGTAGCTTGCGTTCCGACGCCTGGGGCTACCCTCTCGCACATACGCGCAGTGTCCCGAGGATTTGCACCATGATTCAGTATTCTACTGACGCGCGAAACGATATGCCCCGTCGCCGTAACATTTACCGGATTGTCGATACGCCTTTTCCATATCGTAGGGCGTGATTTCCCTTCCGCTCATGAAGCGCCCCGAATGGCGTCCCCGATTATTCGAATGCATTTTGAACGGCCATTGTCTATCTCCTTCGAGGACGCTCGCGATCGATCGTTTTGGCACGGAAATTTCAACAAAATTGTATTCGATCTCAATTGAACCCATGTAAACTTACAAGGGATTGCGGACTTCCGGTCGGGCGGAAAATCGGCATTGCAAGCCGATTTCGGAAGATCGGTATTGCGTGCCGATTTCATAAAATCGGTATTGGCTGATTGCGGAAGATCGGTATTGCGTGCCGATTTCAGAAAATCGGTATTGGCTGATTTCGGAAGATCGGTATTGTATGCCGATTTCAGAAAATCGGTATTGTATGTCGATTGAAGAAGATCAGCATTCGCCGATTTCAGAAGCTTGGTATTGTATGCTGATTTTAGAAGATCGGTGCTGCATTCCGATTTCAGAAGATCGGTATTGTATGCGGATTTCAGAAGATCAGCATTGGCCGATTTCAGAAGATTGGTATTGTATGCCGATATCAGAAGATCGGTGCTGTATGCCGATTTCAGAAGATCAGTATTGCATGCCGATTTCGGAAGATGGACATTGGCTTATTTCGGAAGATCAGTGCGCCATGCCGATTTCAGAAGATCGGCATTGCATTCCGATTTCAGAAGATTGGTATTGTATGTCGATTTCAGAAGATCAGTGTTGCATTCCGATTTCAGAAGCTCGGTATTGTTTAGAAGATCAGCATTGGCCGACTGCAGAACATTGGTATTGTATGCCGAATTCAGAAGATCGGCGCTGCATGTCGATTTCAGAAGATCAGTATTGCATGCCGATTTCGGAAAATAGACATTGGCTTATTTCGGAAGATCAGTGCGCCATGCCGATTTCAGAAGATCGGCATGCATTCCGATTTCAGAAGATGGTTTATCGTATGCGGATTTCAGAAGATCAGCATTGGCCGATTTCAGAAAATTGGTATTGTATGTTGATTTCAGAAGGTCGGTATTGTATGCGGATTTCAGAAGATCAGCATTGGCCGATTTCAGGAGATTGGTATTGTATGCCGATTTCAGAAGATCGGTGCTGTATGCCGATTTCAGAAGATCAGTATTGCATGCCGATTTCGGAAAATGGACATTGGCTTATTTCGGAAGATCAGTACGCTATGCCGATTTCAGAAGATCGGTATTGCATTCCGATTTCAGAAGATTGGTATTGTATGTCGATTTCAGAAGATCGGTGCTGCATTTCGATTTCAGAACATTGGTATTGTATGCCGATTTCAGAAGATCGGCGCTGCATGCCGATTTCAGAAGATCAGTATTGCATGCTGATTTCGGAAAATAGACATTGGCTTATTTCGGAAGATCAGTGCGCCATGCCGATTTTAGAAGATCGGCATGCATTCCGATTTCAGAGATGGTTTATTGTATGCGGATTTCAGAAGATCAATATTGCATGCCGATTTCGGAAAATAGACATTGGCTTTTTTCGGAAGATCAGTGCGCCATGCCGATTTCAGAAGATGGTTTATTGCATGCGGAGTTCAGAAGATCAGCATTGGCCGATTTCAGAAGATTGGTTCTGTATGTTGATTTCAGAAGATCGATATTGTATGCGGATTTCAGGACATTGGTATTGTATGCCGATTTCAGAAGATCTGTCCTGCATGCCGATTTCAGAAGATCTGTGCTGCATGCCGATTTCAGAAGATCGGTATTGCATACCGATTTCGGAAAATGGAAATCGGCTTATTTCGGAAGATCAGTGCTGCATGCCGGTTTCAGAAGATCGGCATTGCATTCCGATTTCAGAATATGATTATTGTATACCGATTTCAGAAGATCGAGACTGCATGCCGTTTCGGAAGATCGATATCGCATGCCGATTTCAGAAGATCGTCATAGACCGCTTCCAGAAGATCGGTATGTCATGCCGATTTTGAAAAATTGGCGTTTATTGCCGATTTTGAAAAATCGGCGTTTATTACCGATTTTGAAAAATCGGCATTTGCTGCCGATCTCCCCGATCGTGCTGATTTTACGAAAAATCAGGTCTAAATCATAGCAAAATTGGAAAATAACGGGATTACGGCATTTTTTATCAGTACTTTGAGTGTATGTAGAAAAAAACGGCGCAAAGCACAGTTGTCCGTCTCTCTCGCGCGCGTTCACGATCGCTCTGTCGATGAGCTCCGAGCCGTACTTGCGCGTGTGTGCGTACGGTAATTTATGCGTGCACACGTGTACACACGGACGTATTACACTTGTAATACGAGAATACACGAGGACGGACAAAAAAGCAAGAGGGCCTGAAAGCGCTCGAGCTGCTTAACAGGAAAATTAATGTGAGCCGCGAAGAGTCGCGCGTGTTTGTTCGATTCTTAGCGATCGATTTGTCCGAATGGGTATACAAACACGCGCCCGCGAACAAATATAAACACGAGGTATCGAGATTTTTCGTAAGCTATATGTATATATACATACAGGGTGACAATTCTAAGGTGGCTATATGTGTTTTGAGAGGGGAAATCCCTTTAGGCAGCCGAACACAAGCGAATATTCAAATTTTTTTTTGTGACACAACTATTTTTTCTACATAATGAAAATGTTGGGTATACATCATTAAATCGTCTAATTGAAAAACAAGCAAAAAATAATGTTTACATATAGCGGCTGTGCGATACTTGCCTCAGAGACGGTTGCCGTCGGAGTTTGTTCCACGGCGTACAACCTAGCGTCTGGTGCGTTGATCTGAAACATCAGAGCCAAAAAGTTTTAGATTTCTATGACCCGCGCGCGGTATGTGAACCTAAAAAATCTAAAGAAAAGTGAAAATTCGAAAAATGGTACGTGTTGGAAAAAATGTTCTACTCCCCATGAAATTTTTACTAAAACTTTTGCTACTGGAAAAGTCGTTTAAAAAGAAATAATTTCCGAAGGACTCAAGGTTCACATAGACGGTTATTATGTTATCGAAAACTGTGCAAAATTTCAAAATGATCGTTTGGATAGTTTTCGAATGATCTTGTACAAGGTTCGCGAAAAAGTGGTTTTTAGGAAAACGCGTTTAAAGTTTCAAGACTGAAAATTGTGACGCAATGACCTACCAATTAATCTGCGATTCCGGAGCCACGAAGTAGTCCCTCAGCTTCCTCCTGGAGTTCATTTTCGGTTATAAGCTCTTTTTTACGTTCTCCCCCGTAAATTTAATTTATCCACTTTAAAATGCATCTTCGATAATTCTTTTCTCGATGACGGGAAACATAAAAGTAGTTTTCTTCCAAAGTGTTTTGCATTCAAAATTTAAATACCTCCATTCCGCTGTACTCAAAATAGAGTTTTGATTTTTTTTCGGTGCTCAATTTTTTCTAGCAAAAAAGTTTTTCAGTTATATTCGTCACAGCAATTCTCCAAGTATATATATTTTTTTACGACTTGAAAAACCGTTGAAATATGATTTTCTCGGTCGCAAAATCTCGGCGCGGGATCCTCAAAACACACATGGCCACCTTACAATTGTCACCCTGTATAGATATACATGTATGTATATCTCGATGTATGTATTACACGCGGAGCAAGTCTGTCCACGCGTATGTACGCGCGATAAATGAACGAACGAACGAACTGTGAGGTTCGCCGAGGGCATGTAGACCGGAAGTAACGTCACACCCGCGTGGCTCTGAATGCGCATACCGGATGTGTGGCATCGGCTCCCCATCAGAACCCCATCACATTGCCTCGCTATATATTCATATACGTGCGATTATACACCGATTCAGTGAAAGAGACAGAGAGAGAGGGGGAGAGAGAGAGAGAGAGAGAGAGAGAGAGAGAGAGAGAGAGAGAGAGAGGGTGAAGGAGAGCACGATACGGACAGATTGCGGGAGAAAAGGAGAAAACGTCGCGAATCGCGATGCACAGAGCAGATATCCCTGGATCTCGTGACAGGCCGAGGGGGTAAGAGGCGATCGCGGATTCTTCCTTTGTGCGAAATAAAGGAACGATCTTTTTTTTCCCCTCTCTGGCTAAATACGTATGGAATTTTTTTGACAGACCGATATCTTGTCAGTCCTCGCTCGTGGGAGTGACATTCTCCTGGGAACTATTTGCAATTACAACGAGCCGGATTGTTGCACAATTCCAATGAACAACTGGGTCAACAAAAATGCGTCGCTAAAAAGTTTCAAGACTCATTTTGCGAGAAAAAATCATCAAATAACTCACGAGGAACATCACTCAACCCTTCGTTGACACACTTATATTTGGCCAAAATTTTGACCCACTGGGTGAATTTGACTCGAGCAGTACTTTACACACCTGCCATTAAGGCGTTACCCCCACTTGTAGCGCAAAAAAAGGCCTTTTTCATGATTTTTTTAAAAGAAAACTACAAAACTTTTTTAATCGATCAATATACCATCTTAAAGAACACATCTTGAAGAACTTTCAGTAATTTTTTTATTGAAAAATATTACATTGTTTAGTGGCAAATGGCCGTCAATGAAATAATGTTTTTATATACATGGTTTGCGGTGACCAACGTTGCGGCGAAGTGGATCATCTGAAAAAAAAATGCGGATGGATTTAGTCAAATATAAGTATAAACTAGTCTTTAATCGAAGGATTTTAAAAAATATTCATTTTTCACAAAATGGCGGACAGTCAAAGTTAATGGTTCGATCTTAACGGAACAAAAAAACAGCCGTTTTTTGGCTATAAAACGGCCATTTTTTTCGAAACAAAAATCGAACGATTAAAGACTACATTTTTATGTATTAAATAAGCCTGCAAAATTTCAAGAAGATCGGTTCTTCAGTGTTCGAGTAATCTTGGTCACCGACTTCAGAAATGCCATTTTGAGAAAAACGCGTTTAATGTTTCAATTTCCGGTCGTTTACACAACGGATTCTTCTCTTTCAACGCTCATATCTCAGTCAATTTTGTTCGGATCGACTTGAAATTTTCAGGACATATTCTCAGATACTTATACTTCAAAAAAATGCAATAAAAAAAAATCGATTTTTTCAAAATCGCAAGTGGGGGTAACCCCTTAACGACCCTCCGGTCGGTTTTTCAATTTTTTTTAAATCAAGGATACACTTCAAACATTTCTTAATATGTCTGCATAATTTTAGTTAAAAAAGTATCAAATTAAATCGTTTAAAAAAATTATTGAAAACTTACAATTTTGCAAAAGTGAGCATTTTACTAAAAATTCGTCCGCGTCAGAATGACTCAGTACGTCAACGTAGGGTCAAATAAAACATAGTAAATTCAATTGAAAAAAAAAATTAAAATATATATTGTTATTTGTTTGTTTCGAACTTGGTCATTGATACGAAAGGATTGATTATGATTTTTTCTGAGAATATTATTTATTGAACAATGACAATGCACCAATAAATACACGTGCGTCCATGATTCATGCTATCGTTCGTTCATTTGCTATAATTATTTTTTTAATCATTGTTTCATTATTATAATGATAGCAACAATAACAATCTTATTACAACCATATTATTATAATTATGACAATTACGTCATTTTTATAAAATAATAATAACAATAACAATAATAGTTATAATCATAATCATGATGAGAATATTGTTACTTTTACTGCTACTATAATAATGATAATAATAATCATTATTGTTATTTTTTCGTAGTGTTATTGCTCATATAATTGTAGTAAATTATCATAGTAACGATAATTAATATAATGATCCATGTTATTATTGTTGTTGTTATTGGCTATTATTATTTTTTGCTATGTTTGGCTATTTTGGCTTTTCTTTTGATATTACGATTATTTATTATATTATTAGCTGTTGTTATTTGCTATCACTATTATTCGTACCAATTTTTTTCACTATTATAATTTTTATTGACATTCGTTTTTTTTTTCTATTCTTACCGTCATTGTTTTGCTGATATTGAGCAGTACGATTTTTGCACCTTGTTAGATTTTGTTGATTGTTGAAGGTGGAGATATTTTATGATTTATGAAATTAATAGACCGTATAATAAGGGGAGGCATATTCAACAGGTACTATTGAGCGGTGACAGTTGCACCTGTGGAGCGTCTCACATAGCGAAGCATAGAAAAGGTTCACAGCTGCGCAACTGGCGAAATTCTAATTCCTACGCTCGCCGTGCTTGCGAGCTTTGATTCTTTCTTCCTTTTTTCTCTCGCTGCTCGTACCTACCTGCGCATCCAAAGGGCACCAACGGGACAAAGTTTGCGACACCTGCTACTCGGCTTATCGGTAGTTTCGGTGATTTCTTTTTTTTTTTTCTTCCTCTTCTTATTTTTTTCCTTATTCTTCCCGGGGGCTGCGACGAGTGCAATCGCAATAAAAATGAAGGCTGTGGCCTTGCGAGGGACAGATAAAACGCGCATGAAAAAGCCGTTTCATCGCTCTCGCTGATAAAACGAAAATTCGGTAGGCAATAAAACTTCTTTTTTTTATTTATTCTTCATTCGGGATAACGTTGTTGTTTTTCTTCCCGTTTTTCGAACCCTCGAAGATACAAACTGCGGGATCCTTCGTATACGTATAAATATATGCGAGGAAATTCATTCGACTCGTAGGTGCAAACACGAACAGCTGCTATTATTCGCGTGGCGTAGATATGGATATACCAGAGATTGCGCATTGCTGAGGATATCAATTCTTTGAAAGGCGATCTTCAGTTGTCTTGAAATTTTATTTAGTATCATAACTATTTTTTAACTTCTTAAAATTTTGTTCAGCTTTTTTATTTTTTTCAGTTTAGTAAAAGTTTATTCTACTTTTTTCCAATCTGTAAAAGTTTCTTTCAGTTTTTATAGTTTTTTATTATGATTTTTTTTTCAATATCGATGAGTCACAGACTTAAAAAAAAAAATTACAGATAAATCATAGAATAGATTAATTTTGGGGGCATATGGAGAGAAGAAAGTAATTGTTGTTTATCAGATTAGGGGGAAGGGCTATGTCTAAAGGTCTAGTTGTGTTTACTTTTATGTGTTTATCAAATTTATGCATATATATATATATATATATATATATATATATATATATATATATGCCGTTTTTAATTATCATAATATTATAATAAATTGAATTGAACTTAAACAAATAGTAATGAAATTGGATGATAATTAGGTTAATATTAAATTCTATTATGCAGACATCTTTTTCAATCTACATATGCATATATACATATATATCGACACAAAAAGATGTATATGTAGAAAATAAATTCAATAATAATCGGGAAAATATTAAAGAATTAAATAATAATTAACTAAGATAAATGTTCATTATATCATATTATTTTATCTCCATATATATAAAATTCATTTTAATTAAATTATATTTCTTATATTACATTTAATTGAATAAAATTTAATATAACTTATTATAATTTATTGAAAATTCCAAACGATACACAC
Source organism: Ophion obscuratus (assembly GCA_964007375.1). Lineage (NCBI taxonomy): Eukaryota > Metazoa > Arthropoda > Insecta > Hymenoptera > Ichneumonidae > Ophion > Ophion obscuratus. The sequence goes on from OZ023320.1 coordinate 5,477,204, forward strand.
GCATATATATATATATATATATATATATATATATATATATATATATATATATATATATGTGTGTGTGTGTGTGTGTGTGTGTGTGTGTATATATATATATATATATATATATATATATATATATATATATATATATATATATATATACATACACATATATATCGACACGAAAAGATGTATATATAATGAAAATTTCAAGTAGATATATACATACATACATGCACACATAAAATTTCACTGAATACACATATTTTTTGTTCTTTTATTAAATAAAGAGCAGAGAGGGAAGTGTCACTCTCTAGCGCCGTCTCCGAACACCTGTGAAAAGTGCTGACATTATCTTCAACTTTGCTTCACCAACATCTATATACATATACATGTCTTCACCTTAGATAAGGAAGAAAAATTCTGTCAAAGAAAACGTAAAAAAAAACCCGAAGCCGAAGATACGACATCGTGTAGTATAGGTGAAAACGAGTCTGCGATGAGAGAGCAGGGAGAACAGCTCGGAGAGGAGTCTCGTATAAGAGTCTGTTAACAATGCTGACAAGGAATAAGTTGATCAAACATCGGCGCGATCCTCAAACATTGGCGGTGTTCTTTGATCCGTCGTCTCTGCACGTACACGACCGATGGTTATGTTGCTCTCGCGCCCCGTTAGACACTTCTCTCTCTCTCTCTCTCTCTCTCTCTCTCTCTCTTCCTCCTCTCTTTTTCTCCTCGGGACCGCACGTTACTATCCTTCGACACCGAATGTACACGCGACGCACATTCGACGCGCGAGTCGCCCGGACTACACGTGCGCACTCGAACAGTAAAAAGAGACGAAAACCCAGCACTTTTGAGCGTAAAATATGAATTTTTGACTGAAAATAGATGGTTGCATACTGAAAGTAACCCCAATAAAATTTTACCCCTCAACTCTCCCCAACTCTAAAAGATAGGGGTTGAAAACTTAAAATTCGCCGTATCTCGATAATTAGTGGCCCGATCAAAAAAGGTTTCAAACAAAAGTTGTTTGGAATAATAAAACTCGTATATAGGTATCCGACGCCCAACCCCCTATCTTTGAAAATAGCGGCACAAAAACGCTTCGAAAATTCAGGGTTGATACGTGTGCGAGCGTTGTGCCGCTATTTTCAAATATAGGGGATTGAACGTCAGATAACTTTATACGTATTTTATTATTCCAAACAACTTTTGTTTCAAACAGTTTTTGGTCGAGTTATTAATTATCGAGATGTGGCGATTTTTAAGTTTTCAACCCCTATTTCTTAGGGTTGGGGCGAGTTGAGGGGCAACATTTTATTGGGGTTACTTTCAGTATGCAACCATCTAAGTTCAGTGAAAAATTCATATTCTGCGCTGAAAAGTGCTGGGTTTTCATGTCTTTTAGTGGACTGCAGCCGCTTGAACATTGATGCACGTTGTACGTGTCAAATTCGCCCCACGATTATCCACGATTTTCCATCATCCACAATCCGTACCCCTTTTCACAAAAGAATACGTGCAGAATAAAAAGATCGAAACACATGCGGACTTTTGCACCCGGTTCACCGATCTATCGACACTGGTGAAATTCATTCTGGACACTTTTGATTTTTTTTTAATTTCGAATTTATTGATCATTTATACCTTATAATTACTTATACTTTATATTCTTATCAATGTGGGCTTATTGAGACAAATATTGAGTAGAATCATTGTAGATTAAAATAAAAACATTACAGTATCATCTTGCCGTAGCAGAATATACATTTCTGCGTAAATATCAGAAAAAGCTAATTTCTATCAAAAGTGTCCAGAATTAATTCCAGTAGTGTATCCTTGTCTACCCTATTATTATGTCGTATGTTAATTTTTGTCATAAATTATTTTTATCTTTATTATATTATACCCTCTTTATTATATACTATAGACAATTTGGCAACCTATTATTATATAATATATTAATATATTGGGAGTCCAAATAAGTCTCCGCCGTTTGACAAAGGATGGCCCCACCAGGAGGTTATGGTTGGAATTGTCAGATGTAAAACGTCATATCGTATGGTTGGACATCTGGCATGACCATAACCTTGAAATATTAGCCATTTTGTTTCAGCATCACGTCATTTTTTTCGTGCGAAAATGTCGAGTTTTGAGCTGAATAAGCGTCATTTGCGTGAACTTTATAACTCTTCTTTGCTTCTTTAATTTGGAGGAATCTGCAGCTGAAGTGCATCGATTGCTTGTAGAAGCATATGGTGAGGCTGCTTTAAGGCCTTAGGCCACAGTAACGAGTATAAAATCATGTGCGAATTTAACAATTTTTTTTTCGTATGAAAAAGTGATTCACTCGTAACATTAATTACACATCTATTTAGTATGAATATCGAGCTGTTCGAATTTTTTTTCGACGTACAAAATGGCCGACCACCAATATTTTCTTTTGTTATCTTTTTTTAGGCGCTCCGCGGCGTGACACTTAGCATCCACAATTTTTACCTACAACAAAAAACAAACATTCTCGTCAATCTGCATTAGAATACCTAGAGAAGTACATACGGAATTCAAAAAATATTGTTTTATTCAAAAGTTGTAAATATTTGAATTGAGTTGTAGGTATTTGAATGAATTTTCAGTGAACAATTCCGTATAAAACTGCTCTTAAAATGAAAAGTTTTCGATTAATTAGAAATTCCGTACGTACTTGTCTGCGAAATGCAATTAGGAACGTGATTTTTAAATTTGAAGTAAATCGAGTGAAAATTGTTGACGTTATTTGTCATGCCAATTGGAAAAAAGCTGTTTTGAGAAAAAGGCGTTTAAAGTTTTAGGTACTCGATGGCCATGCCAGAGGTTGGCTTATGTTATACGCTCAAAGTCGGTGAAGAAAAAATGTTTTTGCTATAAATCGAATAGTAACTTATTCTTATGCAAGCACCGTTTTAGCGAAAAAAAACGATTTTTTGAAATTTTTACTGTTGCCTTAGCCCTTAACTCGAGGTACTGCCGGAGCCAAATTTCGATCGCCCATCCACTAAATATATTTTGTTTATTTGATACACACACACACACACATTTAAATATATATATATATATATATATATATATATTTAAAATATTTAGTTTCATTATAAATATATACACACAAATATATATGTATTTGGGTGTGGGTGTGTATATAGGTGAATGTACAAATATATATATAGACAGAGCAACACACGTTACACGTTTTTTTTTCTTCTTTTTTATTCGTTTCGTACTTTGCCTAGTCGCGGAGAGCGCGCGCGCTCTCTTCCATTCATAAAAGGCCTTCATCCGAATCGCGGCGATCCCCCGAGTCCCTTTGTTCGCGCGACTTCGCTCTTCACTCGCACACACACACACACATATATATATATATATATATATATGTTTATAGGTAGATAGATCTGTTATAGGTTCGTGCGTGCGTGCATGAGGTGAGACGATTGTCTATATATATATATATATATATATATATATATATATATATATATATATATATATATATATATATGTATGTGTGTATGTATGTATGTATGTATATGTATATGTATATATGTATATATATATGTGTATCGCACAGCGGAACGACTCTTTGCTTTTTGGATATACGTTCATGGACATGACCATCATTTATATGCCAAACTCCTCCCCTCCCCCCGTTGCTTCAGCCCCCTTTACCGTCCCCCCTCCCTAATACGCCGCATTCGTTTGCCAACATTCCGACACACGTGACCGACAGAAGTACAAAAACGTGTATCGCAATTTTCGTTGGGACCAGTTCAGGGGAGATGTTTGTTCGATGTTTCCGGTGATCGCGGGCCGAACAAAACTGTCGGGGTGTCTCGAGAATCCTCAGCGGGGCTCAAAAATTCATTTCAAGGAGATGGACAAAAAAATTGACTTGATTTGTACCGACGATCGGGAATCAGTTCTAGAAAATGGTACTTTGGGGCTTGTATTATGATTTGGAGGGTTTGAATGATGAAGGAGCGCCGATGTGAATGGATTGCGCGGCGAGAGCCCAGGAGGGGGGGGCAGAGTTAACGGGTCGCGAGTCGTGTGTACATCGTTGCGATTGAATCTCAACACGATGCGAAACACAATGGTTCTGTGTTCTGACGAAATTTCGAGAAAAACCGAGACTTTGAGCCTACTAATTGCATTTTTATTGCGTTTGCGTCATTGTTGAATACGATAAATTATCGTAATGTTATTTTTTTTTTTTTTTTCTAAATATTCCTCTTCGAACAAAACATTTTCTCTTTTTTCGAAATAATTCAGCCTACAGACTCGCCTTCGAGCACTCGCAGCTGAGTAATCATACGTCGTTGTTATCAATGGATTCTCGATGGAAAATATTCCACTCAAAGTATCGAACAATTGGCCGGAGTTACACAAATTCGAACTAATTTGACATTGTGAACAATTCTCTCGTCCAGGGAATTCCCATGTTATAAAAGGAAAAGAGAAGATTTGTTTATTAATTATAGTTTATTTTTCCAATTGATCTAATTAATTCATATAATTTAAATTTATAATTCATCTAATTAAAATTTTAAGCTAATTAATCTAATTTAATCTTAATTAAATTTCAACTAATTGAATAAATCATCATTCAAGATTCATTCCTGCGTTATACAAGGAAAAAAGGGGATTTTGAGACTGTTACTATTTTAATATGACCTCCGGTCGATTAAAGTCCGATCTACTGAATCATTTAAATCGATTAACTCCGAATTCTATATGTATGTACACATATACCCATATATATTTTTTTTTCCCCACGTATATGGGGAAAAGTGATTTTTAAGCCAGTTTACATCGAGCACCGTCCCTGTATATATATATATATATATATATATATATATATATATATATATATTTGTATGTATGTACATAGTGATGTATGGGGAAAAAAGATGACGAGAGTTCGGGGCGAGCTCAGAGGGCATCGGCACCTAGCACGCCGCGATGACGATCGTATGCCAACTCGAGACGTTCCGAGACGTTTATATACGCTTTGAAAAAAGAAAAACCCGCGAGATACCGCGAAACAATGGTCGCCCGAGTGCACGAGCGCGAACGAGCGCAAATATGGGCGTGCACACCTCAAATGGGACATTCCAGAGTTTCTTGGTATTGTTGCCCATCAGCATCGCCAATAATATGGTGAAAGAATTCCCGACGGGCTTTCGTGACACCTCGTTCGTTATCGTCCGGCAGCAGCAACAGCAGCACTGCCATCACAGCAGGCAACGGATGTATATTCCGTCGGACCGTTTTTTTTAAACCGAAGAGAGGGAAAAATAGTCGGGCTTGCTGAAAACGACGATTTATTTCGATGTGGTATGGTTGACGCGATTTTTCGACGATGGGTATCGATATTTAGCTGTTGGAATGTCGAACGAGCCGTGGTGCAGTCGTTAGAGTCCTTGACTGACGTGCCAAAGGTCCCGGGTTCGATTCCAGCCTGAAACGATGGATTTTTTTCGGATGTTTTTTTCCGCGGCATCGGTGGTTCGGAAGTCACCTTTGAAATTGTAGGTTGTTTAGCGAACATATACAGGGAGGGGGGAGCGGTATTGAGGAGGTTTGGAAAACAACGAAATTGACGAGGTTGGAAAATGAGCGAAAAAACTGAGTGCTGGTCTACGAGGAAAGTCCCCTCAAGCAGGTTGTTAATTACTAACTTGGTTAAGGTGGAGAGGGTTGGGTTTAGGTTGGTGTTTTCAGCAGTTCTCGACATCGTCGTTCTTGCTAAGAAACTTCGTTGATCCTTCGCTGATGACATGATTAGCATTCCACCCTTTCGTTTCCGTTATCAGCAGCGAACCTGGTTACCTCCACGGGGTCCTGGTAGAACCTGCAAATTCAATCACACCACCAACCCTAAACCTAACCGAATTGCTGGCGAAAAGTTGTACGCCGTACCCAATAGAACAGCGCTAGTTTGTCAAATAATGACAGGACCGAGACAACCCCCAAACACCGACGATCTTATCTTCAGCAACTCGGGGAAAAACCATGATTACTTTATCAGCTTGTATGTCGCTGGACCAGCCTTCCAGAAAAATACTTTGTCTCCTCTGATGTTCCCACTCGCTCGCACACAAACACATGTCACGATATTTCTCTACACGTATGATAATCTTGTGTTGTTTCAGACCCGAGACAGTGGTCGGAGACGGCGGTTCATCACTGGATACACTGGGCCATAAGGGAATTTTCGCTCGAGGGTGTGGCGATGCAACCCTGGCAGCACATGACCGGCAAAGAGATTTGTGCCATGGGAAAGGAGTCCTTCCTGGCGCGTGCTCCCGCCTTCATGGGTGACATACTCTGGGAACACTTGGAGATGCTTCAGAAAGGTTCGTTAACAGTCCAATTTTGAAATCTCACTTTCGAACTTGTACAGGGTGATGCAAAAAAAGTCGACACTTTTTCTTCTTTTCCACAGCTCAGTGAACCTTATAGCTGAATTTTTTAAGGTCGCGCAAGTCATTTGTACGTAGTTTCGTAATTTTTCCCTCAAAGTCATCGTTTTTCACGTGTTAAATAAAAAATGTAGTTTAAAAATATAAACATAAAATTTACCTCTATAACCCCGTAGAAAAAGTATCGATTCTTTTTTGCATCACCCTGTAGCTGTCACATATTATCGGCGATAATGATCAATCGCGAACTCGCTAAAAATCGTCCATCATGCCGATTTAATTTCTAAGCTCCAAAACCGTCAAGGGTCTACGACAGACTCCTTTTTCGCTCGAAACTCGAACACATTGAAAATTGCAAAAAAAACTGGCCCCTCGACTTCATCGCGTTTCGCGACCTCCTGCTCCTCCACGCGGACAAACGCTGCAAATTGCAGGCGAGATCTCCGGACGTGCGGCGAAAATAGGAAGGAAAAAAAAGTGAATAGCGAAGTGCATAGGTAGAATGGAGGTTCGAGGCTCCTCGGGCAATATGGTGGGTGCGTTTTACTGCGCAGTGCGCAATAAATCTCGTAAGCTGCTCCCGATCGAATCGTCCGATAGCAGCTGTGCTGGGTTAGACCGGCAGGCCGGAAACGATCAATCCGAAACATCGCTAAGAATGAATATGTGAGTCTACCTCGTGTACTTGTTCGCGTACACTTGTAAGCGAATTACATACGAGTACATACGCGCCTCGATGTGATCGTATACTCGTAGTGTGCACACGGCCAACCACCAGTTGAATCTGGCAAGGATCACGCGAAATGGGAAAAATATTCTTGCAGATTGGACTTGGAAGTTAACACGTTTGTTCTACATGCCAGGTGCGATGCACATCGAAATCAATTATATATATATATATATATATATATATATATATATATATATATATATATATATATAGTTTTATTTCATTTTAACTTGTTTTTTCTAAATCATCACCTTAAACATTATTTTTCGTTTTTCCCCTAGATCGGTAATTTTTCATCCCGATTTACCAATCGCGGGCTAAAAAAGCGCAAAATAATGGTTGAAGTAATATATACCTGCTTAAAATATAGATAAACTTTCCAATTTTTTATCAGGACCAAAATTTACCAATTTCGGGCAAAAAAGCGCAAGATGCTGTGCGAGGTAATATTAAAAAAAAAAATTACCTCCATTATGCTTTTTTTAGTTTCTAATACTTTATTTTACTCCCTAAATGAGTTAGTAACATGATGATTTTTTTTTTGCGACTTTCCTACTTCTTTTTGGTGTTCACGCGATTTTCCTACATCTTCATGGGAAAATCTCCAAATAATTACTTTTCGATTTTTCCCCCACAAGATGGTTCACCTCTTTGTGCAAAGTACAATTTTCCGAAAATGCGTTGTCACCCAAGATCTATGGGGCTTAAAGGGAAATCATTAATGGGCACGAAAATTCGATTTAAAAAATATAACAAATTGGGGTTTGAAAAAAATATATATATAATTCCGAAATTTTGTTCATTATATTTGAAAAAAAAATTGAACAAATTGGAGTTTGAAAAAAATCTATATATTACAGAAATTTTATTTATTATTTGTATGTTTGAAAACAAAATTGAAGTTTGAAAAAAAATAATATATTTCACAAATTTTGTGAATTTTTGTGTGTATGCCGTATGCTTAGAAAAAAATGAACAAATTAACGTTTGATAAAAATATATATATATATTTTTATCAAACGTTAATTTGTTCATTGTTTTCTATATATAGTTCTATATATAGTAATCTATATATAGTTCTATATATAGTTCTATATATATAGTAATCTATATATAGTTCTATATATAATCTATATATAGTTCTATATATAGTTCTATATATAGTAATATTTTCTATATATATAAATATATATATATATATTTCAGAATTTTTTTATTGTGCGCATACTCATGCTCCTTCGCGCAACAGATCAAGGTATAGTACCGTTTCCGATAACACCAGGAGCCCGTGCACAGGAACATGAAAAAAAAAGGTTCGATATATCGATATATCGATATAGCAAGGGTACGCAACGCGGCGAGTAGGACCGAATAGAAAATTCTTATTTCGTGGATATAGCGTCGCGAACATGCATGCCTTTCCCGCTCGCAGGAAAGCGAGTTGAAAAAAGACAGCAAGGGGGGGATCGAAACATATCGTGTTTCCGTAAAATAGCCCATGTCGAGGGGCAGGTAGATTCGAAAATGCTGAGAATTACACGACGTGCGCACACCTATACATTTATATATAGAAATGCACATCAAGAGTGGACAATGAAACGCTAGACTCACAGGCGTACGTGTGTATCTCGAGGAATCCCCAGCCTGAGGGTTTTCATTTAGCGTCGGATCACCTGAGAAAGACGAGAGTGGGGTGGATCGAAGATGAGGAGGTGGAGGAAAAAATGAAAAAAGAAAAGAATGAAGGGCGAAGGAAAAAGTGGAAGAGAGAGAGAGAGAGAGAGAGAGAGAGAGAGAGAGAAGAAAAAAGGCCCACCATAGAAACTCCACCTCCGGATGTCCTGTGCCTTTGGGAGAGCGAATTGTGAGTGCCGAACCATTGCACGTTTGGCCACTTAAGCGGTTTTTCGAACACCCGCGCTCACTCTCTTATTTTCGTTATTATCATTATTATGATTATCGTCATGATTATTATCGTTGGTCTTATTATTGTGGGTATTCCCTGCTTTTTTTCTGATCGGGGCTGCTCATGTGTGCGGAAACACTTAAGTCCGAGGACGAAAAGAGAGAGGCATGTAGGAAGTGATCAATTTTGCGATGCAACGGTGCCATTTTGGAGGGAAAATTTCCTGGTCGCTTGGATTTATCGGGCACAGGGGGTTGATTGGCAGGAGTATTTTTATTTTTTATTTTTTTTTTACAAGTCTCGAGCCCTTTGGCTACCGGTGTTGGAAGATACTGATTTTTCTGCCGATTGATCCGTCTAGGAAAGTTAAATTTCGAAGTTTCACTGACAAGGAAAGGTTGCGAGGTCGATCTCTTCGATTTCGATGAAATTTGGCATGCTTGTAGAATGGGTAAAAATAGGCGAGACGTATTTTTTTTGTATCTGTGGAACTCAATTTTTAAGGGTTGAAACGCACCCTCGAAAATTGGGGTGCTTTTCGTTTTTTCGTCGATAACTTTTTAACGGTACGAGATATGAAAAAATTCAAATTGCAACAATGTTTATTTTTTCGTGTACTGTACATTGGAGATGAGAACGATAACGTTATCGACGAAAAACGAAAAACACCCCTATTTTCGAGGGTGCGTTTCACCCCTTAAAAATTGGGTTCAGCAGATATAAAAAAATACGTGTCGCCTATTTTTACCCATTTTACAAGCATGCCACATTTTATCGATATTGGAGAGATCCACCTTGCAACCTTCCCTTGTGAGATGTACGTGTTTTCGGGGGATACAGTTTTTTTAGATGGCTCGAGCTTTTCAGCGAAAAATGTTGAAGGATATTGAATTTTTGGATGTAGAATCAAAGTAGGTACTATTTTTACGTTGAATTTTGTTTTCGGGCTTAGAATAAAAGTACGTAATTCTACGTATAAAAAAACATTTTTACATACATTTTTTTTCGGACGTTGAACTCAAATATAAATTTTCCGAAACTTCGTAGTTGAACTTTTATCGGACGTATACACATACGAAAAAAAATATGTTAAAGTTGGCATGGTTGGAATGCAACGAAAAATAATTCCTTTTAATTGTGAAAAATTTGGTCTGTTGTGAAAATCACTCCAGCGGTCTTTATGCATTATTCTTAGAGATTTACGATCTCAATTTACAGCATAAGACGGCCTTGAATATGCATAAAAATTAAAAAATCGTTGCACTCTAACCATGCAACTTTCAACGTCATTGAAAAAAAAATCCGCTTCAGTACTCGATCCTCCTGAATGTCGAATAAGCCAAAGTTTTCTACGATTTTAAATTTGCATCGTTGGAATGCAACGAAAATTATGGTTTTTTTGCTCCAATTTCCTTTGACAAATCTTGGCTGCGGAAATCACTCAAAAATTTTTCAGTTCGCTTACTTGGAGATCTACATATTGGAGATCTACATTTGCATAAAATATTTGTTTGCGATAAGGGAAGGCGACAAAATAAAAAAAAAATTATATTCTTGAGTATTTTCTTCTTAAAATATTTAAAAAAATATTAGTAAAAAAATCCGTTGCAATAACAAAAAGGAGAAAATAAAAATATTTTTTAAAAAATCGTTGTGATAATGAAAAGGAGAAAATAAAAACATTTTTCAAAAAATCGTTGCGATAATGAAATGGAGAAAATAAAAATATTTAAAAAAGAAATCGTTGCGATAATGAAAAGGAGAAAATAAAAATATTTTTTAAAAACCGTTGCGATAATGATAAGGAGAAAATAAAAATATTTAAAAAAAAATCTGCAATAATGAAAAGGACAAAATAAAAATATTTAAAGAAACTTTCGTTGCCTTCCAACGATTCAAATATCATGAGCCTAGTTCTCTATCGCCCCGTGAACAAGTGGGGGGTTCCGAAGTCCGATTTGCGAGACCCCTTGGGTGTACAAAGAAAATCGGCAAAGAACTCTGCAACACCGGATTTTCGCACTCGCCCACGAGAAGTTGCGACATCTCCCATCGGGGGCGTCCCCAGGGAGGATTAACGTGCGTTACTATATAATCGCGATTCGATTGCTCGCGCTTGTTTGTACGTCGCGCGAAACCGGAAATTGAGAAAGTCCACGGCCCCCGCGCGATACATATTCCCCGGCGATCTTTATCCTGTTGCGTGTTTATTGCCGCGGACTGATGATTTCTCAAAATAGACGAAGGAAGGTGAGAAAAAAAAACGGCAGTGGACGGTGCGCGGGTCGCTACTCGGATGGGTGACCGTCCGGCCGCGCATAGGGGAAGAAAACCAAGAAAAAAAAGACTAGACGGAAATAAGAAGAAAGAAAAATGATTTTCTTTTCTTTTTTCTGTTTTCGCTATCGTGGTCGCTTCAGAGGACGAAGTCGAGAAGGCATCGCTGGAGAACATGCCGGCTAATCTTTACGAGAGCGTTTGCGTACCGGATCTCGGCGATTTTCTCGGCTATCAGCAGCAGCAGCAACAAAATAATCCCGCGAACAATTCGGTCCCGACCCCGGAACACAAGAGTCCAGCGACACCGGCGAGCTCGACTACGTCGACGACTTCCTCGTCCGGTCCCGTATCGAGAAACACCCCGTCGCAGGCTTCGATCCAGCAGGCCCTCACCTCCGGGCCGCCGACACTCGCGCCCAGATCTTATCACAACGACGGTGAGTACGAATCCAACGCCATTGTGCTCTTTTCTTACTTTGACGCTCTCTCGTCGAGCTTCCTCGGCCCGAGGAAGCTTTCTTAAGGTGGAACACCTTTTTTTGCGGCCCTCGAGATTCCAGCGCGAAGACTTCCTACTGACAATTTCTTCCGCTAGAGGGAACATTGTATTATAACGTACGCGGAAAAAAAGAAACAGCGCAAATCACGGTATAAACCCCATAAAAAACAGGGTGCCATATTTCATTTTACAGTAAAAGAGAATAATGCAAATCCTGTCCTACATTTTTGTTTGGGTTAATCTAATTAATTAATTGGGGTTAATTTAATTTAATTAATTAATTAGGGTTTTTATTCAATTTAGGGTTAATTTAATTTAAGGTTATTAATTTTAAGGGTTAATTTAATTTAGGGTTAATTTAATTAATTTAATTAATTAGGGTTTGGATTAATTTGATTAATTAATTAATTATGTACAGGAAAATTCGTCATTTTACGAATTTTCCTGTACACACTGTGATTTTTACACTTACACTGGCTTATTTGCAGTTTGGTATTGTGAATACATCAGTGTTTTCAGTAAAAAATATTCAACTGTAAAAGGCCGTAGCCGGGTAAGTAGGGAAAAATTGCCCCCGCATTTTTTCCAGCGAAATTTGGAGTATATTCTGAGGTATAAAAAAAAAATTTCTGAAAATTTCATCCCCGTCAACGCAATGGTTTTAGAAAAATGAATTTTTTCTAATAAAAAAAAAAAAAACATCCGGAAACGGTTCAGTGGATCGATTTGACTTTTTTGGTTACTTTTTACGATCAAACGTGTTACGAAATAAAGTTATAGAACATCTTGCGAAAGATTAAGGTTAAAAAAATAATAATTTTGCTTGTTTTATTTATTTTTTTACTATAATCCACTTGGGGTACAATAACGAAATTTTTTTCATATAATCTTTGGCCACCTTATTAGATTATATAATTTTTTCAAAATGATCGGTTTGGTACGCCACAGTGAAAAAAAGAAACAGACTTTATTGATATATTTTCGTTATATATCTATATAACTAAAATATATCAATAACGTGTGTTTCTTTTTTTTCACTGTGGCGTACCAAGCCGATCATTTAGTCACATATCAGACTTTATTGATATATTTTAGTTAAATAGATATATAACTAAAATATATCAATAAAGTGTATTTCTTTTTTTTCACTATGGCGTACCAAACCGATCATTTTGAAAAAATTATATAATCTAATAAGGTGCCCAAAGATTGTATGAAAAAAATTTCGTTATTGTACCCCAAGTGGATTATAGTAAAAAAAAAATAAAACAAGGGATATTATTTTTTTTTAACCTTAATCTTTCGCAAGATTTTCTATAATTTTATTTCGTAACACGTTTGATCGTAACAAGTACCAAAAAAAAATCAAATCGATCCACAGAACCGTTTCCGGAACTTTTTTTTTATATTTAAAAAAAATCATTTTTCTAAAACCATTGCGTTAATGGGGATGAAATTTTCAGAAAATTTGTTTTTTTTTTATACTTCAGAATATACTCAAAATTTCGCTAGAAAAAATGCGGGGACAATTTTTCCCTACTTACCCGGCTATGCCCTTTACACGAGATCACTGATTTTTATACTGTACGCAAACTGCAAGGGTTACAGTGTACACTGTATTGAGTACAGAGTGATTCATTAAATTGTACAGTGTGACACGGTAGTTTTACTCTTCTTTCGACAGTTCATGACGTAATCTGTGCACTCTGAGATTTTTACAGTTACACTGATTTATTTACAGTTCGGTATTGTGAATACATCAGTGATTTCAGTAAAAAATATTCAACTGTAAAATTTTAATGCGATCACTGATTTTTATACTGTACGTAAGTGAGGCACGAGGCGAGGCACGAGGCCAGGACACAAAGGATTGCCAGTTAGTAGTGCGTGGTTGATGAGACGCGGACATCGAAATTTGTGCGACAGAATTCAAGAAATTATAAAGAAAGAGAGAATTTATAAAAAAAAGGTACGTTCTTGTCTAATGAGGACTTGCCTCGCGCGTGGGGTGAGGCACGTGGCCAGGACACAAAGGATTGCCAGTTAATAGTGCGTGGTCGATAGGACGCGAACGTTGAAATTTGTGCGACATAATTCAAGAAATTATAAAAAAGAGAGAATTATTTACAACAAGGTACGTTCTTGTGTATGTGACTGATTTTTTAAATATTTTCTACACATTTTTTTTCAAACTTCTTTTATGGATAAACTTTTTTTTGTGTGTCTACGTAAACTCTGTCGATATAACTGGCGCATTCATTGTACACAATACAGATTAGCCAACTGTCAAATTACAAGTTTTGTTAAATTTATATTACAGTATCGAACTGTCAAAATTTACTTTTGACTGCACTGTATTTTCGACTGTGTGTTCCAGTAAAAGACACAGCAGAGAGGTTCGAGTCCAAAGAGGACAGTATAGGAACTGTAATAATTTACTTTGAGCACACTGTATTTTGAGCACTGTGTAACAATAAATATCAATATGTAGCCCCTGTATTTTGTACCATTTCTTTTTTTCCCCGCAATAATCCGTTTGTCGCGAACAAATTGCGAAGAATTTGCGTAGACCCTAACCTACAAAACTCTATAATAAAAAAAATCGCGTCTTCGCAATTTCAAGCACACGGAGCTTAAAATCCGTAGTTAGAAAATTCGACATTTTTTGTCGTGCCTGTCGATACCCCTGTACATCTTTCTGTACTCCGAAAAATCTCGACTTTACCCCAAGACCCTAGGCAATCTCCGACCAAAAAAATCATATTTTCAGTCTCCATGCCCCTTTAAAAAGATCGAAAAATCATAAAAGTCCGCAATGGCATGCGAGGAAATATCGAAATATAATATACATACGTATAGTCCCCCGCACGTGTCGCTTCACGTTGGCTGTACATTGCAAACAATTAGGCAACGCCCCGTGTGCGTGCTCGCCTCGTCGCGGTTACGTCATCCCCAGCGAGCAACGTCGAGGCAACCGAAGCGAAGCGTTAGAAGCAAGAGAGCTGCTAGAGCTCGGGCTCGCGCGCGCGCGCGCGCAATCCTCAGCGTGCGCGATATGTGCGCCTGGCGGCTCTGTCGTTCTCGGTGCGGAGAGACGAGAGGGAAAGCCCGCGACACAGGAGAGACTGTCCAGTCGCGGGCTTGCACGCTCCGCCGCGGACAATGGAGATGATCCGTTGCTACTCGCGTGCGGCTGTAACGCGCTACGTACTCTCTGTGTGCAAATCCTTAACTATATGCCGTCATACTGATACACTATATATATATATATATACACAGGGTGTCCCAGAACTCAACGTTAAGCCGAAACGGGGTGACAGGATTGATTGTAACCATCATGAGAAAAATCAGAAAAAAAATAAAGCAGAAAAAAATAAAGCAGGGCCTTTCAAAGTAGACAAATTTTGAAAATTTTAAATTCATAGTTTAACAAATAGCCTTAATTCTAGGAAACTTGGGTTTGTTTGGGTTTGTTTGGGTTTGTTTCACAATAACCGAAAAATGGTTACAGTTTGACCAAATTTCTAGGGTTTTCTTAAATGCCCATAATTTTCAAACTGCATGGGATAGATTTTTTTTCTGATTTTTCTCATGATGGTTACAATCAATGCTGTCACCCCGTTTCGGCTTAACGTTGAGTTCTGGGGCACCCTGTATATATATATATATATATATATATATATATATATATATATATACATAGACATATATATATATATATATATATATATATATATATATATATATATAGGGTGTCTTATTATGGGACAAAGTTTCGAAAAGGACACACCTCCGATTAATTACTCCGATTAATTACCGATCAGCGAGTATTTTTACTCGCTGATCACGAATGTGATGGTGAACATACCCGCAAATTTGATTTTCAAGGTCAAAACTCACAAAAACTGATTTTTAAGGGGCTATACCAGTGTGAACGCCGAAAATTTGGGTAATTTTCAGGAATTTTTTGGAAGAAAAGTACTCAAGCAAATGTTTCGGAAAATTAAGAATATGATTGGCTATATTTGACCTATATTACATAATTTTTTCATAAAAAAATATTGAGATCCAAGCGACTTATGCGCTGCCTTCGGAGTCGCTAAAAAAAGTTCCTCCACTGGTGACATGATTCCGGCTGATTGAGTAGCTGAAACCGAAAAAGGAAAAAATGTCGTTAAACTGGAAGGTATTTCCTGTACAATGACGTAGGATTTTCGAAAAATATCAAAATCTAACAAAATGGCGTAGTTATGAAAAAAAGTCTGTTTTCGTGCCTATAAAATGGTCGTTTTTTTCAATGCCAAATCGTCAATTTTCATCCAATCAAAAATATCCTACGTCATTGTGGAGAGAATATATTCACGAGTACTCAGTTCAAATTTCAAGTCAATCGGATAATTGCTCTTTGAGTTACAGTGTCGGCAAATTTGAAAAATCTCATTTCGTATTCTTGAAAGTATGAAAATCTTGGAAGTATAAAAATCTCATCTCGCATTCTTGAAAGTATAAACTGTCGAAAAAGGCAAAAAAAATCGATTTTTTAAGTGTCACACTGGTATAGACCCTTAAAAAGTTTTTCTATTTTATTGTAATAAATGTTTATCGTCGAGAAAAATGTTCCCTACAAAAGTTGTAGTTTATAAATAGATTAATCTTTTATATTTTATACAAATTTTGTCTAAAACCAATCTGTTTCGAGAAAAATGGGATAATGCTCCAAAACGTACATTTTCCTAAACTCCATTAGTTTCGATGTCATCTACCTTCACGCGATAAAGTGCGTAAGTAGATAATATCGAAACTAATGGAGTTTAGCAAACTTATTTGCTAAACTCCACTTACTTATTAGAGCATTTTCCCCTTTTTTCGAAACAGAATGGTTTCAGACGAAAACTGTATCGAACGTAAAAGATCAATCTTTTTATAGGCTACAACTTTTGTGGGAAGCATTTTTCTCTAAGATCAACATTTATTGAAACAAAGTCGAAAAACTTTTAAAAAATCAGTTTTTGCGAGTTTCGACCATGAAAATCAAATTTGCGGGTATTTTCACTGTCGTATTTGTAATGTGCGGGTCAAAATACACGGGTACACGAAATTCCAAAATAATCGGAGGTATGTACTTTTAGAAATTACACCCCTGTTGTAAATGAATAATCCCGCAACTGCCGATAGGTCAGATCATGTCCTACTATATGCTGGATTTTCAATTTAGTAAAAGTCCTACGGTTTTCGAGATGTTGGGCTTTATGTTCTTTTTTGAAAAAAATCATCTGATTTTGGTTTAGCGCATGTCATTTCGATAAATTATATGAATCGACAATAACTAAGCAACTTTTTTAAGTAATTGGCACGATATGCGTAGTACATTTTTTTTACACCGCAGGCTATCAAAATCAAATGTTCGAATTGGTTTGTATGAAAATTCTGCATAAGATCTTTTTTTATATAGTTTTCTTGACATTTAAGGTTAAAAAGAAGACTTTTCTGGATAAAACAAATAACCAAGAGTATTTTTTAAAAAACGAGTCAAAAAAGTTATCATTTGTAGAAATGGCATGCGAAAAACCAAAAGCAGATGATTTTTATCTCGAAAATCGTGAGATTTCTACTAAACTGAAATTTCAGCATGATCTGACCTATTGACAGTTGCAGGATTGTCCATTCATAACAGGACACCCTGTATATATAGCGACTCTAGCACACGAAGTCATATATATATATATATATATATGACTTTGCGTGCTAGAGTCGAATCACAACGCGAAGCCGGACGCCATTCTTGCGTTCACTCGATCCTCGCGGTTCCTCTCTTGCGAATGAACGAGCCGCACACGGCAAAGAGAGTCATTCCAATGTGACTGGTCAGCGAGCAGATCGGTGCTTGCCCATTGTCTTGTATTTTTGTATATTTATATACTCGTGTATGTATCGCAATCCAAACAATGAATATCATACGTAGATATATATATATATATATATATATATATATATATTTAGCCAGGGCTAATCGGAGTGGAACAGAATTTTTTTTACCAGATTACTCCAAAGATTTCTTTATGTGGATATGATTCCATGTGGAGTAATTTAAATGTTTGGAATTATCTGACAAAACGAATTCTGATTTTTATGTAAATTTTAATGATATACTAATTTTTTGTCGGATTACTCCAAACATTTCTTCATAAATACAACTTTACTCGGAGAAATTGAAATATTTGCAGTAATCTGCAAAGTAAATTCTGTTTTTTTTTTTTTTTAATATCGTAGTTACATGGTAATTTCTTTCAAATCACTGCAAACATGTATCAATTTTCAAAAACTCGAAAGATTTTCTGGTTCCATTACACTCCAAGGAAATTCTGTCCCACTCCATCAGAAGAACGTCTGGAATTTTCGGAAATTGGTAAATCTTCGGAGTAATTACTAAAAAAAAATATGTTCCTCTCCAATTAGTCCTTATTACATATATAGCTGTCAGGGTTAATTAGGGTCGAACAGTTTTTTTTTTCAGTTTACTCCAAAAATTTACCTTTTATACAAAATTCAAGAGGCTTTTCTTTCAATATTTTCCATTTCCAAGGATCAACAGAGTATATTTGATATTTGAGTCAAAAATTGTGTGGACGTATATATATACAGGTGTGTATATATATATATATATACGTAGCGTGCGTTAAATTTTTGCATAATTATTAATTGGATCGCTGGCGAGAGTGACTCACGTATGCTTGTCGTCGTAAATTAATCTTGGTACATCGTCTGTTTCATCGTCGCCTCGGTCAATTTTACTTTTTTTTTCGTTTTTTCAATGTCGGATTGTGTTATCACCCCACAAGGCTTGCGTCCGGACGTCCATAACGAGGGAGAGAGAGAGAGAGAGAGAGAGAGAGAGAGAGAGAGAGAGAGAGAGAGAGATCCCTCTAATATCGTTGCGAGTGTAACGATACTAATAAAAATGACCGACGAGCGCTCGCAGTAACGTCCTATCGTTACACTGAGCGTGCGAATTCGCGACGCATCTTTGTCCGTTTGTCGATGCTTCTTCATTGTAATTCGGGGGCGGAGAAAGAAACGCAGATAGGGAAACAGCAGGACAGTAGCAACAAAGTATTTATCTCTCGCAATGCGTGTATTGTTTATCTCTTTTTTCTGTTCTTTCTGAACTCGTGGACCAGCGTGGGAGGCGATAATACGAGGAGAGGAGCGAGAGGAAAAAAGAGAAGGAGAGAAGAAAAATAAAGATCCAAGAACGAGAGAGAGATGGACACAAAGACCAAGAGCCAAAGAAAAAAAGGACCAATGGAGATAAACAGAAATGAGAGGAAGAGAGAGAGGGGGGTGTAGAGAGATCACTGAGAGAGATGAAAACAATTTTATCATGCCTTGATAATACCAGAAGGCAAAGTTATATACATAAAATTAGTATAAAATTGCAATTAATAATTAACCCATCGTTGGCACACTTAGAGGTAGTCCATAAATTACGTTATTTTAAAATAGGGGAGGGAGGTCGTTGGGTGACGGTAACGATAATTGGATTATGACAATAGGAAGAATAGGATGATTTCAGAGGGAAATAGAAAATCAGCAAAAATCTGTGACGTAATATATGGACGGCCCTTTATATTTTGCTACGACTTTGGCATACTGTGTCAATTTGACCCGGATAGTACTTCATCACTTACCATCAACAACCCTTCGGGCGATTTTTTTTTAATCCGGGATACACTTTAAGTGATTTTCCGGAATTTTTCGGAAGAAAAGTACTCAATTTAATGTTTCGGAAAATTAAGGATATATTTAGCTATATTTGACCTATATTACATAATTTTTTTCATAGAAAAATATTGAGGTCCAAGCGATTTATGCGCTGCCTTCAGAGTCGCTAAAAAAAAGTTCCTCCACTGCTGACATGATTCCTGCTGATTGAGTAGCTTGAAACCGAAAAAGGAAAAAATGACGTTAAACTGGAAGGTATTTCCTGTACAATCACGTAGGATTTTCGAAGAATATCAAAATCTAACAAAATCGCGTAGTTATGAAAAAAAGTCTGTTTTCTTGCCTATAAAATAGTCGTTTTTTTCAATGCCAAATCGTCAATTTTCATCCCACAAAAAATATCTTACGTCATTGTAGAGTAAATATATTCAAGAGTACTCAGTTCAAATTTCAAGTCAATCGGATAATAGCTCTTTGAGTCACAATGACAGCGAATTTGAAAAATCTCATTTCATATTCTTGAAAGTATAAAAATCTTGAAAGTGTAAAAATCTCATCTCATATTCTTGAAAGTATAAACTGTCGAAAAAGGCAAAATAAATCGATTTTTTTAAAGCGTCACACTGGTATAGCCCCTTAAACATTCCTCAATATGTGTGCATAATCAACATCCGGAACGTATAAAATTGAAGTTCTGTCGAGAATTAATTTTAAAAAATTCAATTTTAGGAAAGGAAGCATTTTATTTCAAATTCGTCCGGGGTCCAAATGGCCTAGTGTGTAGACGTAGGGATAACACAGTAAAGAACGACGTACACCTACAACGTAGGGTGAACACAATAAAGAAAAAACAATTAAGGGGAGATATACACCTAGGAGCCGGACAAAAGGTCATTTTTGTGAATTCTTTCAAAGAAAACTATTTGAAATTTCGGATTGGGGTTTTAATTATCTAAAAGTATATACATGCAAAAATATGTTTAATTTTGGTAACACGCGTTTTGACCCGACGACAAAATATCCTCGACAAAATATCCGCGACAAAATATCCGACGACACAATATCCGCAGGATAAAATATCCTCATGACAAAATATCCGCAAGACAAAATATCTGCCGTTATTATATCCGCTGTCGGTAATTAAATCTATGATTAACGTTATTACTCTTAAACTAGGACAACTGGCTTCATGAGACAGTCAATGTTTTTCTCCCTGCTGTGTATGTAGTGCTACAGTTTAAAGTGTACAGTCATGCCGTTGAAATTTATTCTGTCAGTTTGTAGTGCTGTCATTTTGTAGTGTCAGTAGTGCTGTCAGTTTGTAGTGTCAGTAGTGCTACAGTTTAAAGTGTACAAAAACTTCACAATAAAGAAATAAGTGCAATGAAGAAGCTCGTATTATGCCCCCACCCCACTATCTCACACACCCCACAAAGGTATTTTGCGCGCGACCCCGTTGATGTGGTGGACGAGATTTAGGATTTTGTCTCGCGGATGTTTTGTCATGAGAATATTTTGTCTTTCGGATATTTTATCTTTAGGATATTTTGTCCTCGGATATTTTGTCGCGAATATTTTGTCGTCGGGTCAGATGTGACGTAGCCTTAATTTTCTTTATTCAAAAATATCAACAATATACAAGGATATTGTATGATCCTTGGAGCGTCGTAAAAAAATCTGCGTATACGGTACCCACTGACGTTTCTTCAGAACTCATCTGAAAAAAAAAAAACCAAAAAGATTATTAAATTAGGTACTATAAACTAGTACTTGTCATAGTCGGTTTTGAAAATACCGATTTATGACAAAATGGCGGACGTTTGAACATAAATAGTGATGTTTGGGCCAAAAATTAGTTATTATTTTGCCTATAAAACAAAAACTAAGTAACGGAAAAAAAAATCCTATGACAAGTACTAGATAATGGTGTATAGAATAACCACAAAAAACGTGGTGTATAGAATAACCACAAAAACGTGGATTTGAAAAACGTGATTTTGAGAAAAACGCGTTTGAAAATTTGGGAATGAATGAATCATGAAATTTGTCAACTTACATGGAATCATCGATACCAGACCCATGGTGTAGGGCTTCTACGGTCGACGGAATTTTCATAGCTTCTAAATCCTCGACCTCGACCATCTAGTTGTATATCTCTCCTTAAAAGATAAGGAAAACAATATAAACCCAAAAAACACAGCCAGAGCAGAAGAGACACACTTTAAACTCGAAAAAGAGAGAGAGAGAGAGAGAGAGAGAGAGAGAGAATTCCACCGTGCACCACTTGATTGCTACTTTTCATCATCGCTCCTCCTGTCATCTGCCTCTACTCGTACTTTTAGTTTCCGATGTCTTCGAGAAACGAATCTTTCGCTACTAAACTACTTTTCGCTGTACGGTAACGTCACTTCGCGAAGGACTATAAACTATAATGGACTCATTATTTCTGCCTGCATTCTACCGTTACACTGTACACGTTGTATGTATATCGCGGCGTCGTAATGCCTCGCTGACTTCTTCGCCCTCTTCTCCTTCTTCGTTTGCTCAACCCGTTCGAGGCCCTCTCATCGCTCTTCGGTTTCGTTGCTCGAAGGACTCTCGCTTATTGAACGCCGACGCGTATCGTCCTCGTCGCAACAACGTACGGCATGTATACGAATAAAGGCTGTACGGAAATTATGACTCCTCGTGAATGAACGAAAAATCGTGAGGATCGATGAAAAAAATTGGTCAACGGGTCTGCGTAAGCTTGGGGCCCGGAAAACAGGTCATTTTTTTATTGATGAGAGTATAAAACGAGAGGACGACGAAGTCGGCATTTTGGTTGCAATTGAGGCTGGGTTGAGATTCCGAACTTTGAATGCTCCCATGCAGAAATTTTTTGGGGACTCCCCAGATCCTACCAGATCCCTATGGGGATTTGATAGGGACGCCCCAAGTAAGGAGTCCACACTGGAATCCAAATAGATTTGTTGGGGATTCCCCAGGTTCTACCAGATCCTTATGGGGATTTGATATGGACACCCCAGGTAGGGAGACCACATTAGAATCCAAATGGATCCTGGGCTGTTTCCAGATTAACGTGGTTTGAGAATTTTTTACTAGAAATTATATAAAATAGGATTTCGCGACGCTCTGTAAAAAATTATTCTTTGATGGTGCCGTGCACAGATTTGCTTAGGAGTTTCAAGATGCACCAACGTGTTTCTAGGAATTTGTTAGGATATCGAATAATACAATATATAATTATATTCTTTAGTAACTTCTTTACTTTAGTGCTTACCCATATTGTATATTTATAGTTTGTTATGGGCTAGTATTTTTTATACGAATAAAAAAGCTTGTTATAAATTTTAATATGCACACTTTTTGAATTTTTAATACTTGTGCGCATAAAAATTTGTTTTGGACGTGACGGCAATCGGGTTACGATTGCGTCTGCGGTTTATCGCTGTGGGTGTGGAGTTTTGATAGAGCGGCTTAAATGAGGTTTTAAAAGAAAATTAAATGTAAGTATGAAATCATATTTTTATAAACATGATATCTATTACACATTCGCTTAAGTTTGTAGCCCGTAACATCAATTTCCACCCGACCCGGTGGATTTTTCATCGGGATCCAATAGGGATTCCCCATCGGGATCTAACAGGGATTCCTTGTCGAGAGCCAATAGGAATTCCCTATCGGGATCCAATAAGGATTCAGAAAATCGCTTCCGACAAAAGAAAGACGTCGGGCGATAGAACATAAGCGGCGCAGGGTACATATATATTCGTGTCGTCGTTGAAAAGCGCGCGACGATCGAGTTACTGCGCAATCGCGATCGTAAAATTTATTTACTCCAAACACGCATTAATGTTTGTTACATTCCAATGATGCAAGCATCAACCTTATTAAAGTGTTTAAATTTTATATAATATGAAAAGTATTCAAAGAATATCCCGCCCATAACTGCACAAGTATTTTTGCTTAATAATAGTATAAAAAGTGTATAAAAACTACGTTACAGCATAAGAAGTATTTAAAGTATTTTTAAAAAGTTCATAAAATATAAAAAGTACTCGAAGATATAGATATAAGATATAAGTATTCGAAGAATACTATACAAAGCACTATAAATATTCAGTATGGGTAAACAATTAAAAAAAAAACAAAATAAGTATATTGTGGTATTCGATATGTACTCCTTTGTAAACAATAAATTGATCTCTTTAGTGTATCGATGCTTTTATTTTTTGTAGCATTTTGGGCTTACAGAATGCGATATGATCGATCAAGCATCGTATCGGATTCCGTTCAATACTGTGGGGAAGCTTTAAGATTCTTACATTGGATTCCGATGGGAAATTCCTATTGGATCCTAATAGGGAATCCCTATGGAATCCCTATGGAATCCCGATAGGAATCCCTACTGGATCCCGATGGGAATCCCTTTTGGACCCCGATGGGAATTCCTTTTGGATCCCGATGGGGAGTCCCTCTTGGAATCCAATGTACGAGCGTGACGTTTCCTGATAGGGATCCAATGGGGTGTCCCGTTGGATCCCTATCAGGGAGTAGGGAGAAGTAGGGGAATCCTATAGGATTCCAAACACAATTTCTACCTGGGCTCCGACGATTTAAGATTGCGAATTTTAATGTTCCGAAATTCAAGATGGGACCGGGTTGAAATTCCGAACTTTACATGATCAGAAGGCTCAAAACTCTGAAAGAACAGTACCATGAAAGATCAAAACTCCGAAAGAATTTTTCACGAAAGACCAAAACTCCGAAAATCTTAACACCGTCAAAATAATTCGACTATGGGATTTTTAGAAGATTCAAAATTTTCAATAAATCGGCGAATTATTTCCAAATTTTTTTCTATTAAGAAGTGATTTTGCGTGGATTTTGAAATTTGTCTAGACAATGTTATACGTTCTACATCATTCACAGTCAACTGTGTGGTCTTTCGCTGGCATGATCTTGATATGAGGGCCCGGTTGGAAATCCGAACTTTGAAAGCGCCGACGGTTTAAATTTCCTAATTTTAATGTTCCGAAATTACAAGGTTCGTGAAGATTACGCCAGCAAAAGTCTACACAGTCGACTGTAAATGATGTAAAACGTATAAGATTGTCTAGACAAATGTCAATATTGACGTAAAACCACTTCTCAATAAAACAAAAATTCTTTAAATAATTCGTCGATTTGTTGAAAATTTTGAAACTTTTAAAACTTCCATAGCCGTATTATTTTGACGGTGTTCAGATTTTTGGAGTTTTCGTCTTTCGTGTAAAATTCTTTTGGAGTTCGGAATTTCAACTGGCCCCGCACAATTGATACCCAGCCTTGCCAAGATTGATTTTTTTTTTTCATTGGAAAATGCTGATAAACACTGAAGTTATTATTATTTAAGGGAGGACGGGTGTCGGGCCGAAAAAAGTCGCTTTTCCGATTTTTTTTCTTCCGAATCATTTATTTGGGATTTGAAATACGGGTATGTTATTGGACGAACATTGAACTTACATAATTTTTGTTTTTCTTTAAAAATAAATACTGGGCCATAAAATAAGGTTCATTAACTACAAAAAAGTATCTGTAAAAAAATGCATATTTACCGAAATACAACGATCTAAAAAACGTCTGGGGTCCGATCGACCCCAGATGCAGTCAGAAGTTCGTGACGGAAGTGTCCAGTCGAAAGGAAGCGCCATCATTGTTGCATGGCCAATCGGTGGAGGTGCTTCTGACAACTACCCTCATCTGAAATATTAAATAATATAATTTTCTCTCAATATAATAATAAAACTTCATCATGACTGTAGGCTTTTTGGAAATTTTGCAAATTACGAAAATGCCAAGTAGTAAAAAAAAGGTCCTCCACAAAAATCGTCATAACTCGGTCAAATTTTGGAATTTTTGTTCAAAATATTCGTTGCAAATTAAAATTGACACCCTAACCTATATAACTGAAAAAAAATCCTATTTTAGAAATTCAGAGCTCACCCTTTTATTTGAAGACCCTTTAAAATTCGTATAGAAAATTCGAAATTGCATAGCCATGATTTTCGTCGTCTATATCTGTACCGCTGTATACCTGTATCGCCGATGTCCCGTCGTAGCGACGAGAGCGCATAGCGGACCGATCGCGTATTGTAAAAAGGACTCCCCCAGGCTCGTCGTCGTCACGCGTCGGGCATTGTGGGCTCGCATCACGTACGCGTAAAATCGCACGCACGCGACACACGATATATGCGAATACGTTATATTTTCATTCCTGCGTGTTGCCTCGCACCGCGAGACGATTATATTTTATAAATCGTGGCGCGACAAAAAAAAAACTTGCCAAAAATGGATCTCTCTCTTTCTCTATGCCCCTGGTCATCGCTCTATCTCTCTTTCTCCGTCTGCCTTTTTCTCTGTGGGTCGTGACGAGACACCGTGCCATTATCGGCCAAAGGTTTGTCAATCCGTAGACGGAGACGGCGAATCAGCGATATTAATATATGTACAGGGTGACTTTCGTAAGGTAGCCGTGATATGCCGGAAAAATATGAGCATTCTAGAAAAAAAAAGTCAAAATTTCATTTTGAAGAGAGCAGAATTAAGGTCATTCAATTATGAATACGAAACACTCCTGAAAAACCTTTTATCTGCGTCACGTCATCGAGAAAATAATTATCAAAAATGCATTTTAAAATGGACGAGTGGAATTCATTTCCCGTAACAAAAAAAAGTTTTTCAGAAGTGTTGCTCCTTGTCAAATTCGCTTCGAAAAAAAATATAGCGTATTTTTGTGATGAGTTGTATACGCCAGAAAAAAGGGAGCGTTGAGAAAAAAATTTGAATTCTATTTTGCTTATTTTCTTTGCGAAAAAATCGGGCCTTCAGGAAAAAAAAATTGTGTTTTGATTTTTTCTTTGAGAAAAAATTGAGCATTGTGGAAAAAAAATAAAAATTCGATTTCGACTTCTTTTAGAAAAAATTAAGCATCTTGGAAAAAAAATAAAAATTCTGTTTTGACTTCAGCAGAATAAAAATCACAATTCCGATTCCGATTATTCAGAATTGTCATTTTCATCCTGCTGCACTCAAAACAATTCAATTCCATTAAAAAAAAGTTTTTCGGGAGTATTGCTCCTCTTCAAAGCCGCACGAAAAAAATATAGCGTATTCTTGTGATGAGTTGTATTCGCCAGAAAAAAATGAGCGTTCTGAAAAAAAAAAGAAAAATCCTATTTTCTTTTATTTATTTACGAAAAAATCGAGCATTTTGGGAAACAAACAAAATCCTGTTTTTATTTTTTCTGTGAGATAAAATTGAACATTTTGGAAAAAAATAAAAGTTCGATTTAAATTTTTTTTAGAAAAAATTAAGTATCCTGGAAAAAAATCAAAATTCTATTTTGAGTTCAGCAGAATAAATATGACAATTCCAAATACGATTATTTAGAATTGTCATCTTCATCCCGCTGCGTTCATAACAGGATTGTGATTTTTTCCCAGAATGCTCAATTTTTTCTGGCACATACTACTCATCACAAAAAACCACTATATATTTTAAAAAAACGACTTTTAAAACCATTAAATATCATATTTTTCTCGGCGGCAAAAACTCCGCGCCAGACTACAAGAACACGAACGGTCACCTAATAATTGTCCCCCTCTATATATAGGGAAAGACACGTTGAACGCGTTAAGGTGGACAATCCCTTTAGACGCCTGAAAATGAGTCATTTTTCATGATTTTTTTAAAGGTGATCAAACAATCGTTTTTTATTTTTATTTTGTTATTATCTTATTACCACTTTCAAGTGTTACATTTTTTCTCTTCTTTAAACAAAACAAAATTGCGCCATTATAAGATATTCCTTTAGGCGTCTTTCAAAAAACTGCCCACGTTATACCTCAAAAAGTTGTTGATCGATCTGGCTGAAATTTTGGAAGGTTTCTCACTCCAGCATCATTCCCATGATATACCTATAAAAATATGAAAATAGGTTAAAATTAAAAAATTAAATAGACTTTCTAATCCAAATTTCATATTTTTGACCATTTTCTCGACAATTTTTATCCCCCAAAGGCAATTTATTTACTTAAAACTTGAGGTATATCCTTCCAATAATGTTATAGTGAGAAACCTCCCAAAATTTCAGCCAGATCGATCAATAACCTTTTAACCCATAACATGAGCAGTTTTTCGAAAGACGCCTAAAGGAAAACGTTGTATCGCCTTCATTTTGTTTTCTTCTAAAAAGAAAACTTTTTTTTTAACACTTGAAAGTTGTAATAAAATAACGTTAAAATGTTTAAACGATGCCATTATTTTATCACCTTTGAAATAAATCATGAAAAATGACTTTTTCGGATGTCTAAAGGGATTTCCCCCCTTAAATCGATCAAATGTTGGCTATCATCGTGTCTGGCTGTTGTGAGGCCGTTCCTTGCAGTGGAAGAAATTTAATTAATTAAATTTTGGGGACAGGATTGTCCTTGAAATGATATTTATACATATTTGCTTCCATTTGTCTGTGACTTTTATGACATTGAGGTTTACGTAAGGTTGAGTGTAGAGATGACAGGCTATATGAGGACGATTCTCAAAATCGAACTCCTTCGAAATCATCTTTCCCCATATATATATATATATATTAGACTGATTCAAAAAAAAAATTTCCTTCTGGATTCTCGTGCTATTGTTGGGCACTGATAAAACAAAATTTCTCTAAAAAGATGGGCGCGGTCACTCAATTTTTAGAGGTGGCTATCTCGACTTTTTTGTATTTGAATTTTTTTAACGAACGTATTGCATTTAAGCATAGTCATGGCTTCGGATTACGGATAAAAATCACATCCAGCAGCTTTTTCGTAACAAAAATAAACTCTAACAATTTGAAAAGGG
Source organism: Ophion obscuratus (assembly GCA_964007375.1). Taxonomy (NCBI): domain Eukaryota; kingdom Metazoa; phylum Arthropoda; class Insecta; order Hymenoptera; family Ichneumonidae; genus Ophion; species Ophion obscuratus. Next base: position 5,505,671 of record OZ023320.1, read on the forward strand.
TGCAATATTCACAATTCAAATCCAGGTAGATCAATAATGGCGTCTATACTACTCTCGTTATTCATGTAGATTTATTTATACGCATTAACATTTTGCACTTTTTACGAAAAATTAAATTATAAGCTTTTATTCATAAATCGTATATTTACATTTTCAAAATGCTACGCTTATATTATCTTCAAACTCATTTACATTTCTTCCCAGCCATTCTCAAGTTCGTTAACATTTTGGGCAGAAAGAAAATGTGCAACGTTGAACAGTTTGTCCAAATCTCTCTTAAATTTACGCTCCTTCGATATTTGTGACGGCAAATTCTTTTTAACTCGATTTTTTGAAAGTTGTTTCCAGACTAGATGGAGTTTTATTGATTTCAAGATTGCGTTATTCAATCGACGCGTTGGAATTTCAGCACATTTCCATTGTTCGAAAATTTCTTTCATCGTTTCGTGTGCACTTCGACGTATGGTCAGTTTTTCTCTGTTATGTTTGTAAAAGAACATACTCAAAACTTTTCCGATTTTTATCCGTAATCCGAAGCCATGACTATGTTTAAATGCAATACGGTCGTTAAAAAAAATTCAAATACAAAAAAGTCGAGATAGCCACCTCTAAAAATTGAGTGACCGCGCCCATCTTTTTAGAGAAATTTTGTTTTATCAGTGCCCAACAATAGCACGAGAATCCAGAAAAAAAAAATTTTTTGAATCAGTCTAATATATATGTATATATAATATTTAATTTTTTTTTCTTTCGTACTGTTTCTCTTTCTCATTCTCACTTCGACGAACTACGCTGGCTCATAACCTCGAGTTATCGAAGTGACGCGCTGTGCATTTTGATAGAGCTCTCTCTCTCTCTCTCATACACTCTCTTTCTCCAACTCTCTTTGTCCATATATACCTCGTCTCTCGAGTGTCTGTCCGTGTACATGCGAAACTACTCAATATGTCACGCGCATCGTGTATCGATGATAAAACGAAGCTTCGCGCGGGCCTCGTCGCGAGGGGGCTCAAATATGAATTTCATAAAAATAAAAGGAAGCGTCAAGAAGCTCGAGGGACTACAAACTTCGAGAACGAATAACAACGATGATGCCGAGGACGTTTTATCAAGATTTCGATCTTTCGAATTTGACAAATAAATGGTTGAAAAAAAAAAGATTTTACGCCGATTTTTTTTGTTCGTGTTCCATTTTTATTTTTTTCTCGATACTCCCCTCGTTGTTCTCCGTTGCTTGCGCTCGCGATTCTTGCTTTGATTGGTGAAATTGTGGCACGTGGTTGGTGAAAAACGCTCAGCCTCTCGAGATTCGAGAAGGGCTGTGCCCTCCTCCCTTTCCAACGTATTTATTATATTCTCGAGTAGCTCCGCAAGTTTGTCGAGCTCCACGGGTGCATCTGCTCACTTCTCGTCCTTCCAACTTCCTCCTCCCATCGCTATATCCTCCGAGCCCTATCTGTCCACGATTTCTTTCCACTCTCCCTTCGGACTCCTTTTCTTTTTTTTTTCTACCCTTCCCTTTTTTGAATTTTTCTACGCGTCTCTTTCTCCGTCTCTGTCGCTTTCTTTCTCTCCCTCCTTGTCCTTTCTTCGCTCACCAAATGAGCAACAATACAGCCAGGGGGTACATTAAGGGTGCATAGAGGGAGGAGCACTCGAGGATGTTTTATGTACGTGTATTTACACACACGAATATATATATATATATATATATATATATATATATATATATATATATATATATATATATACATACATACATGTATATGTACGTGTGTGTGTGTTTCTCAATGTGCCTGTGTGAAGTTTATCTGGCCCGTTTTTTGCCCAAGTATTGGGGTAGGTAGGACCCCTCCTTCTCTTTTTCTCATTTGCCCTTTTGCCACTCCCTCGTGCCCTCCCCCTTCTATATCTCTTCCCTTACTTCCAGCTTCCGGTTGTAATGCGAGCTGCCTTCACCAGCAGCTCTCTCACTCTCTTGCTCTTCGCTTTCTTTGCTCCCTCCACTTCAATATATATATGTATATTGGTATACATGCATGGAGCGTGTACTGAGCAACCAAAACCACTGCGAACACCGACCAAGGGCTCCTCTCTCTCTCTCTCTCTCTCTCTCTCTCTCTCTCTCTCTATCTATCTCTTTCTCTGGCTGCTTTATGAATGAAGACGTACGGCTTGAGGCGCAGACGATGAAAAACGAAGACGACGCTGCATCGCGTAGCGAAGACGATATCCTCGCTTTTCGAGAGGAGCTTAAAGACGAGAGCATATAAAAAAAAATTAAAAATTAGACATATTCATAAATATGTGTAATATTGATAATATGCAAAAATATGTGAAATTTTGTTGGAAAAAAGAATTCTTGAAAATGGAAGAGAATGAATAATTGAATTGACAAATTAATATTGGGCATTATCGTATAAATTTGAGTGATTGAATTAATCAATCGATATTTATGTAGTAATAGTATTTTATTCCTTGAATACCCTTTTCTAGGGGGTTCATATCCTCCTCCCTTCTCATTTACATAAATTATTTTACATCGGTTTTCATATATCTATCCTAGTTGCTAGTTTGTCAGAGTGTTTGATGTAATCGCATAGTTGCACATTTTCAGTCGCGCTTCTATTTTCCGGTCAATTTCTAACCCCCTGCTATTTTTTAACTATTGCTCCGGTTTATTAACGATTTCTTCGGTTCGTTTTTCCTTAACTTCCTTATAGTCGCAAGTGTGTCTCAAATTTTCAATTGCCTGCTTGCACATTCTACATTTGTCTGCGTGCCCTTTTTGCCGTCTATCCTGACGTTACCGGATCTTATCTGCGCCCACGTTAATTTTAATTCTCCGCTAATCGTCTCGTTCTTTCAATACTTTTCCACGTGTATACCTGTTTTTTTCATGTTTATATTCCTTGCAGTATGTTGACCCATCAATTTTGTTCCATTCGTATTGAATTTCTTGTTTAATGTCAATTTTTATGCCTCTTTCTACTTTTCTTTCCAGCTCCCTTACATTTCCATTCCTTCTTTTATTTATTTTCCGTATTTTTATGGGTTACCAGTGATAATAGCTCTTATTTCTTAACTCGGGCATTTTTTGGCCACCCACCATCCTACATCTTCATTATTTCAATTAGATACCAATCGACATTGAAATTTCCGATATTTTTTAATATTATAAATATTATATATATAAATAATATTTATAATATTCAAAAATATCTGCAATTTCATTTAGAGATAAAGCCCTTGCAGTAACTAAGTAACTGATTTGACAAATTGATATATACTATTGTGCACTTTCATCTAATTTGAACCGACTTAATAAATCAATTGCCATTTATACATAGAACTTAATTTATCTATTTATTTATACACTTTCGTTTACACGATTATGCATATTCTATATATGTAAAGTCAATTTAAGAATAATCGATCGCAGCATTTCCAATAAGCTTGTATTGCTTGCATGCGTTCGATCGTTCCACCACACCAAAAATGATAAGTCATGAAGAAAAAAAGTCGGAATTCACGTAATAAACGCCATGGCAAGAATGCAAAGCGGAATGTCTCGTACTTTTCAAGATGACTGTATGTATACACGCATACATATAAATAATTCTCCATATATATATATATCTATACGTAGAGGAGCACATAAGCATGTGCCATAGGGACGTGTCGTGAGTGCCAAATGAGTCGATGTGTTTTGTAAAGTGTGCTCGTCCAACGAGGAGAGCGGAGAAAAAAATGACAAGAAAGGAAGAAGGCTCTTAGCTCGAGCCCAGTAGCTACTGCGATACATGCAGTATATACATACATACAAACATACATATATACATACATACATACATACATACATACATACATACATACATACATACATACATATATATATATATATATATATATATATATATGCGAGCGTTATGAATGAAACGAACGGATGAATACAACCTGCGCCAAAAACGGAACCAACGCGCCTAGCCGCTCTTCTCCCTACGCGTATATACTCTCTTCCTTCTCTATATTTTTTTCCTACATCGTAGACTCTCGCTCTTTCACTTCTACTACAGCTCCTACTATGTAATCCCAGATCCTTCATTTCTCGTGGCACTTAATGCTCAGCTGATACATAAACCTGCACTGCAGTGTGTGTGTATTGCTATATATATATATATATATATATATATATATATATATATATATATATATATATATATATATTTACGCGGGGGTTCAAACTATATATTTCTTGAGCTACTGCGCGTTCGAACAACAATGCACCCCCCCCTCCCCTGAAACATTTTCGAGCCCCTGGGTGTACATATTCAATGTACAGGGTAATTCAGTAGCAGATTCGCGGACCCTTTCTTCGGAAGGATTTTACGAAGGACTTTTCAACCCAAAGTCCTTTTCACAATGGTACATTAATCTGCGGTTATTTGAGCTTGTGATACTTTTAGGTTCAGGGCCCAATGATTACTCGCGATGTGAATATTAATTGGGGAGGGACACATTGTACAATGATGATGTTTCGGAGAAGCTCGGGAGTGAGTGGTACACGGGACGAAGTTTTTTGAATCACCCTCTGTAGTATCGCGTATAAGCGACAGGGGAAACGGAAGCGAGCGGATGCGATCCTGTAAAGATTTGCCCCATCCCTCTCTCGTCTACGAAGCAGTTCATTGAGACTCAACAGTGGGATATATATATATATATATATGTAAGTGTCCGTACCGATCATTCATTGAAAAACTTTTGGTAGGTACCCATCGAGAAACGCCACTGCCATTTCAGTTCTCCTCCCACTCTGTCAATATTCTCACTCGTAGATCCCGATTGTGATAAATTTTCAGTAGACCCCATTCGATCCTACTTTATTATTGAAATTCTATTGTTGGGCACGTGCTACGTTTTTGGGATGTGCTTCATGTATATACGCAGACTCATATATATATATATATATATATATATATATATATATATATATATATATATATGTATATTTGATTTTTATACGTTTCATCATTTGCATATACGTCTACACACTTACGTTTGTGCGCGTGTGTATTTGGGTTGATATTTATCTACAAGTTCCATCATTAAAAATGCGTGGTCAAAATAATTCCTCTTTATTTAAATTTACATACGTATCCTTGTGGACAAGACTTCTTAATCGTGGGAAACGCGACACGATTCATATATGTATACGCATAAAATGTTCTAACAATAATTTGAGTCAAATTGATCTATAAATTTTGTCAAGCGAAACGCATGATCAAAATAATATCGTTTCTTTAAACAGTACGTGTCCTTTGGAATAAAGATTCTTAAACGTGGAAAACTCGAAGCGATTGATACATGTATATGCATAAAATATTTCAACAATATTTTAGATACATTTTTTTCTCTACTTTTGTGCATTATTAATTACCAAATCCATATACTATATAGATGCAAAATAACAATACAAAAAATGGTAAAAATTGAAATACAAAAAACAACACAAAAATTCAAGGATGACGAGTGAAAATGTGTGATGAAAATAAAATTTTCATGACACAATGATCATCATACAATGAAACACATGGTAAAAATAAATATCACACAATAAAATGCACAATGAAAACAATATTTGCACGAAAAAATAACGATCTTGCAATAAAATGCATGATAAAAATAATGGTTTCGAATAACTTATTTTTGTGCATTTATAATTTTACGGAAGTGACAAACTGTTTTGCGAAAATTATAAATAATTGGCGAAAATGAATTTAAAAAAAAACAAGTTGCTTCATTTAGTGTAAATTTTGAACGTCCTCCTCCTCCTCAGGAGGCACTTTTGTGTCACCTCTCGTTCTCTCTAGTTGTCCTTCTTTCTCTCCTGAGCTTTTGCCCACTCCATATCGTGTGCAAGGGCAGATCGTCGGTACCATTGCTCATCGTTGGGGCCCGTCTCGCCGGGATAAGCAAAAGAGAGACGTACGCCGAGCGAGAGAGAGAGAGAGAGAGAGAGAGAGAGAGAGAGAGAGAGAGAGAGAGAGAGAGAGAGAGAGAAGGGAGAGAGAGAGAGAGAAAGAAAAAAAAATTATGAGGCACGAGGCGACGAAGGGAGGTGAGCGCTTCCGGTCCTCCGTGTGTATCACGTGCGAGAGCCACCGTACGACGGCAGACTTCTCTCTCTCTCTCTCTCTCTCTGGTTGTCCCTTGCTTTTCTCGTCCTTCGTTTAATTCTCCACCCCCTCCCCAAACACGCGGGGACTCCGCTGCATCCGGTTCCCTCGCCACCACACGAGGGACCCCGCGTCGTCCTTCTCACTCGCACTCTCGCGACGTGATCCTTCACGGCCAAAAAAAAAAAAAACGAGAGACAAGAAGTAGGCTAGGCCCGATCGCAAACGCGACGACTATACGTGTGCGTGCGTGCGTGGGTGGGTGAAGCACGAGCACGTTCACGCACATGCGGCTGTTGGATTCGCCCGTGAAAAATCAATGGCCGTCACGCTCATTGATTATTGTGTATCGAGCTATGATTTACGTTGCTTCTTCCTGTGAAATAATAGTTCTCCAGTCGATTATCTTACTGATGTTGGAAAATTGCCGGAGCCGCTGGTACGTTCGATTTTTCTTCGGACTGAAATTGAAATCATGATATCTAGTTATTGGAAAAATTGGCCGTCTGTCACTCCGTTTGGAGGAAGTTGGCGTGAAAGTGGGGGAAAATGAACGATTTTTTCTTATTGCGAAATATTGATGAATAAGGAAGTTGTTATTATTTTTAAAAAGGGCCGTTTTTGCTGCATGGTCGACGTAGGTGCTTCTGGCAACTAGGCGCATCCGGAATGGAAGATAGAAAATTGTACTTTTGAAAATTTTGACATTTTGAAAATTTTGAAATTTTGAAAATTTTGAAATTTTGAAAATTTTGAAAATTTTGAAATTTTGAAAATTTTGAAATTTTGAAAATTTGAAAATGTAGAAATTTTGGAGATTTAGTAATTTTGAAAATTCAGTAACTGAAGTTTTAGACATTTTGAAAATGTAGAAATTTTGAAAATTACGAAAATGGCGAGCTGTAGAAAAAAGTTCGATTTTCGAAAAAAAAAGACAACTTTAATTATTTGTTACTAACAAATGGATAAACATATGGAAAAGCCATCCAGTCGTACGATAGAAAATGTAATAAACTATGCTCTCTCCGAATTTGAAGTGAATCGGACGAATAGATTTCGAGATGCGACTTAGGTGGTGCTGAAGTTTGCATCGCTGGAATGCAACGAAAGTGCTCTTTGATTTTCTTCATTTTTTAATTTTCATTATTGCCTAAAATCTTATCTTCTAGGTTTTGGTTATAGATTTTTTATAAGGATTCTCAAAAATGTTTCACTAATTTTTGTAGTCTAAATGTGGCAAAAAAGATCGGCAATACGATGCAAACTTCAATACCGTCGACTTACGCCGTTTCGAAAAACATGATTTCAAGCAAAAGGCGAAAGAGGCGCAGTGGACGACGCTCTTCATCGAACCTTCACAAGAATCGTCATAATTCAGTTGATTTTTGGAATTTTTCCAAAACCCTCCGTGTAAATTAGAGTTAAGAACCTAACCTACAAAACGGCAATAAAAAAATCATGTTTTCGAAGTTTCAAGGTCATCCGGATTCATTAAGACGCTAAAAAATGGCTATTTTAATGAATTTTTTGATAGGTTTATATTGATGATATTGATATAAAAGTTGTTACATTCAATAAATACACTTTCGAAATACATTTTTTTTAAATGTATTCATTTAATTCATTATTTATAGACGAAAGTGGTAGTTAAAAAATGTCCTAAAAAAATTGTAGGTCTGCGCTGTTGATGAAATCTCGGAAATCCGAAACAAAAAAATCAAACTGTTTTAGATTCAGTATGTTAATGGCTATAGCGCATGCCATACGATTTTTTATATATGCAAAAATAACAAGATGACAGATATTTTTCGAAAAATAAAATAAAAAAACGTTTTTTTCACCGTTTTTGGCAAATAAAATAGTAAATGTCAAAACTATTTTTTTTTTAAATGTAATTCGAAAGTGTATTTATTAAGTGTAACAACTTTTATATCAATATCTATAATACAAACCTATCAAAAAAATTCATGAAAATAGACTTTTTTAGCGTCTGAAGTGAGAAGACCCCTTAAAACCTATACATAAAATTCGAATGTATATACCGAAGATTTTCGTCGTCCATACCTAAACCGATCCACAAAAGTCGTTGTAACTCGCTCAATTTTGAGAATTGTCAACAAATTTTTGTTGCAAATCAAAATTAAGATCCTAGGCTATAAAATAGTGCAACAAAAAAAATCGTCCCAAAAAACGACGACCGAGCAAAAATGAAAAAAAGATTCAGCGTGACCCATTTGAATTTCGTCGGAGCTTTTTTTTTCCCTGTACGATCTTGCACAATTACTTTTTTTTTCGCATCCGTGTATACTTCGTATCGAAAGAAAAACGATACTCTCGTAGAATTTTTTTTTTCTTTCCCTTCCCGCGTAAGGACGAAGCTTATGCGTTATGAACCGATCGATATGGATCGATGATCAGTAAAAGCAAAAGTTTCGGTACAACCTGCTAAATCTTTTTTTTTTTCATCTCGTTTATGGGAAGACCCAAAAAATGATGGTCGACGAGGGAAATGCAGTGGGAAGGAGAAAAAGTTGAGAGAGGAAATCTTTTCACCGGAAGATTTTTCCGGGCGATATAACATCCCGACGGGGCAAAGTGCCGACTCGGTGTGTTTGCAACCCTCGACACTAATTCTCCCTGTATACATATGTATATACCTATAGACATACATACATATGTATGTTTACGTTGGTATCGGGGAAGGTTTCTTGGCGAGTGAGACCCAGCATCGGGCCGGAAATCCCCCGGAGAAAACTCATCTATCGTGCCTTTTCTCTGTGTATATATATGTATATATTAAATTCATATATATATACATGTATTTTTTAATGATTTTTTTTGGAATTTTTTGAGTTTTAGATAAACATTAGTGAAAAATAATATTAAGGCGTGACCCCCACTTGTAGCGCAAAAGAAAGGCCTTCTTCATGATTTTTTTTAAAGAAAACCACAAAACTTTTTTAATCGATCAATATACCATCTTAAAGAACACATCTTGAAGAACTTTCAGTAATTTTTTTATTGAAATACATTGTTTAGTGGCAAATGGTCGTCAATGAAATAATGTTTTTATATACACGGTTTTCGGTGACCAACATTGCGGCGAAGTGGATCATCTGAAAAAAAAATGCGGATGGATTGAGTCAAATATAAGTATAAACTAGTCTTTAATCGAAGGATTTTAAAAAATATTCATTTTTCACAAAATGGCGGACGGTCAAGGTTAATGGTTCGATTTTAACGAAAAAAAAACGGTCGTTTTTTGGCTATAAAACGGCCATTTTTTTCGAAAAAAAAATCGAACATTTAAAGACTACATTTTTATGTATTAAATAAGCCTGCAAAATTTCAAGAAGATCGGTTCATTAGTGTTCGAGTAATCTTGGTCACCGACTTCAGAAATGCCATTTTGAGAAAAACGCGTTTAAAGTTTCAATTTCCGGTCGTTTACACAACGGATTCTTCTCTTTCAACGCTCATATCTCAGTCAATTTTGTTCGGATCGACTTGAAATTTTCAGGACATATTCTCAGATACTTATACTTAAAAAAAAAGCAATAAAAAATCGATTTTTTCAAAATCTCAAGTGGGTGTAACCCCTTAAAATCTAGTTTATTTTAACTTTGTATATATATATATATTGAAACAAAAAAAATTGAGCCATATTATTCCGAACAAATACAAATTTTTATTTATAAATTTTCAATTCTGCATTGATATATATATACATATTAATTTTTTTTCTACAGAAATCTTCAAAAGAAAAGTCATCTATCGTGCCTTTTCTCTTTATATATCTATATATTGAATTCCGAATATATGGGTATATATATATATATATATATATATGCGTATTAAGGTGGCACAAATTTGAGCTCTATTTTTGTTCCTTTTTCTCGCCATCCAATTGTCTTTTTTAAAGAAAAAAAAATTATCGTCGAAGCTGCGAGCGGTCAAAAAATATTTAGAGGTCGCTCAAGCCTCCCAAAAATTAAAATTGTCATTAAAAATCGATTTTTTTTCGTCCGCTTCTCACCCATGAAATTAACGCATTATAATTTTAAAATTAACTTCGCGGAAGCCAAAAAAAATCTCGCATGCACTATAATTCCTTGTAGCATAAAAACTAAATAAACTCTGAAGTGTTACATTTTCTGCGTAATTTGTTATTATAATTTGTAACAAACACCAATTAGACGAAATATGTTATTATGTATTATTGTATTATGGCGTCACTCGTCACAAAGTACAGCTACGATTGGTCCGCAGTTTGACTCACGAGACCAACTGTGGGACGCATTACGATGCGCGGAAAACAGCTGCCATTTCAGTTTTACGAATAACACGACCTATAATTTTGTTTACGGACAAGAGCTTTGAAGAATTATTTTATGAGAAAAAAGATTATAATTCTTGGGTTAGAAGTGTGAGGTAAATTTGAAAAATCTGTTTCTAAATAAAAAGGGTTTACTGGTTTTGAAAATTTTACAACGCGTCAAATTTATGAGCGAGATGAGCAAAAGAAAATTGGAAATTTCGAAGTTCTTGAGCGACCACTAAATATTCATTGGCCGGCTAGAGCTTTCGCGACGTGAATTAAAAAATTATATAGCATTAAATTGTTCGGTGAGAAACCGATGAAACAAAAATCGATTTTTTAATAAGATTTGAATTTTTAGGAGACTTGAGCGATCGCTAAATATTTTTTGACTGTTCGCAGCTTTCGCGACAATTTTTTTTTTTTCATTAAAGGAGATAATTGGATGGTGAGAAAAAGGAGAAAAAAATCGAGCTCAAATTTGTGCCACCCATATATATATATATATATATATATATATATATATATATATATATATATATATATATATATATATATATATGTGGGTGGCACAAATTTGAGCTCGATTTTTTTTCCTTTTTCTCACCATCCCATTATGTTCTTTAAAGAAAAAAGAATTATATATATATATATATATATATGTCCAGGGTGTCCTGCAATTAATGGATTATTATGCAGCCGTCGATATCTCAGATCATGTCTTACTATATGCTGAAATTTCAGTTCAGTAAAAGTCCCACGGTTCTCGTGATTTGGGCTGTATCTTATTTGTTAGAAAAACCATCTGCTTGTGGTTTTCGCACGTCATTACTACAAATGATACCATTTTTTGACTCGATTTTTTAAAAATACTCTTGGTTAATTGTTTCATCTAGGAGTCTTCTTTTCAACCTTAAATGTTAAGAAAACTTTATGAAAAAAGATCTTATGCAGAATGTCAAAATGTCCTACGCACATCGTGCCAATAATTTAAAAAAAGTTGCGTAGTTATTGTTGACGGGGCACCCTGTATATAGTAAAAATCAATAAAATAGAACGGATATTGTGATTTGCCAAAAATATAAAATTTCATCTGGAAAAAAAGATACATATTTGTTAATTGAGAATTAGAGAAGCGAAGAAAAAAAAATTATGAAGATACACAGGAGTGTAAATAAAAAGTTGTTTCTGAAATTCGTGATGCTGCCAGCGATAGGAGAGTGAGACGTGGGAAAAAATGCGTTTATGCGGATGTCCACGACAAATTTCTACGTTCCTCGCAACGAAAACACGCAATGAAGACTTCAATGCACGAACATACGCGTAGGCACGTATATAGACACGATATCTATACGCTGTATGGTCGATATATACTTATATACGTTTCTGTTCGCTTGGGTATACGTATCCGAGTATATACGTATATATCGACGTCCAAAGCAGCAGGTGGTTGAGGGTTCGGATGGGCGTGCGACCCTTCCGCACTTTCTTTCTCACTCTAGGGATTCTCTCTTCCTCGAATCCGATAACATTTTTTTTTTCCTCGAACCGGACGAGTTTTAATTTAATTTCGCCTTTGAGATATTGGAAAAGAAAGATTTTTAACGGTGGAAAAAATTTACATCAATGAGAAACAAAATTGTTTTTTTTTATTTATTTTCCGAAGCGACCTTTGCGAATGGGACGATCGAAAATAAAATAAACTTCTGGAATATAAAATTAAATACAAAAAAACGAATCTCAATGAAAACGAGCGAACAAAAAAACATTCACCAATTATTTCCAATTTACGATAAACGCGTAATTAAAGACCGGAGTTTATCGTTCCGAAACCGGAAACGGAGAAGATATAAAATACGAATAATCGAGCCGAAAAATCGCTCCGGGATTTATCACCGACAATTCATCTCTGATTTGATCACCGAGCAATGTGATTTTGTCAAAGCCGGAAATGCGAGTGAAAGTATACGAATTATTCGGAGCGAGGTGAATATTCATAAAATCGTCACGGAGATTAAAATCGTTGTACAATGCGATCGCGTTATCTTCATCGTCGATAGACAGTCTCTCCATTCGAACCGTATCTACCCAAATCACGCTGCGTGATACGTATGCGTGTATATACGTCTGTTGTATATCTGTCCCCAAACATGACCCATATACTCAATCAAATTTTCATCAAACGTTACTGAGAATCAAAGGCACTTATTTAAAAATATTTAACGTGGAGAATAAGGGCAGGGGAAGCATGAATCATGAAGCTACGTTTTCACAAAACGTTAGAAGTCTCACAAATACATAAAGATCGCGGATTGGAGAATGGAATCGAAATATATGTATCTACGATGCGAATTTTTTGGAGCGGTTTAATATTGTGTGTGGGTGTATGTATGTGTATATATATATATATATATATATATATATACACACACTAATTTTGAGCTGTTCCAAAAAATTGAAATTATAGATTTATATTTTTTATTAAGCAATACATTTATTTGTGAAAATAAATATCAATCAATTTTCCAAAAAATATAAATCTATAGTTACAACATCTATATATATATATATATATATATATATATATATATATATATATATATATATATATATATATATATATATATATATATTGAACTGCTCCGAAAAATAAAAGCTGTGAATTTATATTTTTTCAGTTATACAAAAATATAAATCCATAGTAGAAATATTCACCTTAAAACGATTAATATTCTTTTACGTATACCTATACCAATAATAAATTGCACCGAAAAATAAATTAAAAAATTAATATCACCAACCAACACGAGAACGAGTAGACATTTAAAAAATGTTAGGTTTTTAAAATAAAAAAGCTTTGTTTTTCCCCGGTACATAAATCCACTATATATATATAGTGGATTTATGTGGATAAGGGTGGTCCTTATTTGGGGTATTCTTGAATTTTTCTGCGGACAAGGCGGAAAAAGTTTTCAAATAAACAAATAAAAAAGTACGCTGAAGCTGGAGCCTGTAAGCCAACTCAAAGTACTCCCGCCAAGACCGTGAATTTTCCCATTTAATTTCAATGGCAACTCGGACCTACTACACTTTTTTTTGCCCCCACCTAAATAGTACTTTGAAAAATCTGAAACTTGGCATATGTCTTTCCAATAGTTATAGGTATTGGTAAAAAAAATTGGGCGATTTACAAGGTTGGAATTTTCAAAGTACCAGCGCGTCGAAGTTGCGTCTTGAAGTAAAAAATCATCATTTAACGAAATTAATGGATTGATAAATAACATTAATCTATTAGATATACGTACATGAGTTTTTACAAATTGTACGAACCAAGAATTGTTATATTAAACAATTCTTGTAACTTGTTTAAAACAATTGAACAATTGTGCGATTACAAATTGATAGACAAACGAATTTCTGAAGTATCGTTAAACAAATTCAGGAATCATTTGTGATACCTAAGTCCAGAAACTGTTGCACTGGCATTTTTCGATGAAACATTGTCGAATGAAACAAAAAGACAAATGGTGTCTAGGCGGAGCATCAATAACGACGAAATAGATTGTCCGAAACGAGTGGAAGTGTATGACGTCGCAAGTTTGCGTAATTTAACTGTCGAGTCACTCGTTTCGTCTCAATCGTGGAAATTAATCGAACGTTTTGACATGAAACAAGATTTTTTAAAGAGCGATCCAACACCGTGGCCAAAAGAACATAACTATGAAACAGGCCTTCAGCTGGCAAAACATCTAAAAGTTGTAAACGATACTGCGGAGAGAGCAGTTAAATTAATTCAAGAATACAACGAAATTTCATGGAAAGATGATGCGCAAAAGTAATTCATTTTACAAATTGTATCCGAGAATAGAGGGCGATTTCCTGATCCTCGGAAACGTACCGTACTAAGAGACTTATAGATCATGTAAACTCATTGTACCATAGTTGTTTGATCTAAACTGTGTAAATAAAAATGCAACTGTAAATTCGAGTAACAATAATGTGTCTCGTCATAATTACTGCAACGACATGTTTAATGTAACAATTCTTAGTTCATACAATTTGTAAAAACTCATGTAAGTATATCTAATTGTTCAATATTATTTATTAATCCATTTATTGAGTTAAATTATGATTTTTCACTTCAAGACGCAACTTTGACGCGCTGGTACTTTGGAAATGTCATCGTTGTAATTGCTCAATTTTTTGGAGAATACCTATGACTATAGGATAGTTATATGCCAAGTTTCAGATTTTTCAAAATGCTATTTAGGTGGGGGCAAAAAGAAAAGTGTAGTAGGTCCGAATTTCCGATATATATATATATATATATATATATATATATATATATATATATATATATATATATATATATATATATATTAGACTGATTCAAAAAAAAAAATTCCTTCTGGATTCTCGTGCTATTGTTGGGCACTGATAAAACAAAATTTCTCTAAAAAGATGGGCGCGGTCACTCAATTTTTAGAGGTGGCTATCTCGACTTTTTTGTATTTGAATTTTTTTTAACGAACGTATTGCATTTAAGCATAGTCATGGCTTCGGATTACGGATAAAAATCACATCCAGCAGCTTTTTCGTAACAAAAATAAACTCTAACAATTTGAAAAGGGTGCAATATTCACAATTCAAATCCAGGTAGATTAATAATGGCGTCTATACTACTCTCGTTATTCATGTAGATTTATTTATACGCATTAACATTTCGCACTTTTTACGAAAAATTAAATTATAAGCTTTTATTCATAAATCGTATATTTACATTTTCAAAATGCTACGCTTATATTATCTTCAAACTCATTTACATTTCTTCCCAGCCATTCTCAAGTTCGTTAACATTTTGGGCAGAACGAAAATGTGCAACGTTGAACAGTTTGTCCAAATTTCTCTTAAATTTACGCTCCTTCGATATTTGTGACGGCAAATTCTTTTTAACTCGATTTTTTAAAAGTTGTTTCCAGACTAGATGGAGTTTTATTGATTTCAAGATTGCGTTATTCAATCGACGCGTTGGAATTTCAGCACATTTCCATTGTTCGAAAATTTCTTTCATCGTTTCGTGTGCATTTCGACGTATGGTCAGTTTTTCTCTGTTATGTTTGTAAAAGAACAAACTCAAAACTTTCCCGATTTTTATCCGTAATCCGAAGCCATGACTATGTTTAAATGCAATACGTTCGTTAAAAAAAATTCAAATACAAAAAAGTCGAGATAGCCACCTCTAAAAATTGAGTGACCGCGCCCATCTTTTTAGAGAAATTTTGTTTTATCAGTGCTCAACAATAGCACGAGAATCCAGAAGGAAATTTTTTTTTTGAATCAGTCTAATATATATATATATATATATATATATATATATATGATCTTTAGGAGTGTCCCTTTCCCAGTATCATTGTCATCATCACGATGATGATCATTACCGCGACCGCTTCCACACGAGGGACGATCGTGCGCCCACCCCCTATCCCCCCCACCGTTCACCGTACTTCGTCATCGCCATTTCACGCAAACGAAGCGCAACGATAGCGTAAGTACGAATCGTCTGTGCGAGACGGCCAGAAAAAGGCTGCCGCCACCGCACGTCACATCGTGTAACCGCGGTCAGCATCTAGCCCCCGCGCAGTGCGCGCTCGTGTGTCTGGCTTTTGCGTTTAAACTGCGAGAGGGCACGAGGGGGCCGTGTCGAGGGAGGGGTGCATAGGTGGCAGCGAGGTAAAGCCAAAAATGTGGAGAGGGAAGGTGTGCATAGAGAAAAAGACACACAGAGAGAGAGAGAGAGAGAGAAGCAAAAGGGTGTAACGTTACCAGCAGGGATCAAGATCCCGCATGACACTTGCGCCCTTTTCATTGGGAGGACCGTTGACATACGCGTGTAAAATTACTCTCTCTCTCTCTCTCTCTCTCTCTCTCTCTCTCTCTCTCTCTCTCTCTCTCTCTGTCTCTCGGTCTGTGTTTGCCCTCTCTCTTCCTTCCTCCCTCTCTCGATCGCATAGATACTTTATCCCTCTTACACTCGTTCCCTCTCTCTCTCTCTTGGTCGGTCTCTTCGGCGCGCGAGGCCCGAGAGCGGAAACGGTCCGCGGCACTGCCACAGTGACACGCGCGCGTTCACGTCAAGTGGAGAGTGTTGTTGCGCCCGCGCCTCGGTTTGTCATCTCGGCAACCTCGCTGAGAATTTGTCCGAATCTCGCTGGCTCTTATCGCGAATGACGCGCACGTAAGAGTCGCGTTCCGTACAACGACGAAGAAGGAATAACGCGTCGAAGTTGTGCGAAAGAGTACGACGTCGAATTTTTTTGATTATTTCGAGTTCCCAGCTCGAGATGAATCGGTGAATGCGAAGGGCAGACGAACTGGTCGTACTTCCGGTGAATCGGGGGGCAATAAGTGCGCGCGGTAGGAAAGTCCGAAGATTTTGGTCTACGATCGGTGGGGTGAAGAGCCATAGGAGCATCGACGTGTGTAGCTAGTGGTCCGTAGACGTCGCGAGGACGTGTCGATACTGTTCGTTGATCCTCCGTTGATCGTTGCCGATTTTCCGTCGAGAGTGCACGTTGCGCGCGAATTTTCGGCGATTTTCGTTCGGCTTGAAAAGTGTCGATTTCTCGTTAGCACGGGAGATGACGATGATGTGCCCGAGTGTGGGTTGACGCGCGGGGTACGTTTGGGATGTGCGATTGGTGCGGGCAGTGACGTCGAAGGATCAACGCGTCGGGAGATTTTCCCCTTTTTACGATCGTTCGGTGCCCACATTAGAGCGAAGAAATCGGGCGGGTACTTCGAGGCCGGAAGTAGTTGCACGGAGAACCGGTGCGTTTGGCGCTGCGAACGCGTGTTTGCGTGCCCCGCGGGCCTCCCACGCACGCTTCGTCGCGAGGCGATTAACTCGTCGGAGGCTAGGCTACGAAAAGACAGGAGCACGTGTACGGCGACCGGAAGTCACGGTCGTTCGCGATCGTCGAGTTTCTTCCCCGCGGGGGTGGGTGGGGGGGGGGGGCGGGGGGGAAGAATATTTGCTCGGTAAAGGTGTTTAGAGTTCTTCGTGCGATTGCGACGTCACGGCGGGCGTCGCGAGCCTCGTGACATCGGGCCCTTCCCGTGTCAACGGCATCCACCCAGGCGTTCATGATAATCTCGTCGATCTTTCGCAAGCCGGCAAAAGCGCGGATTATTTCGTCCTCGGAAGGCCGGAAAATCCTCGACACGACGCGGAACGACGAGGAGCGACGAAAATACGAAAAACAACACCGACAACGACCACGACCAAGGCCAAATCGCCATTCACAACGGACAAATCGAGAAAAAACGATTTCACGTCGAATCGCGACAACGAGACAAATCGTTGCGCGACAAGGGAAACTTTCGTTACGACGCAAAATCCCTCGCCATCCTCGGAGATGGTTCTCCAAATGCTCGACACTCTCGTTACCGCACAGGAGCCATTCTACGCGGACTATCCGTCGTATCACGATGCCGAAATTCTAACGAATACACACAGCCAACAACAGCACCAACATCAACCCCATCATCATCATCATCAGCAGCAGCATCAACAGCAACAGCCGAACCAAGCGTTGACGAGACATATCATGCCACCCGTGTCGCTAGACGCTACTACTCATACCCCAGGTATACCTTCGGCAATCTCTTTGTCCCGGTTTTTTGCTTGAAAAAAAAAAACGACGAAAAAAAACACTCCCAGGGCCATTTCTACTGTGACATCTTCGAGGAGAAAATTGCCGGACGTTGAAAGCATTTTTTTCGTCGAAATTAGACCTCCGTCTGCGTTGACTGTATGGAGAAGGCATTTTTTGGTGGTCGGAAAAATCACTGACGTTTCAGTGCACACCTTTTTATCTGACCTTTCTCTTTTTATCTTACCGCCGCAATTTTATCGTGTTTGAGGCTGATGTTGAAATGCGATTTTTTTAATATGCCTTTACGTGAAAAAAGATCAATGTCTTTTGGGGAGGACGCCACTGTCGAGGCATGAAAAATTATCGTTTTTTTTCCCGATTTTTTTTTTGCCTGCGGGATTATTTATTTGGGAGTTGAAAACAAAAGTGTCTTGTCAAGCATATATTGAGCTTGTTTTGTGTAAATTTTGTTCAAAGAGAATATAACATTGACAACGTTAGCGAGCTATAATAGAGGAGCCTCTGTATAAAAAATGTCGTCCAACGGCGGGATCGATTACTTGACAATGGGTGTTCTGAAACATAAAAATAAAAAAGTTTTATGGTGTATATGTATGTGTAGCCGTTTTTCGAAAAAAAAAATCACATAATGGCGGGTGTTAAAAAAAAAGTGTAATTTTGGCAAAAGTTTTACTTATATTCGAGGGCTTAAAAAATACTAAATTCAAAATTTAAAAAACCTCTACATACGACGATAGCTACTGCAATTACGGAAATTGTGATTTTTAAAAATTGAACATCGGACAATTATAGCCGTAGTTATGATTCCGGACAGGTCGAGAAATATTGTTTCGAGAAAAACGCGATTGAAAGTTTGAATTTACGTAAATTGTTGCGCTACCTGCTCCCTCCAAGTAATCTCCAACTTGGTCATTTTTCGATATTTGTACTTGACATTATTTTTCACATATTCATGAACACGGATACTGTGGAAATGCGACAAAATTTTTTTTTTTACCAGTCACGGAAGTCTCTCGCCTTAACGATGCAACCCTCAACATTATAATTTTTCTATATATATATATATATAGAAATTATTATTATTATTATTATTATTATATAATATGAATTAATAAATCAATTAAAATATTATATAGTAATTGATATAAAAGTTATTTCATTGACATACAGTATATCAATATTATACGATATTATATGTATGATATATCTATACACATATATCCGATAAGTATTACGATCCTACCATGATTAGATTATTACAAATATTAATATTCATTATATATATATATATTAGGGTGGCCCTTGATATGGGTCAAAAAAAAATTACGCGAAGCCCCAGCTATATCCGTTAAGACGAAGACGTGCCTGTAAGTATGAACTTAAATTTAAATATCAATTTTTCTTCATGATTGGAGAAATTTCGATTTTTGAAATCTAGTTTATTTGTCAATTTTTTTTTTTTACTTTCCGAAGTTATTGTATATTGGTATTCAATATACAGATCAAACAATAAATAAGGCCCTCCATACTAGATTTGATGAGCGTTCAGTTTTACTATCCTATTATTTTTTAACAATAGTTCGATTTAGCTGCTGTCGAACGCTTTTAATCACATCAAAATCAAACTTTAAATTTGCATCTTGTCAGAAAAATCTATTAAGTACGAAAGATATAAAATCACGACAAACCATTCACATCGAATTTCCGGATTGGCCAGATTTTTTTTTTTTTTTTTTTTAATTTTGTTAGAAATATTCCTTGCGTGCTGAGATACAAACATATTAATATTTCACTGAGATCAGACTTCCAGTGCTGTGGATAAAAATGTATTTGAAAATTACCTTCGCAAAAACGCATAGGGACATTTTAAACTTGGCAGAATTTTAAACTTGGCGAGCTTATTCGTTTTGTTGAAAACAAAGAAATTATTTATTCGCACAAGTCATCCAATTGGTCGGAAAAAACATAATATTTAAAAAATGTACACATAAGATATCGACACTAGTTCGTTCATTACGAATTTATTTATTTAAACCACAGAAATATTATGTTGAAAAATTGATAAATAAACTAGATTTAAAAAATCGAAATTTCTCCAGTCATGAAGAAAAATTGATATTTAAATTTAAGTTCATGCTTACAGGCACGCCTTTCTCTTAACGGACATAGCTGGGGCTTCGCGTAGATTTTTTTTATTATTTGGAACCGTTTTGGAGGGCGACGCGATCAATTTTTTTTTTGACCCATATCAAGGGCCACCCTAATATATATATATATATATATATATATATATATATATATATATATATATATATATAAACTTATTTAAAATTAACATTTTTGAGAACGAAGAACGTGAGAATCGTTCTATCCCCCAGCATCAATTTTTCGGTCACGATAATTGGCCTTTTCCGCTAAGATAACATTCTTCCCCGACGGGTAAAAAGACCAATTGCCGTTCTCTCCTTCCTCGCAGATAAATACATGATTTATTTGTGTATTGCCCTTTACCGATTTCCGCATTATTGTACACGAGAGTAGCGAATGAACGAACTCTCGGGCGCAACGGGAAGAACGCAAGTATTTTCACCGCTTGTAATTTTATTTATCCGATTCGCCGATAAAATTGATTCACCGATAAAAATAGTCGATCGCGAGGCGCGACAGAAAACGCGCTCGAATTCTAACAAGGCGAGAAATAAATTAATTTCCCGTTCGCTTGGGCGAAGCGTTAATTGTCGTCGCGCGAAAATTTCGCGAAAAGGGCGACGGTTGTTTTATTTCGCTTAGCCGACTAGCGGCCGCGACTTTGTCGATTTGAGGCGGAAGTTTCTTCGTCGCGAGTCAACCAAAGTCAAGCAAAGTTTGCCTACTCGTCCAATGAGTAACGATAATTCGATCCGGGAATGAAATTATGAGAAATAAAATAATATTAGCCGGTAAGGCTAATTTATTTTGTTTAATTTTTCATTATTTCCATGCCTGGATTATTTTTGTTTATTTTATTATTTCGATCATTCTGTTATTTTAATTTTATTATTTACTTTTATTCTATTATTTAAATTTTATTATTTATATCGATTGATTCAACGATATCGGCACAGTGTCAATTCCATCGATTATATTAATATCGTGACCAAACGTAAATTAGACATTGTTGCACCGATGTATGTTTGCACTCGTTTAAAATTCAGATATTCATCAAACGAGGCGTATTTCGTGGTCGTTTCTCGGGTCAAGCTCCCTTGCGCAATGTCACACACATTTTTGTGCAATAATAAGGAAAAAAAAACGAAATAAAAGAAAGAAAAAAATATTCGATCAAGCTCCGGAGACAAAGCGGCCTATGGGCTGGTTCAAAGGTGAGCGGCGTACGTCGAACAATGCGTCGGAAATTTTTATTTCTCCTGCCGCTCTTCCCCGTCTGTCTCTCGCCTCCCTCGCCCCACGGAAATTGGCCGCCGTTCGTGCGCACACGCGTATTCACGAGTATACGCGTGTATCCTCGAACTTTGCATTTCGGGCTAATGCTCTTTTGACCGTGATCAGATGGGCGGGAGGAAAAAAAAAGCTTCGTTTCTTCTCACTCAGGTCGGCTAGGCCTTGGCGTACTGGGCGATTTTTCGGTGCGGGATGTTTGTTGTATTTTTTGGAGGATTTTTGGAAACTAACTCAGATTGTTCGCATTTGTTTGGGTTAATTGTTGTATTTTTTTCGGAATTTCAAGGAAAGCAAGTTGTTTCGGTTTGTTTGGGTTATTTGTTGTATTTTTTTCGGGATTTTGAAAACGAAACTAAGTTGTTTCGATTTGTTTGGGTTTGTTTGTTGAAAGTTTGAAAACAACTTGAGTTTGAGTTTTTTTTATTGTATTTCTGTTTTGACATTTTGAAAACGGAGTGAGGTTGTTTGGGTTATTCATTGTGTTTCTTTGTTGAAATGTTGTAAAGTACGCGAGTTCGTTTGGCTTATTTGATGTATTTTTTGTTGGAATTTCGAAAAAAAGTGAGGCTAGAGTTTGTTTGGGTTATTTGTCGAAACTTTGAAAACAACATGAATTTGGGTTATTTGTTGTGTTCTTTTCGTTGGAATTGTGGAGAAAAAACAAGTGAGGCTAGAGTTTCTTCGGGTTATTTGTCGAAACTTTGAAAACAACATGAATTAGGGTTATTTGTTGTTTTTTTGGTTGGAATTATGGAGGAAAAAAAAGGGAGGCTAAATTTTGTTCGGGTTATTTGTTGAAATTTTGAAAACAACGTGAACTTGGGTTATTTGTTGTATTTTTTTCGGGATTTTGAAAACGAAACTAAGTTGTTTCGATTTGTTTGGGTTTGTTTGTTGAAAGTTTGAAAACAACTTGAGTTTGAGTTTCTTATTGTATTTCTGTTTTGACATTTTGAAAACGGAGTGAGGTTGTTTGGGTTATTCATTGTGTTTCTTTGTTGAAATGTTGTAAAGTACGTGAGATCGTTTGGCTTGTTTGATGTTTTTTTTGTTGCAATTTTTTAAACAAATTGAGTTTGCTTGGGATATTTGTTGACACTTTTAAAACAACATGAATTTCGGTTATTTGTTGTATTTTTTGTTGTTGGAATTTCGAAAAAAAAGTGAGGCTAGAGTTTGTTCGAGTTATTTGTCGAAACTTTGAAAACAACATGAATTTGGGTTATTCGTTGTGTTCTTTTCGTTGGCATTGTGGAGAAAAAACAAGTGAGGCTAGAGTTTGTTCGGGTTATTTGTCGAAACTTTGAAAACAACATGAATTAGGGTTATTTGTTGTTTCTTTGGTTGGAATTATGGAGGAAAAAAAGTGAGGCTAGATTTTGTTCGGGTTATTTGTTGATATTTTGAAAACAACGTGAACTTGGGTTATTTGTTGTATATTTTTTGTCATAATTTTTTAAACAAAGTGCGTTTGTCCGGGTTATTGGTTGAAATTTTGAAAACAACATAGGTTTGGCTTGTTTATTGTACGTCTTCGTTGGAATTTTGAAAACGATGTGAGTTTGCTTGGGTAATTTGTTGAAACTTCGAAAACAACGTGAATTTGGCTTCTTTGTTGTATTTATTTTGTCGGAAATTTGGGAAACAACGTCAGGTTGTTAAAGTTTGTTCGGGTTATTTGTTGAAATTTTGAAAAAAAAAAACGTGGACTTGTTTTATTTGTTGTATTTTTTTGTCGTTGCAATTTTCGACACGCAGTGAGGTTGTTAGAGTTTTTTTCGGGTTATTTGTTGAAATTTCGAAAGCATGAGTTTTGGTTATTTATTGTACTTCTTTGTGGGAATTTTAAAAACAAAATTTCGTTCGGCATAGTTTGGGTTAAAAAAAGGAATACACGATTCCTTTTTTCCAATATTCAAAACAAAGTCACTCTGTTCAGAGTACGTATCGGTGTATGGAGACCCGAGAATGAAGAAAATAATTTGAGTATCGCAGTTTAATTTCAAAATTGACGGTTTAATTTTTTAAAGTTTTTATTTATTTATTTTTAAATTCGATGTAATCGTCGTCAGGGTTTATACGCTCGGGTGGCTCGCTTCCCGACGCACCGACGTATAGCATCGCAATTAAATTCGTGGTTCGTCTCGTCGGCGAGAAAGATCGTCCTTGAAGGCGCCGATCACCGTCCGGTATCGATGAAGATTCTCACCTGGCGTGGGGCAAAAAAAAAGCGGGTCTCGAAAAATACCCGGCGATGAAAGAAAGAGTGCGGGGTATCGGAGGAGGTGGTGGCGAGGTGCGAGAACACGTGAGAAAACTACCCTTCCAAGCGGGGAAATTCGATTTGGACGTGCCCATGCCAACGGTGCGCGAAAGGTCCCGCGCGACTTAATAGGCTCTCGTTTTTTTTTTCATCCTTTTTTTCTTTCTCGTTTCTCCGTCCCAATGCCCCGCTTCGTGATTCCGTTCTTTTTCCCACTTTGTTTTTTTCCTTCTTTCTCTTATTATTTTTTATTTCCTTTTCGTTGATCGATCATACGGCGAGGCAGCAGCAGCCGAGCGTGTGCTGCGTCTCGGTCAGACTCGCGCGGTACGCTCTCCCGGTGGTGGCGACAGCAGCTGTGCGCGAGGGAGCTCCGCGGACCGCCCGGTCCCTCCGTCTGTCCCTCTCGCTCTCGTTCGTCTCGAGAGCGCGAACGGCGCGCTCGACGGTTCGTTCGGTTTGGCGCGTGCCGACCGACGTCCCGCGATACCCCGTGGAAACGCGCGCTCTCCTCGCTCAACTTCGCTTTCTTGCCCAGGCACCGAGGAGAAAGAAAAAGAAAAACGTCTGGAAGTACGAGAGGGAGAGGGAGAGAGAGAGAGAGAGAGAGAGAGAGAGAGAGAGAGAGAGAGAGAGAGAGAGAGAGAGAGAGAGAGAGAGAGACAGAGACAGAGAGAGAGAGAGAGATGCGAGAGCTCGTTGACTCTTCTCTGACCGCCTTTGGCACCTGTTCTCCAGCTGATGTCCGCGCTCATGCTCTGCCTGTTCAACGTCTCTGCAACACCGGCTTCGCCGAGACTCGCTATACTTTTGCCTTGCCAGCTTTTGCGCGGACTCTCTCGAAACTTTGACTCTCGTTATCGACGTAACGTTTCGCGTAACTCTCTCTCTCTCTCTCTCTCTCTCTATATATATATATATATATGATGACATGAAAATGACAATAACATAATAGTATAACAGTAGTATGATATAATGAAAGAAGAAAAAAATTAAGAAAAATAAAAATAAAATAAAATATAATATATATACATACATACATATATATATATATATATATATATATATATATATATATATGTATGTATGTAAGTATATATATTATATTTTATTTTATTTTTATTTTTCTTAATTTTTTTCTTCTTTCATTATATCATACTACTGTTATACTATTATGTTATTGTCATTTTCATCATTATATTATATCACTTTTATGTTTTTTACCTATTGCCTCAACCAATTGTACAACCAAGGCATAATAATTCTAATCTAATCTCTCTCTCTCTCTCTCTCTCTCTCTCTCTCTCTCTTAATCTTCATCTCTTCCAATCATCTCATCTCATCAATACCTTTTTTCTCTCATTAATAAACCTCTGGAAATAGAATAGAAAAATATAAAATTTTCAAGTCCTCGGACATCCAAATTTTTTCAATAATTGATATTTTTGTTCGAAGGAATAAGGATTATCAACGAAAAAAAAAAAATTTATTGGAAAAATGAATAAGAATCGAAGTATTGCTCAAAATGGTGATTTTTGGCGAAAATGATAAATTTGAAGCTTCGGGGCACTAAGAAAAAAAAATCGCAGCGCTTTGAAATTTTCAGGGTTTTTCCGGGATACTTGAAGGTTGAAAAATTACCGACGATATTCTTCGTTCATCCATTATATCCAAAGTTATACCAAGTTATTAAAATATCCTTAAATAGGTGAATTTTGATCGTTTTTTCAGTCAAAAGTATCGCTTTGAAAAAAAAAATTTCATCAAAAGCCACTGTTGGAGTCTTATAGGGAATGTTTTGCAGTTTTTAAAACCCTGCTTTGATTCTCTGTACGATCATTATTTCCCGAGTTATTGATTGTCAAAGTTAAAAAGGACTTTTTTGCTTTGATCGACGATATCTCTGCAGCAAATGATCGTGCACACTTTTTGAGGACGTCAAATTAAAGGGCGATAAATTTCCTAAAAGAGCTTTGCGGTGGAATTTCAAAAAAAAAATATTTTGAAGCCCCCAGTCCTTTTTGAGAGAAGCAAAAATTTGGAAGATAAGTTTTCGGTGGTTGTCTTAGGATTACTTCGAAACCGTCCATGATAAAAAATGTTCATGGTCAGATCCGAAAACTAGACACTTGGAGCTACAATTTGCTTTTTTTTTGCTGTGCGACCATTTTCTTCCGAGTTACAGCCTGTTGAAAATCACCCAAAAATTTGGATTTTTTTTATCCCTTAATTTTTGTGACTAGTGTGTGTGTGTGTGTGTGTGTGTGTATATATATATATATATATATATATATATATATATATATATATATATATATATATATATATATATATATATGTATGTATGTATGTATGTATGTATGTATATATACATATATACACATATTAGTTTTACGTTTTTGGACGGGCTGTTGTGAAATATTATAATGTAAAAAAGAAACTGAAGAACTATATTTTCTTATTTTATTTCCAAAGATTTTATTAGTAAGTGAAAATTATGAAGTTTAAATGTGAAAATTAACCTATATGTCCGCACACATACACACACATTTATAATTCCAAAAAACCTGATATATAGTTAATCCTAATGTATCCTATAATTCATTAAGATACATTAAGGAGTTAGGCCACACTAATGGGTATAAAATCATGTGCGAATGTAACAATTTTTTTTCGTCTGAAAAAGTGTTCCACTCATAAAATTAATTACACATCTATTTAGTATAAATATCAAGCTGTTAGAAATTAACTTGAAAACAATTAAACTAGCCCCACACTCGAGCACAGACTCGAATTTATAAAATAATATAATCGCAAGTACATGGAGTCTTATATATTCTAACGTATGTGCACACATAAACATCTCAATATATTCCCCACGTCTATCGTAGAATGATATCTATATATTAATACATCTCTTCACATAGGAATATATAATATTCCCTTCCATTACAAAATTTATCATATACAGGCCTATCTGTTTAAAAAAATTGTCAATCATAATTTGATTCCTCAGATCAGATTATAGATCCCATTATATAGTCTAAAAACCGGACGTACCATAATTAAGATATGTTAGGCCAATAACAATTATTGTTATTGCTAGAACACGAATAAAACATATTATATTATATTCGTAATATTCTATTCTATCCTAACACGAATAGAAGATATTATATTCCTATTATTATTATAGCACATATGTATGTATGTATGTGATAATGATAATTATAACTAATATGTTTGGAAAAATTCTGAACACGAAGAGAATATATCATATTCTTATTGTTATGCGCATGTATATACGTATGTACGCATGAATGCTCGTATATGGGACGAAAATAAAGGTGTAGGCCACAAGCTGTACGAGCGTGTTAGGGGCGTGAGGGCCACTCGGGGCAAGCACTCCCACGCTCAACGTCCATGAAATAGGGTGCGAGGTGCAGAAGCAACGACTCTTTCTTGTCGGCACGGACACGACGAGCACCAACAGCAGCGCCGGCAGTAGCGGCAGCAGTTCGCCGCTGCACTCCTTGGGCGCAGGTGTACGAGCATGTGAATGCGAGAAGCGTTGCAGCTTCGCATTGCCGAGCGAAAGCATGCGCTAGCCGTTGCACACACGCACACTTGTCCGGCTCCAAAAAGGGGGCGAGAAATTATTTTGTGCACACACGCGGTCACGTTAATGCACTGTCTCACGTACGCTCGAGCAATATCGATTTTGGATTTTTTTTTTATCGATTTCCAATTATTTCCAATTATTCGCGAAGTTTTCCGTCGGATTTTTCGAAATGGGCCTGTTGGGTCCCAGGTTGCGGGGTATTTGGGAAAATAATTTGAAAAGGGTAGAAATTAAATTTTGTATGAACGTGCAATTATAAATATCGTAAAAAAAGGTGACTTGCTTTTGCTTAAAAAAATTCATTGAATCTTTATTAGGAGGGCTCGGCACGGTTGGCACGGAACGCCTCATACGTATAAGCAGTTTTCGATCGCCTCCCTTCTCGTTAACCATCACGGATGGCCTTCGATATTTCGGGCCCCTGCTCGCCGATGCAGAAAATGATCAGCGTCGAGCCACCGAGAATTTATTCGCTCGACGATATCGAGAAGGTTAATTCGATCCAGTCGATTGTATTTTGACAAATAGACAAGGATAGAAAACTCCAAAATAAACTAGGATGGAAGAGGATTGGAGTTTATCCTTTTTTATACTTGTCTAGTTTTTTTTTCGCTGATCTAAAAAGAACACGCGAGCAATTTTGCCTGCTAGATTTCCATTGCTTTTTGGTCAGTGGCACAATTGCGGATTTATTTCAATCGACAGGCAGATCGCAATTGCATAACATTTCTATTTTTTTTTATCTGTCAACATTTAGGATAATAAAAATGTTTTATGTGAATTTTTTATTTTTATTTCTAAAGAATTATCTGAATTTTTTTTTCTCGATTACTAAAATTACAAAAAAATTGTTTTTTTTTTCTATTCGTGAAATTAGTAAAAGAAAAAAATTTGTGGCTGTTATTCGAATAACTGAAACAATTTTCTTTTGTATTACTAAAATTACTGAAAACATTTTTTTGTATTACTAAAATACCTAAACAAGAAGAATGTTTTTTTAAGTAATAAAACTACTCAAACGAATTTTTTTGTATCACTAGAATTATCGAAACAAAAAAAATGTTTTAGTATTATTAAAATACCTTAACGAGAACAATATTTTTTTAAGTACAAAAATTACTGAAACACAAAAAATTTTTGTTTTTCATAACAGCAAAATTTTTTGGATGACCAAAATTACAAACAAATTCTTTTTTTTCGTTTTAATGAAATTGCTAAAACGAAAAAAAAATCGTTGGTATTATTATAATTACTGAAATAAAAAAAAATGTTGGTATTACTAAAATTACTGAAACAAAAAAAAATGTTGGTATTACTAAAATACCTAAACAAGAAGAATGTTTTTTCAACTGCTAAAACTACTGAAAGGAATCATTTCTGTATCACTAAAATTACCCAAACGAAAAAAATGTTTTAGTATTATTAAAATACCTCAACAAGAACAATATTTTTAACTACTAAAATTACTGAAACACAAAAAATATATTTTTTTTCATAACTAAAATTACTGAACCAAAAAGAAAATGTTTTTTCAACTACCGCTTTTTTTGGCAATTGTTTGAGTTTGGATACTCGAAATTATGGAGTGGGATGAATTTTCTTGATTTTCCAAGTTGGGGAAAATCGTGCGTGGAGCGACAGATGGAAAAGCGCGGGCTCGGGAGATACAGACGAAAAAAAAGGCGATCAAATAGCCCCGGGACACCGGTGTTACACGGTATCCTACGTGCAATGGTGTACGAGAATTTTACCCCCCGACAGTTCAGCTCGTCGCGCTTGTATCTCCGTCTTTGTTACGCAAAATCGCGAGCTACCAACGTACAGAGGCAGGGGAGGGGGGCACACACAAGTGTAACTCTGTACGGCGCAGGAGCGTTATAACGCGGACTATAGCAGCGCGGAACGAAGAAAGGAAGTTCGCGTTGTATAGGCGGAGTCGAAACCGACCAATCGCGTCGATACAAGACGCCCACGATTTAACCCGTTCTTCTACGATCTCTCTCTTTCTCTCTTTCTCTCTCTATCTCTCTCTGTGTCGCATTCGCAATTCGAATTCGCGATTGGAGCATCTTGTACGAGTACGAAAAAAAAAATGCACGAAATTCATTCTGAACTCAGCTTTGCAATGTTGTACATTTTTTTAAACTCAATATGTTAATTTCAAAGTGGAAAAGGCAAATTTCGAGTGGAAAATCGGTTTTGGAGTAAAATACTTTATTTCGGAGCAATGAATCTATTTTTGACTGAAGTAATTTATCGTGGCGTGAGTTATGACTCCAAAGTAACTTTTCGAGTCAAGAAAACTGTAGACGAAAAAAAATGCACGAAATTCAAATGAGTTTTGCAATTTTTTACATTTTTAAACGCAATATGTCAGTTGTAAAGTTGAAAAGGCAAATTTCGAGGGTAAAATCTGTTTTGGAGTAAAATATTTCACTTCGAAGTATCCAAGGTATAAAATCTATTTTTCATGGAAATAATTCACGATGACATTATTTATTTCTGGTAAAAATACATTTCGGAGTAAAGAAAATCACTGTGGGGTAAAATATTGAGTTTTTGCGTGACGGATTTATGCTAGAGTAGAATAATTCCTTTTGGAGTAAAAAAATCCGTTTTGGAGTAAAGTAATGCACTTTAAAACGACCACATGCAGTTTGCAGTAGAACAAATCTTTTTGGAGTACAATATTTCGTTCCAGAGTGAGAGAAGTATGTTTTGGAGCAAAATATTTCATTTCGGAATAAAAATATTTCATTTCGGAATAAAAATATTTCATTTCGGAATAAAAATATTTCATTTCGGAATAAAAATATTTCATATCGGAGTAAAAATATTTCATTTCGGAATAAAAATATTTCATTTCGGAGTAAAAATATTTCATTTCGGAGTAAAAATATTTCATTTCGGAGTAAAAATATTTCATTTCGGAGTAAAAAAAATTATATTTCGATGTAGAAAATTTCACCATCGAATACAACGCTACATTCCACCGTAATACATTTATTTCTCCGAAGTGAAATAATTATTCTCCGCATAATCGAATTAATTTCCACCTAAAAAATTCACCCTCGACTAAAAACGTATATCTTCGAGTAAAAATCATCCGGTGACCGAAATAGGTTGCAATAAGAATACGAAAAACTAAACATGAGCAACTACGGCAAAAAAGGAATCGCCTCACACGACAATAACAAGATTGATTCCTCTTTCATTATCGCTTATAAATTCCCAGATGGATTTCTGGTTTTTCTCTGAGGCGAAAAGATCTCTATTTTTTACCGCATAACATCTGGACGTTTTGCGGTACCGTAAGCCACAAAGGATCGTGGTTTCCTCTCACATTGACGGAAAATTTCCACGACCACCAATGTCTCATTCAATTTTTCAAAAACGCGAACCACTAGAAAAAAAAAACCTTCCAATTTTTCGTATCGACACAAAACGAAGGCTAGAAATTCATGGATTTTTCAATTTTTTTTTTTTTCCAGGTGGGTACAACCATTTGCGCAGTCCCGTGTGCCAGGACGAGCAGAGCCAGAGGGACGAGACATCGCCACCCCCGCACAGTAATCACAATTCCCATCCACCGAATTCTCACACGACGACACCGGGCGCCAATCACAATAACAATAACAACAATAACGCGAGCAACGCGTACATACACTTACGAAATTTGAATCAGCTCAAAGCGGAAAGTGAGTATACTTTTATATTCCACGGCGTCTTCTCATTATAGACGCTAAAAAAAGGCCATTTTCATGAATTTTTTTGATATTATTTTGATAATAAATACACCTTCGAAATACAGTTTAAAAAAATGATTTATGTCACTATAGACGAAAATGGTAGTTAAAAACATTTCCTTAAAAAAATTGTAGGTCTGCGCTGTGGAAATCTCAGAGATTAATCATCCGAAATAAAAAAATCAAACGGTTTTAGATTTAGTATGTTTAATGGCTATATAGCGCATATCATACGATTTTTTATAAATTTTTCAGAAAAAAAATTGTTTTCACCGATTTTAGAAAAAAAATAGTAAATATCAACATTAAAAAAAAAGTAGTCTTTAAAAACCTAATCTTTAAAAATATAGTTGTAAAGAATACGTCCTTAAAATTTTATAATGATCGTTTCAGTGGTTTCGAAAATTTTATCAACAAGCCGTCGAAAAACGTTTCGATAAAAACGCGTTCAAGGCGGGATATATTATACATTTAGACAGGAAAAAAATAAGCAATATTGAGGGATTTTTTAAACTAAGAAATAATTATTCTACAATTATCAAACTTTGGGTATACTTTAATAGTATATTTAAGTATACAAAACATTTTTTTAAATTCATCATCAAAATGACGGAGCTGTGGCAGAGTGTCACAGGAAGGTCGCCGCGGGATTTGCGAATCGGCGCGCAGTCTAGCTTCCCGTAGACTTTGATTTGCAAAAAAGTTCAAACATTTTTTTCAGTTAGAACATGTATAGTTTCTATGTGACGGTAATTAAAATGAAGAAAATGGCACGCATTTACAAAAAAAAAATCAACATTTCACGCAACATTTCTGTAAAATGTGGATTAAAAAAGTAGCTTTTTTTTCCAATTTATCAAAAACAATTCTCAAGTAGAAGATACCAATATTATCGATATTTCTACCAAGTTTCAACTCAATCGGCTTAATAATTTTTGAGTAATCCTGTACGCTAATTTCGATAATGCAGTTTTGAGAAAAACGCACAGCGTTGACGGGCTGTAACGTTTGAAGTTTTTTGAATTTCGTTTTGAAACTTTGGGAAAATATTCTACATATACAGTTCTATCATTTAAAGAAAAAAGAAAGAAATCGATTTTTTTATTGTTGTAAATGTATGTATGCCTTAAAGTTTTTAACGAGCAGATGAACGTGCTCAGCTAGTAAATTAAAGGTCACACAAAAATACAGTTAGACTCCCATCTTCATAACATTTCAGTATGATACTTTTGACTATGTATACTTTCGAAAAACGTAATAAAAAAACTCGATTTTTTTTAAATTGCAAAGTGAGAAGACGCCTTAAGGAGGTTGAAGCGTTAGCCACAATCCAAGGTTAAATTTAATTTTAAAAAATACATGTTATTGTTTACACTACACTGAGCCTTTACGATTTTTTTTATACTTTTTCCACCACCAAACACCCGAGATAAAAAATAGTTTAATGTATGTAATTTAACGTGCGGTTAGATGGGCAAGACTTTCACACTAAAGGTTATTTAATTTTTATTGTTATTTAGCACCAAGATAAACCATTTCTAACAACGGATTAACGCAAGGTGAAACTTTGTGAACATTTAGAAAAAAAAAATCCTCATCTTGCCCATCGTAAACCATGGGCCAATAATCTCGTGACGTAAATATGAATAGGCATAATTATGAATTACTCAAAATTTCATTGTGGATTGTATAAAACATTCGTTGTCGTAGTTTTTTTTTCATAATAATCATCGATAATGTTATGCTTTTTCAAGTTGGTAGTAACACAAAAGTTTTTCTACATTACGCAATAAAAATGTTAAAATGCATAATTTTGCCTTTTAATTATATATTAAAAAAAATTAGCATATATAGAATAAATCTGTACCTCGAATGCATTTTTTTGAGCTTCATTGAAACAAAAAAAATGAATAAACCGTCATTTGACTCAACTGAATCGCTCCAACCTCCTTAAAACAAATTAGTAGTCTTTAGACTTGATCTTGATCAACGTATCATTGATCGAATGTTCCTTGCCGTCAGACCTAGATTGATAATCTATTTTTCTAATTGACCCGATTTTTTAATCATCGTTAACGGCGGGGTAAAGTTAATTCGGCGAAAAAAAGGCATGTTTTTAAGATTTTTTTTTGGCGTAACCAATAGTGTTCGTTTATTGAAAAATGTACATATAATAAAGTAACATTTGAACAACATTCTCCTAAATTTGCATTGCAAAATATTCAAAATTGAGCGAGTGAAAATTGAACCCCGGAGGCGCCTCGAAAAAAAGTTGGTTTGCGGTGTGCGCCATAACTCGCAACAGAATCATTTGAAACAAAAATATCAAAATGCATTTGTTAAAGGAGATGTTTCTCGAGGTAATGACGGGAGGATTTTTTTTTTTTTCGATTTTTCGATTTTTCGTAGCACTTGGGAGCCAAAAACCCGATTTTCGCTAAAAAAATCGGCTAATTTGTTGTTGAAAAATTAGTAATTATTAAAAAAAAAAACAAAAAAGCTCTCGACAATACCTGGTGAATTATGTGAAGAAGTACTGTGCAAAATTTCAAAGCGATTGGCCCAGTAGATTTTGAGTTATCGCGCACACGGACTTCAAATATGACAAGTCTCAGAAAAACGGTTTGAAAAACGCAGAAGAGAAGAGAACGGCACGGAGCAATAGACGCTCAAATACTCATAACTTCGTCAATTTTACTCCGATCGACTTGAAATTTTAACACAATATTCTTGATATATTATACATTCATTTAAAAAATGAAAAAAAAAATTTTAATACTTTACCCCGCCCTTAATAATTGTGCTCGAATTAATTTGTCAATCAAGACTTCATTGGCGTCACGAGTGCATAAACATGTGCAAAAAGAAAACTCGCTTTCATCTCGCGTGAAATAGAAAAATAAACGTACAAAATTTTATCTTATTGGAGTAATCGTTTTGTGTTTGCAGCGAACTACACGAGCCATCACATAGCGGAACATTTGCAGAGCGGCGGTGGTGGCGGAATGACGGGCGGCGGTGACCTCGGGGGGAATGGAAGCACCGAGGGTGATTTGCGCGTCGGCGCAACGTCGAACGAGAGTTACATGACACCCGCGCATTATTCCGGTTACGACGATGCCTCGGATTATCACAGTATACCGCAGGATCATCAAACGCCAAATCCCTACAATCTCGACGGTTCGCCGGAATTCTACAGCGCGAGTGGAATCCATCTCGAGCCGAAGTATCAACCACCGCCGTTCAAGAATTATCCGCGAGGTGAGTTTGGGCACGAGAAATTACGAAATAACGTCTCGAAGCGTGCCGAATCGAAAAGCAACGAAATGATTGTTGTCCATTGGTGTGTAGGTCGTTATCACGAGAGTTACAATGAGGCCGGTTACGGACAGTACGACGCGACGAGTTTCCAAACCGTACCGGGTAGCGGAAGTGGCGGTGGGGCCACCGGAGTCGGCGCCGATCAGTGGGGAGTCGGCCCATTGGGCGATCACTTGTCCCATCATCCAGCATTCCTCGCAGGTCTTGGACCACGGGACTCCTCGAATCCTCATCATCCATCGTCGATTGGCAATAATCCGGATCAGAAGCCACTCCTGCAGAGTGCCATGCTCGCCGGTTACACAGGTCAGTTTTTATTTTTTTTTTTTAACGGTTTAGGCCACTCTAGAGGCCGAAAAAAATAGGCTTTTTGGGGATTTTTTTCTTCAGAAAAACTACAAAATAGATCGAAATTACAAAATAGAATGTTTATCATACATATCAGTGACTGTATGCAATAATTTTTTTTAAGCGATTAATTTCAAAATGGCGGCTGTGCAGCGTCTATCTCAAAACTGCAATTTTTAAGGAGCCAATCCATTTTGGAGCCACGAAAAAAGGCTATTTTCGCGATTTTTCTTTTTTTTTGAGGATTTTATAAAAGATGTGAATGTAAAAGTTGTTGGGCTTGATAAATAAAGTCGTGGAATACATTTTTTTTGAACGTTATTCATTTTTATTCATTTTTAAGTACAAAAACTA
Organism: Ophion obscuratus; assembly: GCA_964007375.1. NCBI lineage: Eukaryota > Metazoa > Arthropoda > Insecta > Hymenoptera > Ichneumonidae > Ophion > Ophion obscuratus. The sequence continues at coordinate 5,540,936 of OZ023320.1, forward strand.
TAGTTTATCGTAACGCCTCAAAAAAAGGTGGGCTAGGTAGCTCAGCTTTTAAGTACAAAAAAATCAAAGTCCATTAGATTCAGTATGACACCAGCTACAAAATGACCCTCGGATATAAAGTTTTATCAAAAAACAAAAAAATGGCAGATGAAAAACGAAAAAAGTAAAAAAAAACGCGTTTTTTCCGCAGTTTTTCGCAAAAAAAGAGTAAAAATCAAAATTTTATAACCATCGAGGGTCATCTTGTTGCAAATCATGTTTACAATATGTAGTTCAAATTTCAAGAGAATCGGTTTATTAGTTTTAGAGATACGATGGAGCCAGATTTTGAAAACGTTGTTTCGAGAAAAACGCGTTTGAAGTTTATACTATGAAAAGCTCAGACCTAAATTCAATCGGCAATTCCTGCATCGTACACAATCCCGTCTGATTGCTCATCATCGTGGATTTCTTCAAGTCTTGCTTGCTTTCGATTTTTTGAAATTTTCAAAGTGGACTGGCCCCTTATGTTGTCCGGAAACATAACTCAGACAATTTTCAACCGATTCACTTGCAATGTTGAATATATCTTGAAAAATACATTGTCTATGGAAGTACATAGTATTTTTTTTATATTGCATAGTTTATTTGTTGTTAACAATTATCTGACGATTTTTAGGCAAATTTTTCACTTTCCAAAATTTGCCTAAAAAATCGTCGGTTGATTCACTTGAATCAATTTTCAATTGAATCAATTGTTTCCGGCCAACTCAACAAATTTAGTTTTGAGATAAACGCTGTACAGCCGCCATTTTGAAATTATTCGCTTCAAAAAAATTATTGTATACAGTCACTGATATGTATGATAAACACCTTTTTTTTGTAATCTCGATTGATTTTGTAGTTTTTCTGAAAAAACATCCCCAAAAAGTGTATTTTTTCGGCCTCTAGGATGGCCTAAGGCCTTAAGTACTCAAATTTCTTCTAAATGGGTACTCGGTACAAGTTCCCAATCAAAAGATTCTAGAAGTTCAACTGCATCACTAGTAACTTCCAGTTAGTAATGAGGAGTCAGACCTAGAATTAGGTCCCTGCTAGAAGTAACTGCAAATTCTTCTAATTGGAAAACCAGTCCGAGTTGCAGTTTCCAATCAAAAGTTTCTGTTAGCAGTAACTAGAAATGCTTCCATTTGGGAACGTAGTCTGAGTTGTAGCTCCCAATTAAAAGATCCTGGAAGTTCAACTCCATCACCAGTGGCTTTCGGCTAGTAAATTCTAGCTCCCGTGCTAGAGGTAACTAGAAATTTTAATTGGAGACTTGATCAACGCTCTAGTTCCTAAAATGTTCTAGGAATTCAACTGGATCAGTAGAATCTTCCAGTTAGTAACTAGTAGTCAGACCTATTGCCATCTCTCCTGCTATAAGTAGTTAAAACCTCCAGTGGCAGAATCGGTCATGACGTTGAAGTTTGCATCGTTGGAATGCAACGAAAATGATCTTTTTTTTATTTTACAAATTTCCTATGGCAGATTTGAGCTACGAAGATCATGCAAACGATTTTTCGGATCCTCATTTAGCAATTCAAAACAAATTCGCAACATATGATCATGGATAACAATGGATATAAGAAAATGAGAAGAATTTTCGTTGCACTGCAACGCTGCAAACTTCAGCCCCATGAATCGGTCCGCACGCTAGTTCCTAAATAAAAGAGCCAAGGAATTCAACTGGATCACTAGTAAGCGTACGGTTAGTAAGTAGAAGTCTGACCTAGTTCTAGCTCCCCTGCTAGAAGTAGCTAGAAATTCTAATTTGGGACTTGGTCCGCGCTCTAGTTTCTAAATAAAATATCCTAGGAATTCAACTGGATCAGGAAAATCTTCAAGTAACTAACAGTCGGACTTACCTCTCCTGCTAGAAGTAGCCAGTAATTCTAGTGGCGACCCTCGGTCCGCACTCTAGTTCCTAAATAAAAGAGCCTAGGAATTCAACTGGATCACTAGTAAGCTTTCGGTTGGTAACTAGAAGTCGGACCTTGTTCTAACTCCCCTGCTAGAAGTAACTAGAAATTTTAATTGGGTCCTAGGTTGACGCTTTAGTTCCTAAACGAAAGATCCCAGGAATTCAACTGAATTACTCGTAGTTTCCGTCTAACTAGGCGGAACTTACGTCCGACTTCTCGTTACTGCAAGCAAGTGGACCTAGTTCTAGCTCTCCTGTTAGAAGTAGCTAGAAATTCTAATTGGGGACTCGGTCCGCGTTCTAGTTCCTAAACAACAGATTCTAGGAATTTAACCGGATCACTAGTAGCTTCCGGTGTATAACTAGCAATTGGACCTAGTTCCAGCTCCCATGCTAGAAGTAACTAGAAATTTTAATTCGGAACTAGGTTGACGCTTTAGTTTCTAAATGAAAGATCCCAGGAATTCGACTGAATTACTCGTAGCTTCCGGCTAGTAACCACAAGTGGGCTCCAATTCTAGTTCCCTATTACAAGTGTTTATAAACTCTTCTAATTGGGAACGTGGTCCGAGTTGTATTAGGTGTACAAATAAGTTTTAGGACAGTTTTCAAAAAATTCAAGATTTATTAAAAAAGAAGTAAAACACAGTTATTCATCGAAGTAATCTCCATCGCACTGAATGACCTTCAGCCATCTCTCAGGTAACTCGCGGATGCCTTTCGCAAAGAAACTTTCGTCTTGCGAGGTGAGAAATTTAGCGACCCATTTTTCCACTTCTTCAAATGTTTTGAATCGCACGTCAGACAAATCGTTCTGCATTTTCCGGAATAAATGATAATCGGATGGGGCTAAGTCTGGTAAATACGCCGGGTGTGGTACAGCTTCCCATCCAAGCGCTAGTAACGTATCCTTGACCGGTTTACCCACATGAGGCCGCGCGTTGTCATGGAGCAGTTTTACTGGACGTTTTCCTTTACCAGAAAATGGACGTTTCTTCTCAATTTCTTGATTCACTTGCATCAATTGATAACAAGAGCGATCGGTAGTAACTATTTGACCAGGTTTGAGAAGTTCATAATACAGTACGCTTTTCATATCCCACCATATGCACATCATGACTTTGTTACAATGAACATTGCGCTTTGGTGTGGATGTTGTCGGCTCGCCGGGGTCAACCCAATGACATTTGCGTTTCGGATTATCAAAATAAATCCACTTTTCATCGCCGGTCACAATTTTCCACAAGAAAGACTTTCTATGTTGCTTGTTGTAAAGACTCACACAAATGTTAAGACGGCTGTTTTTATTTTCTTGAGTCAGAAAGTGTGGTACCCACTTTGTTCCTTTTCAAATCTTACCCATTGCTTTTAAACGATAAGAAACAGTTTGTTGAGTTACTCCAAGCTGTTCCGAAAGTTGTTTCTCCGTCTGACAAGAGCTTTCATCCAGCAACGCTTGCAGTTCCTGATCGTCCACCTTTACAGGAGGCCCCGTGCGTTCACGGTCACTAACGTCGAAATCACCTTCTTTGAATCGCTTATACCAATACTCACATGTACTTTTAGATACAATGTTGTCTCCAAGAACAGAACATATCGATTCACACGCTTTCCTAACACTTTTTCCTTGATGGAATTCATAGCGAATGCAGTGTCTAATAAATAGCTTATCGGTCTGCATGTTTAATTTACAGAATTTATAGGTTATGTTTATGACTCCTTTACGTTTTGATACTACATATCAAGCGCCATCTATGATAAGTGAGCGGGACCTTTGAATTAATTTAGAATAGCTGTTATGATACAAAATCGAAGTGTCCTAAAACTTATTTGTACACCTAATAGTTTCCATTCAAAAGTTCCTAGAAATTTCACTCTATCGTCAATAGCTTTCGGTCAATAACTAGACCTCGAACTCCATTCTAGTTTTCATCAGAAACAACTAAAAATTCTTCCCATTGGACGCGCGCTCCAAGTTGTAGTGCCCATTCGAAAGCCCGTACAAATTCCACCCTATCAGTAGTAGCTTCCGGTCAGTAACTAGAACTCGAACCACGTCAACGAATCATTGACCGTCGTAGCACCAATAATCATTCTCGTTTTTTCTTTCTCGTTTCTTTGTCACGTAGGCGGCGGTCCCTGCTTCACTGGCTCAGGGCCGATACAGCTGTGGCAATTTTTGCTCGAGCTTCTGACGGACAAATCGTGTCAGGGCTTCATATCGTGGACCGGCGACGGTTGGGAATTCAAGCTGACCGATCCTGACGAGGTTGCCCGTCGTTGGGGCACGCGCAAGAACAAGCCTAAGATGAATTACGAGAAGCTCAGCCGTGGCTTGCGCTATTACTACGACAAGAATATTATCCACAAAACGGCTGGGAAGCGATACGTTTATCGCTTCGTTTGCGATCTGCAGAGTCTCCTCGGGTAAGTCCATTGGCCAATCCGCATTCGCTCGCGCTCAAACGCTTAAGGGGCTATACCACTGTGAACGCCGAAAATTTGGATGATTTTCGGGAATTTTTTGGAAGAAAAGTACTCAATTGCATGTTTCGGAAAATTAAGAATATATTTGGCTATATTTGACCTATATTGCGTAATTTTTTTATATAAAAATATTGAGATCCAAGCGACTTATGCGCTGCCTTCGGAGGCGCCAAAAAAAAGTTCCTCCACTGCTGACATGATTCCGGCCGACTGAGTAGCTGAAATCGAAAAAGGAAAAAATGTCGTTAAACTGGAAGGTATTTCCTGTACAATGACGTAGGATTTTCGAAAAATATCAAAATCTAACGAAATGGCGTAGTTATGAAAAAAAAGTCTGTTTTCTTGCCTATAAAATGGTCGTTTCTTTCAATGCCAAATCGTCAATTTTCATCCAATCAAAAATATTCTACGTCATTGTAGAGTAAATATATTCAAGAGTACTCAGTTCAAATTTCAATCCAATCGGATAATTGCTCTTTGAGTTACAATGTCAGCAAATTTGAAAAATCTCATCTCATATTCTCGAAAGTATAAAAATCTCATCTCATATTCTTGAAAGTATAAACTGTCGAAAAAGGCCAAGAAATCGATATTTTGTAAGTTTCACACTAGTATAGCCCCTTAAATCTCCGCAATATTCACATGTCGTCCATCCCGTCTTCTTCATTGCGACGAAATCACTTCAACCCCCATGTTTATCTCTTTCCGCAGATACAGCCCCGAAGAGCTGCACGCAATGGTGGACTTGAAACCCGAGAAGAAGGAAGAAGACTGAGTTCTCGTTCGCGAATAACATTAATAATGAAAAAAAAAGAAGAAAAAAAACAGCAAAACGGCAAAAGAAGAAAAAAACAATAACGATACAAAGATAACGAGGGAAACGCGACGTGATATCGTGGTGTTTCGTCTTCATGAGTCGCGTCATCGACTGCAGCACATGGGATACGACATCGTACGAAACAAAGAAAAAAAAACACATTCAAACGTGTATACGGGGGACTCCAGTTTCTTTTTCTTTTCTTTCAGTATCTTCGATAAGATCAGTTTTTTTTTTTAATTACGAAACAATGAAGGCGAAAAAAAAAAAACATTATTAATAGCGAGTTTCAAGGGATTCGAGGAACGCGAGAGAAGCAATTCAAAAAAAGTATATATATATGTACACATGGATATATATATATATATAAGCCACGGAATGAGAAACACAAGTCGAATCGGTCGTATGTACCAAAGAGACAGGGTCCGCATACCATTGGTGCCTAAAACATAAAGAGAAATGAATGACGAGATAAATCGTAAATGATAAATACCAATAAACAGTTTAAGGATGAAAAAAAAATAAGAGTAATGAAATAAATAAAATAATGAAAACGTAAATTGTGAATTTGTTTCTAAGTGATTGATTTGCCACACAAGATTTTAGATGAATATTTATAGGAATGAACTTGACAATTTATACATATTATATATATATTATACATATATATTTTTAATGTTACGTGATTTCTAAGCACTGTGGCATCGAATATACAGACACACACACACAATCTCGCTCGACGATGCATCTAAATTATTTATGTCCCGTCATTTCTATGGAAGAATCAAGAGGAGGAATTAAGAGAGTAAAAAAATGATAAGAGATGAAAAGAGCATGGATAAGAAGCATGTGAGTTATATCTCGTTGACAGATGACACGATATGTGATTGTTATTACTCTAATTTTACTACAATAAATCATTATGACTACAGTACGAACTTTATACATGTAAACTGTGTGTGGATTATTCGTTTTTTTGTTTCGCCACTTTCGATCAAATCTTTGCCAGCCTCCGCTTGCGTCAAAGTTTCCGCGAGTTCCCTCAAAAAGCACGTCGACCGAGAAGCCACGAGTGAGATAACTGTTTCGCAGATTCAAAGTTTCCCGCGAATTGATACTTCGGTCGAACGAAACAACCTTCGTAAAAGACTAAGAGAAGCGCCGTTAGCTCGATGGATAATCCTTGTCGGAGAAACCCTTACCGACCGAGCGCGAGGTAAGTTTGCTCAGGTTTCTCGTGACGCCGAAAGATGGCTAGGTGGATCCGTTAACTGATGAAGAAGTACTCTCACGAAGAAAGATAACATACATTTATTTACCGACCGATGGTACGTGTTTTACCGTCTGCCGGTAAGGAAGGAACTCCACTCGACCTGTGACTTACCTCCGGGAAGAACGCGTAGGGTGACTAGACAAATGGTCTTCAGAATTCGACGGATTATCAATGTTATCAACACCCAGATCCAGAACGTTGAAAACCTTAGAAAGGTTATCCGCAAGGTATCCCGAAAAGTTTGGCCCTCAACATCGCAAAAACGGTGTCAGCTCCGTGGGTCATAAGCTACAAAAAAAAATCAATTTTTTAAATACAGCGATTCCAAAATTCCATCACCCGGTAGAATTAAAAAGCCACGTTGACTCGAAACATTCCGAAGCCAAATTCATCTTGTCTTTGCACCCAATTCCGAGGGGTTGAGGTTGACAGCCTACACCTAACTCGTGGCCGTAAAAAAGAGAAATGTTCGTGAATTGTTTCTGGAAAAACGAGTGCAGGATTTCAATTTTTTTATTAACGAGTGTAGTTTTAAGTATCTTCACAATTTTTGTATGGAAAAATATTATACTTATAGACCTTACATTGGTGGATGCTTGGGCGAAGCATTTAATAAAATACAGATTTTTGAAAAAATGGCCGCAGTAAAAGAAGCTAGTAAAATTTGAAGTTGATCGGTGCATTGATTTTTGAGATATCGTGGTCACCAATCTCGAAAAAGTATTTTTGAGAAAAACGCGTTTGAAGTTCGCCGTTCTGCGGAATCAACCTATAAACACGCACAGCTCCCTCAATTCTCAACGGATCGACTTGACATTTTCACAGAATATTTTTCAAACGTCATATTTTATGAATCCCTGAAAAATCGAAAATTTCAACTAGGTGTTAACCCTTCAACTGGTTAAACTTTAAGGGGCTGTACCAGTGAAATTTAAAAAAAATCGATTTTTATTGCCTTTTTCGACAGTTTATACTTTCAAGAATATCATTATTATTCATATAATTTATATCAATATCATTTTATCTTGCAAAAATCGATAGTTAAATCTTAAAACGCGTTTTTTTCAAAATGAGATTTTTCAAATTTGCTGACATTGTAACTCAGAGAGCAATTATCCGATTGACTTGAAATTTGAACTGAGTACTCTTGAATATGTTTACTCTACAATGACGTAGGCTATTTTTGATTGGATGAAAATTGACGATTTGTCATTGAAAAAAATGACCATTTTATAGGCAAGGAAACAGACTTTTTTCATAATTACGCCATTTTGTTAGATTTTGATATTTTTCGAAAATCCTACGTCATTGTACAGGAAATACCTTCCAGTTTAACGAAATTTTTTCGATTTCAGCTACTCAATCGGTCGGAATCATGTCAGCAGTGGAGGAACTTTTTTTTTGACGCCTGACAAGGCAGCGCATAAGTCGCTTGGATCTCAATATTTTTCTATGAAAAAATTATGTCACATAGGTCAAATATAGCCAAATATATTCTTAATTTTCCGAAACACGTAATTGAGTACTTTTCTTCCAAAAAATTCCCGAAAATTACCCAAATTTTCAGCGTTCACTCTGGTATAGCCCCCTAAAGTTCGCCGTTCTACGGAACCAACCTATAAACGCCCACAACCAATTCTCAACGAATCGAGTTGAAATTTCCACAGAATATTTTTCAAACTTATTTTGAGAATCCCACGAAAGCGAAAAATCAAAATTTTCAAAAATTTCATCTAGGTATTAGTCCTTAAAGAAAATTGAAAAAACGCCGAGTAAGCAATGTAAAAAAAAAAGCCAACGCGATCAATTGGCGTGTTACAATTAAAGCGCTTTCGGGATATGTGGGTGCTCTTGAGTCCGCGCCCTCATAACTCAGCATCAAGAAATATGCAGGTAGGATCGATATGAGACTTTTCGCTCCCACCTACCCCTCCTAGTCTCGCTGTCGCTGCGTGTACTTCGCGCATATACGTGCACGTACGTAGGTCGCGGTATATTCGCTTTACACCCTCGTCGCCCGACGACAACACCCACCCACGCACACACACACACACACACACACACACACACACACCACTCCACTCCACACACACACACACACACACCACTCCACACACACACACACACACACACACACACACACACACACACACACACACACACACACACACACACACACACACACACACACACACACACACACACACACACACACACCACTCCACACACACACACACACACGCACACACACACACACACACGCACACACACACACACACACACACACACACACACCACACACACACACACACACGCACACACACACACACACACACACACACCACTACACACACGCGCACACACACATACACACACGCGCGCGCGCGCGCACCGCAACGAGGCGACTCCTCCGTGCACACGATATCACTTCATCCTTTGTGTGTTCGATGATGAAGCGGAGACTGCGCGCGTTGTTTTGCTCGCGTCATCGGCTTGCATGTCCACATCACCCCTCGCGATTAAGCGCGTTGCTCCGTGGAAAAAGAAGAAAAGGCAACAGCGAAGAACAAAAAAAAAAGCTCGTATCTTTGCACGAGTACGTAGAGACGCTCGCGAGCACTTAAGTTTGTTTGTTAGTTCGCATATTTAATTCATCGACCGCCGAGGAGAGACAAAGGAGACGAGCAAGAAGAGAGAAAAAGAGAGGAAGAGAGAACGGGAGAGAGAGAGAAGCAACATAAAAGTGCACGTGCGAGGAAGATGAGTAAGCGTGATTTTTTTTTCCCTCGCCTTTGTTACGTTTTCGGCGTGTCGCTTTGCATCATTAATTATTTTACTAACGGCCAGTCTGGGGAGTGTATTCTTCATGGACCCAGCATCCCTCGCCCTACGGACGTTTGAGGCAAAGTTGGTTTTTTTTTTTTTTTTCGAGCATTCGCGATTGAGAAACGCTTATTTTTTAATCTTTTTATTATCCCGAGTGCCAAAAAAGTGAGATAAAAATGATGTGACTATTTTTACACTGGTGTGAAGAGTGCGATGGTTGAAGGCTTAGCAAGTTTTAAGGACGTTGGGGAGGGGGGAGTTGTGACTTTTTCGGATGATCATTGGAGCGTTCCATTAATCGGGGATTGAGGAACGTTTGGGTTATTAAATATCGCAGTAGGCGAAACGTGTTTCCATGGCTGTGCAGTTGTAACTGCAGACGGTAATAGGCGAATTTGTAATGCTTATAATAGGCAGAAAAAGAACGCGACGTGATTTTTTCAAGAAAATTCACATATGTTATTTTGGCAATATTGGTAATAAATTTGAAAAAAAGTGTTTTTGGGTCTATTTGGGCTTGTTTTTTTTTAGTTTCGTTTTTTTAAATCCATTTAGGGTTGTTTTCGTTTTTTTTTAAATTTCATTTAGGCTTGTTTTGATTTGTTTGGGTTTGTACCCAGAAACGCGTTGCAAATCATTTTAGTAAATGATCATTGTTTGCTTACTTTATTTTGACAATATTGGTAATAAATTTAAAGAAATGTGTGTCGCTTTTTTTAAGTTTATTTTTATTTGATTTTAGGTTTATTTTGATTCGTTTTTTAAATTAATGTTGACTTGTTTTGATTTGTTTGGCTCTTTACTCAAGAGCTCGTTGCAAATAATTTTAGCAAAGGATCATTTTTTGCTTACTTAATGTAGGCCATTTTGGTAAGAAATTTGGAAAAAAGTGTATTTGGGTTTATTTTTACGTGGTTTTGGTTTATTTGAGTTTGTTTTTTAATTTATGTTCGCATATTTTGATTTGTTTGGTTTTTTACCCAAGAGCTCGTTGCAAATAATTTTAGCAAATGATCTTTTTTTGCTTACAAACGCAAATAAACCCAAACAAACCTTTTTCCAAATTTGTTACGGATATTGCCTAAATTAATTTAGGCAATATCCGTAACAAATTTGGAAAAAGGTTTGTTTGGGTTTATTTGCGTTTGTTTTTTTTTTATTCATTTGCGCTTGCTTGCGGTTTGTTTGTGTTTGTAGTCGACAGCGCGTTGCGAATAATTTTATTAAATTATAATTGTTTTGCTTACTTTATTTTGGCAATATTGGTGATAAGTTTGAAAAAATGTGCGCGTTGAATTGGTTTGGCATAAAAAAAGTTATTTGCGTTTGTTTGCTTTTGTTTAGGTTTCTGTCCACGAACGCGTTGCGAACATTTTTGGTAAATGCTCATCCGTGATTTTATTTATGTAAAATTGCTAATAAATATGAAAAATATATTCGTTTGTTTCGGTTTATACCCAAAGACACGTTGCGAATATTTTCAGTACACGGTCATCCGTCACTTAATTTTGTCAATTTGGTAATAAATATGAAAAAATCTGTGTCGTCCGATACGTTTAGGTGTTTAAATAACTGAACTAATGTCTTATAGTTATTAATAAACAACGGGACGCGCTTTCGCCAAATTCTCAAGCATATTTTGTCGCACAAGAATAACGTAACCCAAACAAAATCTAATACAATCCCAAACAAACTACTCGATGGTCGAAAAATATATCAAACACCATAAAATCAAACGCCATGAAAAATGCTTTAAAAATCAAACACTTTTTGTGGAGATTTTTTTTTCGAGTGAATTTTTACGACCCATGATTATTTTCGAAACAGACGGATTTTCTCTGTTTAGTGAAGCAACTTTAGAATTCAATTTGTGCACCGTTATGAGGAATGGCCTCAAAGTGCTTTTCAACTTGCAGATTGACGAGTGCGACATCAACGTCTTGAGCAATATGCGAGTGTGAAAGCAGAAAAAATAAGTAGGCGGCAAAAAAAAAACATGTCGACGAGATCGAAGGAAAAAGTCGTGGCGGCTTTTCGCAAATTATTTCGCCCCTCGGAGAAAATCGGCGAGCAGGAAGTTATTGCGGGCAGCAGTTCGACGAGTTCGCCGTCGAGGCGATTACTGAGCCGTCATCATCGGCCTGACGCTGTAACTCCCGCGGAAGCCGCGCTGCCCGAAAATCCTGGCGCTAGTCACGCGGTCAGTAATTTCTTCAAATCGAAGAAATCGAGTGGCAATTGTTCCCAGGTAATTTTCACATGCACTCGTACGTCTACACGCGTGTCAAGGTCACGATCATAATTTTATGCATAAGCATCGTATGGAGGTTAAGGTGCAGGAGGTTAAACTCCGTAGGGAGAGCGGCGAGGTCCGTGAAATTGTAAACAGTTCAGGTACAACGTTTCACCACCAGAGTCGCTCCGATCATGAGTGATCGACCAATATAGCAGTGGCAAAAATAAATAAAGATAAATTTATTGAAAAAATAATCCGCAATTTATCAGAACATAAAATGAACATTGTTGAAAAAATAAATCGACATTTATCGTTAAAATAAATTGAAAATGATTGGAAAAATTGCTTGAAATTTATTGGACAAATAAGTAAAAATTGATTGAAAAAATTAATCGAAACTTATTAAAAAAAAACAACTTGAAATTTCTTGAACAAAAATATCGGAATTTATCGAAAAAAAATCGAAATTTATTTACAAAATTAACCAAAATTTATTGGAAAAATGAATAAAAATGTATAGATACAATAAATCGAGATTTATTGAAAAAAACAAAAAAAAACAAAATCATCAAACTTTTCCCCAAGAATTTGTAAACTGAATCGCGACGTTCTAAAATTTACATTCAAAGAACGCTTTTTGGCGCCAAATTTCAAGCGCCGCTCATATTGCAGTTTTCCTTATTTCGTTCCAATGTAATTTCAGCCGGTTGGAATTCCGGAGAGAGGCGTGAGGCTCCGCCGTCTAATGAAGGAGCTCAGCGAAATACAGAGAACCCAGCACCGTCCCGAATCGACCTTCACCGCGGAACTCGTATCCGACAATCTCTACGAGTGGCACGTACGTTTGCACAAAATTGATCCGGAGAGCGAGCTAGCGGCCGACATGACGGAACTCGAGATACCCCACATATTGCTTCATCTCATATTCCCGGAGACTTTTCCGTTTGCGCCTCCCTTCATGAGGGTCGTGTCCCCGAGGATCGAGAAGGGCTTCGTGATGGAGGGTGGCGCCATTTGTATGGAACTCCTGACACCCAGAGGATGGGCCAGTGCTTATACCATCGAGGCTGTCGTGACGCAGTTCGCGGCCAGCATAGTAAAAGGAAAAGTGAGTGTTGTCCTCTTGGACCCGGACTCAATTGCCAAGGCATACGAATTTTTTCTCCCCCGTGCGCAGAACATTTCGCTCGTCTACTAAAAAAAACTGTCATAACATAAATAACACTGTTTTAAGAAAAAAAAAAACATTTTTTTTCTTCACTTTCGTGAGGCCATTGTGACGTCAATATTATTCTAAATTAGCCTGTGATCATTTTATTTGTTGTGAAATTTATTAACCTGTTTATCTTTCTAATTTCATGGCATACTTATTTCACAGCATTTTTGGTGTTATGACAGTTTTTTAGTAGATGAGCGATTTGTACTTTGATATCGAATTTTCGTTTCGGTTTGCTTGGGTTACTGTCGTTTTTCTGGGTCTGTTGAGTCGGAATGCCAGCTGGAATAGAGAACCTTACGCAAAGCTCAGCGCAGATGGCGCCACGTAAACATAACGTAAACGAAAGAAGCTGTCAACGCGCGCGGTACATTTTCACGATGTCTGTCTTGTACTCAAATGATACGAATGGACATAATGGACAATAATTACGTATATTTGACTATACCGGAATTGAAAAATCGGCTTCTACTCTTTTGCTTCTCGGTTCATTCTTCAAAGTTTCTTTTTTGCTCCAAACAAACAAACAAACCCTTTTTTCAATATTTTCCGGCTCAGTTTCATCCCCGTAAAGAATGAACATGAGCTAGGTAAGTATTATGTAATAAAATAATACCAGAAGGTTAAGAAAATGCAAATATTTCAAATAGAAATTTTTAGGTTATGACGATTAACTACTTTGCAATATACTTTTAGAAGTAAATAGCGTCAAAAATATTATGTTTATACACTGAGCTGTAACAAATCCTTGATTTCTATAGTCTGCAGATGTGAAATGATCAGAATATAGCCTTGAATGTTTTGTGGCTGTAAAGTGCTTGCGACGTGTAACAATTTCCCATTGCTTGTGAAGCTGTTCGTTTTTAGGAAGTAAATAAACGCCTTCGTGTCTGCATTCAATTGCACAAATTCTTCACAGTTTATTCACGACAAACGGATTATTTAAAGAAAATTCAACAGTTGTAGAAACGCTGGTAAAACCAAAGAGAATCGTACTAAACGTCATGTTCTGTTTACGTTATAATACAATGTCCCCTCTAGCGGGAGAAATTGGTACTATGGTTCCCTATTGAGTGTGGAGAAAAATGTGGGTCTTTGTTTCGTTATTACAATCAAAACGAATTGGTTTTCGGAGGCAAATTCGATTCAGAGTATTTGTATATTTTGCGTTAGTGGGCCTTGCAAATACGAATTGAATTTTTTTGGTTGATTCTGCATTATTGGATGTCCCTGAAAACCGTTTTTCTAAGTCGCCCATTTATCGTACTTGTTTATCCATTTGTTTGTCTGCCTTCGAATTTGATTGCAAAGTTTATCGGATGGGTTTATAAAACTATTTTTATTGTGAATTCCGCAGTACTGAAAATTCTCGTGAGAGTGAAATAGTCTCATCAATTGCAGGGAAAAATTATAATTCATCGAATTCCAGTATGTGAATGCTATTAAAAATCGAAAATCAGGGTTTACAACAAATAATTTTGAAGGAATAAGATGATTAAAAAAACCGTTTGGACGTTTATTTATATGCCCATTAACGATGTTCTATACCAATCTTCGTTAAAAAATATTAATAATTAAAGAAGTTATAAACAATCTCGTAAAGGACCTTTGAACCTGAGGGGCTTAATGGTGTACTTGATTTTGGCTCTACGGTTGATCTGAAAGAATAAAAACCAGTTTTTTTTTTCGGAGCATAGATAATATTAGCTACGACTACAAAAAAAAATGTTGAATTTTTTCCGCTATTTCGAGGAAAAATGACATTATTTTTGTCGATAACTAATGAAGAAAAAATGTCGAGAAGAAAAACGTCGGTCAAGACCAAACTACTATTGCACTGAATAAGTGTACCAAATTTCAAGTCAATCGGTTCATTAAATGCCGAGAAATCGTGTACACCATTTTGAAATACATCATTTCGAGAAAAACGCGTTTAAAACTTGACTATCAATTATATTGTTTATGTGTAATATTGTTTATATGTAATCATAAGTTGACCTTCAATATGCGATTGTTGCACCATATTCAGACATTCCTCTTCAATTTGAGTTACCTCAACCGACAAACGATTTTTTTATTTATTTTCACAGTAGTCTAACCCCTTGATTGAAATATTTTCCTGATTGAAATGATTGCTTAATTGGTTAAAATTACACAAAAGATCGTGACTTTCCTTCCTACATTCGAATTACATTATGTAATTGTAAATTAATTATTGAATTGATTAACAATTACATTATGTAATTGCAAATGAATTTTAATTTTGAAAGTTTATTATCGTTTTCAATTAAAATTGAATGAAAGGTCAACGATCCTGTTTTATTTACAGGCATAAACGACATAAACCGTTTCTTACGTAAATAACACAAAATTAAAGATAATTGTGTATAATAAGACATAATTCAAGATAATTTTTTGATATTCACGTAAGAAGAGGTTTATGTCGTTCATGTCGTTTATGTCTGTGAATAAAAAAGGATTATTGAGCGTTCATTCAATTTTCATTGAAAACGATATTAAACGTTTAAAATTAAAATTAATTTGCAATTACATAATGTAATTGTTAATTATTCAATAATTAATTTACAATTACATAATGAAATTCGAATGTAGGAAGAAAAGTCACGATTTTTCGTGTAACGATATTGTTGTATGGTTGGTTTTGCAATCTTTATTTGGTCATTGTTACCCTCATTGACTCAGCCACGAAAAATACTCCTTCGATCAAAGTTCCATCTCGCTAACGCCAAACATTTCTCCACGTTGTTTCCACAGGGCAGAGTGGCGAGAAAGCCGAAGAACAACAAGGAGTTCGACAGGCGCTCGGCGGAAGAATCTTTCAGAAATCTGGTCAAGACCCACGAGAAATACGGTTGGGTAACGCGACCCCTCGCCGAGGGTTGATAGACCCGCCCGAAGCGTCAATTCCGAGTTCCGTACAAACAAAGAAAAACAAGAGATTTGTACCCGGACAGTTTTTGTTTTGCAGACGGTAGAAAAAAACATGGTTGGATAGCCTCGGCTATTCCACAAGCAAAAATGACACACGAGTGTGAACAGTGATAATGATACGTGTGCCATATGTCTCGCGAGACAACACATGCAGGGCCTATCGATATAACCGTGTAGACTACGCGAACCCCAAAATCATTCGGAAATATCTGAGTTTGAGCTTTCCGCAATATTTTCAATATCTCAATATTCCCAAAAATTGTCTTCTCTCTCTCACACACACAATTAGTTTACTTTTCCTCTGACGCAGACGCACACGACGAGAGTCTCCAGATATAATATTTTTAACATTAGATTGTGCGATATATATATATATATATATATATATATATATGCTTGATAAATATTTTCAAGTGTTTCTTATCGTTGGACAATGTGACGATCGTGCACAGCGGAGGGGATAAGAATTACGAGGCAAAAACATAATCGAGATGGAAGGAAAACGAAAATATATAATCGTTTTCTTTCGTCTCTCGAAAATAATGAATGTGATAATTTCGTCAAGGAGCATGGTGCTATATCGTATACGTTGCGCGGCAATTTAATCATTTTGAGCGTAACAACGTACGAATGACGAGAGAAAAATATATATCAATAAACGACGAGGTAATTCGCGTTGATTCACGAAACAACGAGTACACTTCGTTGCGATTGCACGATAGACTTATGTCAAATTTCGCTTTTGCTACTGAGGTGTGCCCGCACGGTTGCCAATGAATAATTACACCAAAAAAAACGAGAACGGAAATAATGGAAACGCGTAAAACGTGAAAAAAAAATTGTATCGAGGAGAAAGAAAGTACCGATAAAATTTCATGTCTTTCAATCAAAATAACGAGAGAAAGGGAGAGGAAGAGTCTCTTTTTGCTAGTCGTATGAAAAATTCGAATCTGTATATGGGTATTATAATATATGTGCCAAATAAATAACGATTATCATCCCGGAGACGATAGGAAGAAAAAATTATTCCATATCGCGTGACGGTTCTAACGGAGCTGACGAAGATGTATCGCGAAAAATTCAGACTAAATCTGGCCAGACGAACTCTCGATTCCGAGAGCTCGTATCGCGACAAAGAAATGAAAAACAAATTTTCACAACTCGTTTTTGTTTGTTTGTATTAATCCGTATCGTGGATCAAAGGACGTTCGTAAAATTCATTATGAAAAAGTTATATCTTACGAGATAAATTCGTTCGCGTACAATTTTGCGTAAACGCCAAATTTTCGATTTTTAGCTTAAATTATCATTGGTGCGCTCATTACAAATGAAATTAAAGGTGACTATACCAGCGACGTCAATTTTGCACACGCTCAACGCAGTTTCTTAAGCCGAACGACATTTTCAACACATTTTTTTCCACACTTTCATGTATTGGACTTTTTCGTCGAACTTTTTTCCCCCTCTCGCGAATTATCGACTTACCACGCTTGCGAAAGCTCCGCTACTTTGCAAAAGACCGAATAACCCTTGCGACGAAAAGAAAGCAAAAATCTCGGCCCATCGAGTCCATTTAATAAATTGCTACCGCCATTTTAAGGGGTTAGGCTACTGTGAAAGTGATAAAAACTCGCTGATCGCTTGAGGCAACTCAAATTGCAGTGACAGGTCCAATATATGGCGCGGCAATCGCAGATTGAAGGTAAACTTATGATTACGACGATGGAACTGCTCGTAAAACTTTAAACGCGTTTTTCTCGAAACTTTTTTTTTGTTACAAAACGGTGTACGCGATTTCTCGACATCTAGGGAACGAATTGACTTGAAATTTGGTACACTTATTCAGTGTTATAGTAGTTTAGTCTTGACCGACGTTTTTCTTCTTAACATTTTTTTCATTGGTTATCAGCAATAGTTATACAGTCCGACCTCCGAATAAGAAACCCGGCAATGAGAAACTTTCTCCAGTTGCTCACTCGAGCGCTTCCACCACTCCGACTCGAACTCCGAACTCGAGAATTTTGTGCGTGGAACCTCTGGTTAAGAAACCAGCCTGGGTGACATTCGAGCAAAATAGATTGAACGTGTAGTGTAAATTGATGTATGCATGCGTGCATGAGTGTGTGCCTGTGTGTGAATGTAACAAAAAATCTACAAGTTTATTAGAAATTGTTTGTTTTCATTGAAAAAATACATGTGTTGACAAGATTTCATATAAAATAAAAACAAAGATAAGGGCGTTTAAAGATTTTCATATAAAACAGCCAAAGTTT
This sequence comes from Ophion obscuratus, assembly GCA_964007375.1. Lineage (NCBI taxonomy): Eukaryota > Metazoa > Arthropoda > Insecta > Hymenoptera > Ichneumonidae > Ophion > Ophion obscuratus. The sequence continues at coordinate 5,558,958 of OZ023320.1, forward strand.
CCGAGACGCAAAGAAAAGCGTTTTTGTCTTCTTGCGTATTATTTTGATCCGCAACGCACTCAACTGCCAGTGGAATATTTTCGAGAGAGTCGAACTCTGCCATTGAAGATGAATCCTCAGAGATATTGACTTCTTCTTTTACATAAATGGGATAAAACAATATGGACATAAAGCTCTTCGTTTAAATTATCACCTTGTGGCGCAGATTCTGCAATATTTTCTTCGACTTGTATACTACAGTCTGATCTCTTACGTTTCTTTGCAGTTTCGGTCATTTTATAACAGTTAATAGTAATTCAGATACAGTAGTACACAATAATATTCAATAGTGTGTATATTAACGTGAAACAAAAATTCGCTAAATAAATGTCCACGCGCAGTCGAAAACGTTTTTGCATGGGCGATGTGAATACTAAGTTGCAACTCGTTCGAGCGAGTTTCTTGTTGAGAGGATCGCATGCGGAAAAGAGTGAGAGAGACAGACAGAGGTAGTGAGCGCGGAGCGCGCGCCTGATGGGGGTATGGGGTCGTCCATATATTACGTCATTCTAAATTTGGGGGGGGGGAGGTTCGTCTGCGGATGACGGTAAATGATGGATAAGGGGGGGGGGGGCGTTTCGAAATTGACGTCATTCTTGTGATACCAGTTACTTCAAAATGTACAATAGTATATTGTACAACTAGAGTGGTTTCCCCGCATGAGTGATGAAAAATATTTTGCAAGTACCTAATGGTATTAATTATTGAACTCATTATTTATTTATTTATTACATAAGGTTTGTCTACATTATATTCGAGAACTTCAAATAACAGCGTACCTATGAAAATAGTTCGATCGAGCCAAAATGAATATGGGGAGGATACGGAGATATTACCCGTGATCCAGGATTTGCAAGAATGGGTGAAAACTCCGTGGGAGCTATCCAAAGAAAACTAAAGAATAGGGAAGAATAATATTATTATATTAATGAAAATTGCCAAAGTACAAAATAATAAAAGATGATTCTATAACAAAATGTGGGAGCTATCCAAAGAAAACTAAAGAATAGGGAAGAATAATATTATTATATTAATAAACATTGCCAAAGTACAAAATAATAAAAGATGATTCTATAACAAAATGTTTTAATGTTACCCAATTTTTCTCAAATCCGCAAATGTTTTAATTTTGCCAAACTGGTAATGACGTCAGTTTTGCGAGAGGGGGGGGTCATTAGGAAATGACGATAGGATGATTGAAGGGGGGGGGGGGGTAGAAAATCAGCAAAAATCGATGACGTAATATATGGATATATAAGAATGCGATATATATGAAAAACTCTTCCCTTTGGAGGCTCTTGGTTTCTTATTCGGAGGTCGAACTGTACCATTTTTCCTCGGAAAATCGAGAAAAAAAATTCAAACATTTTCTTTTCATGATTAAAACACGATAACAAAAAAAAGGTCGGCCAAGTCTCAGCCAATATTAGCTATTTTACGAAACGACTGTTTTTCTTGTTTCAGATCAACCGGGCGGCCGAAATCGAGTACACAGTTGAGCCTTCACGTTCAAAGGTCCTTCCCGAGATTGTTCATAACTTGTTTAATTATCAATATTTTTATGAAATTTAGTACACAACTTTGTTAATGTACAGATAAATGAATGTTCAAACGATTGTTCTATCATCTTATTCCTTCAAAATGATTTTTTTCAAATAACACTGACTCTCGGGTCGTCACAATAGCCTAACGCCTCAAGGGCGTGTGGAAGGTCAACATAACCTCGCAAATTTTCTAATCCCATTTTCTCATAGATGATTAATTTTTTTAGGAAAAACAAAGCATTAGACTCTGAAGAATTTCCTGACGCAGGGCGTGATGATTTCCTTTTGCCCTAAATATTATTCATCTCTGAGAAATCTCTGTTCGAAAATTTCAGCTATCTCTCTCGCACTCATATGTCACCTGGTATATCTTCTACTTCGCCTTAAGGCGGAATATACATTTAGACAGAGAAAAATATGCAATATTGAGGGATTTTGTAAACTAAGAAATAATTATTCTACAATTATCAAACTTTGGGTATCATTTAATGGTATATTTAAGTATACAAAACAATTTTTTTTTAAATTAATTCATCATCAAACTGACGGAGCTGTGGCAGAGTGTTACAGCAAGGTCGCCGCGGGAGTTGCGAATCGGCGTGCAGTCTAGCTTCCCGTAGACTTTGATTTGCAATAAAGTTCAAACATTTTATCAGTCAGAACATGTATACTTTCTACGTGACGGTAATTAAAATGAATAAAATGCATATATAAGAAAATGGCACGCATTTACAAAAAAATCAACATTTCACGCAACGTTTCTGTAAAACGTTGATTAAAAAAGTAGCTTTCTGTCCAATTTTTCAAAAGCAATTATCGTCAAGTAGAAGGTACCAATATTATCAATATTTCTACCAAATTTCAACTCAATCGGCTCAATAGTTTTTGAGTAATCCTGCACGCCAATTTCGATAATGCAGTTTTGAGAAAAACTCGTTTGAAGTTCAATCCGAGCGGTGAGGCACAGCGTTGACGGGTTGTAACGTTTGACGATTTTCGAATTTCGCTTTGAAACTTTCGGAAAATATTCTACATATATAGTTCTATCGTTTAAACAAAAAATAAGAAATCACTTTTCGATCGATGTAAATGTATATCCCGCGATTTAACTGGCGTAGGAAAATGGCAAGAAAACAACCACGTTGTAGTTCACCCAGTGAGTATAAAAAGTAGTAAATAATTGAAGAAAAACAAAGTATAACTGCGCTTGTTTTGAGCTTTCGAGTGCTACCTCGACCATTATTTTGCGCTTCTATTTTTGGGTCGACATGTGGAACTTTTCGTTGGTAGAGCGTATACATACTTCGATAAATATTGTCGCAAAGCCTACCAGAGAGCACGTATAAAATAATGCCTGTCAAACGTTTCATTCGCTTCTATATGTTACAGTTAAAATCTGTTTTCGGTTTAAACCCATTTTTCTTAAAAATTATTTTTAAAAGCTACTTTCTCATTAAGGGCGGGGTAAAGTATTTAAATTTTTTTTTAATTTTTTAAATGAATGCATAATATGTCAAGAATATTGTGTTAAAATTTCAAGTCGATCGGAGTAAAATTGACGAAGTTACGAGTATTTGAGCGTCTATTGCTCCATGCCGGATTTTATACCTAAGCGGCAGCTGCGCGGCGCGCTATTGTATTTTTCGACCCCGAATAAATTTCTTGATAAACGGGCCTGTTCCGGTCGAGTTATGTATATTCGAGGCACGGTGTATATTAGTATACACATTAGTCTGTACATCAGTAAGAAAGAGAGTAAAGAAGGAAAGAGTTTTGCGTAGACAAACGCAAAAAGATGCTCTCGATCATCTTGATGGAAGCCTTTTGCTCTACGGACCTGGCATCGACGACTTTGAGTGAGTACAAGAAAATTATCGAGTTTTATTTTGAATTTCTAAAAATTCAAAGATAATTGAAAAATCTGAAAAAATTCATACGTATTCGGAAAAATGAACGAATCACGAAAAAAAATTGGGTTGCGGGGAAATTTGTTGACTAATTTTTTTTTTTTCATCATTTTGTTAATAACATTTTGGAATTATTATTATGCAAAATTAGTCCTTTGAGTACCTTTAATATGCATGAATTTTCTCCGATTTTTACGCAATCGAGAAGTGTTCTCAAACTTATGTGCAATGAGCGCCAAGCGACCAAACTCTTCTGCGTTTTTCAAACCGTTTTTCTGAGACTTGTCATATTTGAAGTCCGTGTGCACGATAACTCAAAATCTACTGGACCAATCGCTTTGAAATTTTGCACAGTACTTCTTCACATAATTCATCAGGTATCGTCGAGAGCTTTTTTGTTTTTTTTTTAATAATTACTAATTTTTCAACAACAAATTAGCCGATTTTTTTAGCGAAAATCGGGTTTTTGGCTCCCAAGTGCTACGAAAAATCGAAAAATCGAAAGAAAAAAAAATCCTCCCGTCATTACCTCGAGAAACATCTCCTTTAACAAATGCATTTTTATTTTTTTGTTTCAGATGATTCTGTTGCGAGTTATGGTGCACACCGCAAACCAACTTTTTTTCGAGGCGCCTCCGGGCTTTAATTTTCACTCGCTCAATTTTGAATATTTTGCAATGCAAATTTAGAAGAATGTTGTTCAAATGTTACTTTATTATATGTAAATTTTTCAATAAACGAACACTATTCGTTACGCCAAAAAAAAATCTTAAAAACATGCCTTTTTTTCGCCGAATTAACTTTACCCCGCCTTTAACAACCCACTATAGTAAAAATTTCACGAAAAGCAGAATATTTTTTCAAACGTGTACCATTCGAATTTTCGAATTTCGCTTGAATCGCAGATTGAACGCAAACTTATTTTCACTACCATAGAACTGCTCGTAAAACTTTAACCCCTTTTTTTCCGGAAACGATGTTTTTCAAAACGGTGTACACGATTTCTCGACATCTAACGAACGGATTGACTTGAAATTGGGTACGCTTATTCAGCGTAATAGTAGTTTAGTCTTGACCGACGTTTTTCTTCTCAACATTTTTTTTTTCGGTAATTCTTCAGATAAGTCATTTCTACGAAAAATGTGCCTAAAATTCTTTTTTTTATTTTATTTTCTCATTTATTGGGTTATAAATGATGATATTCAGTCGGGGGAAGTTGAAGTTCATCCCCCGTAAAAAGTTATGGGGTTTTGAAGTTCGCGGAAACACGTGATAAAGTAGGGCATATTTGAACATTTCGACGCCTATATTGGGTTTGTTTGGGTTTTTGAAACATCCGAAATTATTTTGAACGATTTTGTGCTCGTAAAAAATTTGTTAATGAAATATTTGAGCTCCCCCCGACTGAATATCATTTGTAACCCAATAAACGTGAAAATAGTGAAAAAATAATTTTAAGCTCATTTTTCGGAAGAGCATTACCTTTTTTCATTACTTATTAACAATAATGTCATTTTTATTCGAAAAGTCGAGATAAATATGCAAATTTTTTTCTCGGTGCTTCGAACATCATAAAAAAATCGGTACAGTCTTAGCCAATATTATTTATTTAAAGAAAAAAAAAAACTTTTTTTTTGTTTCACATCATCCGGGCGGCCAAAATCTATTTTAACCGTTTAACTGTAATAATTGTTTTGTAACTTCTTTAATTATTAATATTTTCATATTAAGGGAGACTTTGTCCTTGAAATTGCAGCGGGAGATGTTAGCGGCTCAACATGAGCAGCTAGAAGAATACGAGGGATGCCTCTATGGACCAGGCATTGCCGATTAGCGGTAATTATAAACACACTTGTGTAAACACATTACAAAACTTTAAAAGCGTTTTTCTCGAAAACACGTTTTTAAAAATGGCTGACATTCTCCTGACCGCTGTAATTAACATATCGACCTGAAATTTGGAGAGCATGCTCAGAAAATACGTCTTCACGGAATGACGGATCGTTTTTTCGATAGATACATTTTTGCATTTATTATTTATCTTTTTATGCGAAAAAAAAACGCGAAAATTCGATTTTTTTTAAATTGCCGCCATTTTCCGAAATTTGTACTAAACGAAAAACCCATCCGTCATTCCATGACCAAAGGGTCACAGATTGATAATATGCTTTGAATTTGTGTTTCGGATCAACAAAGAGGGGGCAGTGACGTCAGCCGTTTACCTCCCGCGATTTGAGGACCTGTTTTCGCGGAGCTGCAACGGCCGCCATTTTGGCTTTTTTTTTCGAAAACATTTTTTTTTAACGTTCTGTATATCATGAATAAAAGCAAGAAGAAAACTGCACTCAAAAAGCTTTACTAGTTTCCTTTAAAAAAAAAAAAAAAAATGTAAACCCCTGAAATATGGCACTCCAAGGAAAAGTCTTCCTTAAGGGGTAAGGCCACTGTAAATTTTTTGAAAAATCGATTTTTTTTTATTGGCTTAAAAAATAGTTTAAACCCTCTAGTTTAAAAATAGTTTAAATCCTTTTAACTTCTTTTTTTAATTTTTTCCAATAAAAAACTATTCGCAAAACTTTAAACGCGTTTTTCTCGAAACATGGTTTTTCAAAATGGCACGCAGCATAACTCGAACAATTTTCATTTTTTTTACTTGAAATTTTAACCAGATGTGAACATTTACATTATCTTGAGAATGTCGATCGGAATTTTCAAGAACTTTATTTATTGATTTTTTATTAACAAAAAACTTGCCGTTTTTTTCGTCAAAAATCAATTTTTTTTTTCAAACGCACGCCAAATCCACAAAAATTGATACTTTATAAAATCCGATCGACATTCTCTAGCTATAGCCCTCTAGATTAATGGTTTTTTTTTTGTTCTAGATTCAAAAGTGCACCAGTGGTGCTGCGTGCCGCGGAGCCCTGGAAGCAAAACATGTCCCGGGAAGATAGCTGTGGAACCGCCATTTTGTTTTTTTTTTACTGTAAAAAAAATTTATAATAAAGTTTAATGTATGCCCGATAACACCATTAAAAGTTTTTCTTCAAATACCTTCAATTTCGGGAGCAAAAAATTAGTGAAAAAACCTTTTTTTTTGGGCCGTTACAGTGGCCTTACCCCTTAAACTTGGTGCGCAACTTTGTTAATGTACATGCAAATAAACGTCCCAACGATTTTTCAATCATCCTACTCATTCCTTCAAAATTAATTTCCTCAAATAACTCGGAATTTCGGCTCGCCACAGTACCGAACCCCTCAAACTGAGAACGGATTTCAACTGTAACATGTACACATATACGGCAGCGTACTCGCGCGAGTATATCACGATTATTCACACCCGATACATGATGTCTTTCTTGTGCGTCGTAAAAAAAAAAAAATCCCAAAAGCAATATTCAACTAAACTAACTGTGCGTTGAATCGTTTCTTTTTTCGCAAGTCACCTTTGTCGCAAATAATTCCACCAAATGCTCCATTTGGACTCTGAATGATAATTTGACGAGTATTATTTTCGTTCTATTCGACATCGCGATGCGAACGAATTTCATTTTCACGAGGCACGATTGGATCCGAGTGCTTCTCGCGTAAATTTGTCCAAAATTGCGAAACGACGATCGACACGATCCTTCGATTGACAAAATATACAAAACCTTAATTCTTAACTTTGTACATAAAATTTAGCTTGTAAATTAATTTGCAAAGATCGCGGCTACGAATGAAAACACAATCGTGCCATCTTCGTAGAAAATTTTAAACGTCCTCGCGCCCAATCGCCATTGTGTTACTTTTCCATTTTTCAAATCACGCTTCATTTTCTATCGTTCCTCAACCATCAAAATGGTTCGCGACCGCGTTGCATCTGGATTTTGGAGTCAAAGTCCAAGTTTCCGCGATAATCCGGGCACGAGGTTGATTGTTGTCGAAAAGTTTTCGAAACTTTATTCCGACGAAGCGACAGCCCCTCTCACGCGTAAAGACTTTTAGCCTGATACGAACAAGGGAAACTAATTATGCGCTGAATTCAAAGACCTCGCGCGCCCATCGCTAATTCCCTCGAATGCGAAACATCAGGCTGCCTCTCTTTGTTGCTCGTCGAAAAAGCTCGACGACTCGTCGTGTCCCGCGATCCCACAATCTTGAATCTAACTTTCCGAGCGTTTACTCTCCAAGCGACGAGGGTCTCGGGCGGGTCAAACGCGATAGTTCTAATAATACTAATGGCACTTGTGGCTGGTCGAGTCGCGCGCGAGCGATATCTTCGAATTGGAATGACGATGGAGAGAAGATCGTAATGATCGCGTTAAAAAAAATGCGATATCACTTTGAGTTTTTGCTTCATAAATAAATTAATCGTACTCCTAGCTCGTGGGCCCCCGATATCAGTCGTCCTTCTCTTCCGGTACGCACATGAAGATCTTTGCGCAGGTCGTGTTGAGTTTTTCTGAAAAAAAATATCACGTCATTTCGATTATACGGTGAAAGATTATCACGCGGACTAGATCAATTATTGTATTGAGACTTGACATTTTCCAGGGAAAGTTTACAAAGATAACATTCTTGAAAAGATACGCTCCAATTTCTACATATTAGGTGTACAAATAAGTTTTAGGACACTTCGATTTTGTATCATAACAGCTATTCTAAATTAATTCAAAGGTCCCGCTCACTTATCATAGATGGCGCTTCATATGTAGTATCGAAACGTAAAGGAGTCATAAACATAACCTATAAATTCTGTAAATTAAACATGCAGACCGATAAGCTATTTATTAGACAGTGCATTCGCTATGAATTCCATCAAGGAAAAAGTGTTAGGAAAGCGTGTGAATCGATATGTTCTGTTCTTGGAGACAACATTGTATCTAAAAGTACATGTGAGTATTGGTATAAGCGATTCAAAGAAGGTGATTTCGACGTTAGTGACCGTGAACGCACGGGGCCTCCTGTAAAGGTGGACGATCAGGAACTGTAAGCGTTGCTGGATGAAAACTCTTGTCAGACGGAAAACAACTTTCGGAACAGCTTGGAGTAACTCAACAAACTGTTTCTTATCGTTTAAAAGCAATGGGTAAGATTCGAAAAGGAACAAAGTGGGTACCACACTTTCTGACTCAAGAAAATAAAAACAGCCGTTTTAACATTTGTATGAGTCTTTACAACGACCAACATAGAAAGTCTTTCTTGTGGAAAATTGTGACCGGCGACGAAAAGTGGATTTATTTTGATAATCCGAAACGCAAATATCATTGGGTTGACCCCGGTGAGCCGACAACATCGACACCAAAGCGCAATGTTCATTGTAACAAAGTCATGCTGTGCATATGGTGGGATATGAAAAGCGTACTGTATTATGAACTTCTCAAACCTGGTCAAACAGTTACTACCGATCGCTATTGTCATCAATTGATGCAAGTGAATCAAGAAATTGAGAAGAAACGTCCATTTTCTGGTAAAGGAAAACGTCCAGTAAAACTGCTCCATGACAACGCGCGGCCTCATGTGGGTAAACCGGTCAAGGATACGTTACTAGCGCTTGGATGGGAAGCTGTACCACACCCGGCGTATTCACCAGACTTAGCCCCATCCGATTATCATTTATTCCGGAAAATGCAGAACGATTTGTCTGACGTGCGATTCAAAACATTTGAAGAAGTGGAAAAATGGGTCGCTAAATTTCTCACCTCGCAAGACGAAAGTTTCTTTACGAAAGGCATCCGCGAGTTACCTGAGAGATGGCTGAAGGTCATTCAGTGCGATGGAGATTACTTCGATGAATAACTGTGTTTTACTTCTTTTTTAATAAATCTTGAATTTTTTGAAAACTGTCCTAAAACTTATTTGTACACCTAATACATTTCTCGTGTGTGCAGTAACTCCTCAAATTACAATCTCTCCAAAATGTCCGAATATAATTGAAAATAATGAAATAATTTGAATAATTGAAGAAAAAAAAATGTTATCACGCTATCCTGCCTTGCAGTTACCAGACTTTTGAGTACCCGAGTAAAAATAAATATATATAATCATATATAATTGTATATTAATTGACTTTAATATATAATCATATATATATATACATACATATATATATATATAATCATATATAATTGTATATTAATTGACCATATACAATTGTATACAATTCTATCGGGCCAATTTTTGTATACAATTATATATGATTATATATATTCATTTTTACTCGGGTATTTTCACAAATCTTGTTCGAATGTTCACCAACATATACACCCACGCTAGCGAGTCGAAGGAAAATTTACCATTTACCTATTGTTGGGGAGAAAAATGATAACTGAATAGAGCCGAAGATATTTGTTTTCTTGATTAACATTTCGGTTCCATATGAAGTATTGGCCAACTTACCAGATCCTTGGATCAGCCACTTGGGTTTGTTTTTCCAGTGGATAAATATCCAGTAGACCGGAATGCCGGAGATGATGATTATCATACCGACGCCGACCTCCCACGGTGAGACGTAACACGGAAATGTTACCAAAAATAAGCATATCACGAGAAATATTACGGGTAATATCAAGGGGACCTGAAAAAATAATCAGAAAAAGAATTATCAACTTATCGTCAAGTGGGCCGGACACGGCTGAGCGCACCTTTCGGGAATTTGATCAACTTGAGAGTGAATTTCATTGGTGACATATATGAGGTATTCCAAGTGTTTTCGAACAGCCTAAAAGCCTGACCTTCTTCAATCTTTTTCGAAGTTGGTGATGTTTTTGTATCATATATTTTGAGTACGTGGCATTTTTTTCAGATTTTTATCGACTCGCTAACTTGGCTAACTCGGAGATAAGCTTTTACACGTGATCAAATTTCAAATGGTCGTATTGTAGTGATCTTCTCGTCGCACGAAAAAATGTCCTCTACAAAAAAGATGCGTTTTTCTAGGAACTCTTTTGAAAAAAATTCTAAATTTTCCAAGTACTACAACACTAAAAAAAAACGAAAAATCTATCATTTTTTAATTTTTTAACCCCAATAACTAGTCTGATCCTGCTGAAATTTATACTGAATTTTCTTTTATTAGTGTAAAACAACATGTGTAAGTTTCATTCTGGGCCGGGGTTGCATTCAGTTAATATCGTCTTGTTAAATTTAATGGGAAATCGTTTTTGTCGAATAACTCGGCGATTTACAATTTTTAAGTAAAAATGGTAATGACTAAACTTGTAGGAAATCGAGTTCTCTACAACTTTGGTCATTAGAGTTTTTTCTCTACCATTAATATTTTTCGAATTAAACCTGAAAAAAGCGACTATGGCATTATATCATTCATTTTTCACTTTAGGGCATAAACGAACATAAACAAACTTGTAGAAAATAAAATTCTCGACAATTTTTGTCGCTACCTTTTTTTTCCTAGAGTCAATATTTAAAATCGTACGTCAACGGTAAAAAAAATGAGAAGTGTGAAAATATTATTTCGCCAAACATTCGCTCTTTTCTGAAAGAAAATGCCACGTACTCAAAATATATGATACAACATCACCAACTTTGAAAAAGATTGAAGGTCAGGCTTTTAGGCCGTTCGAAAATACTTGTATATATATACAAGTACATATACAAATATATATATATATATATATTTGTGTGTGTGTGTGTATATATATATATATATATATATATATATATATATATATATATATATATATATATATATATATATATATAGTGAAACTTCGTTTATATCATTTATACATCAAATTTCTCTAGCCCCGGCAGATTCCGTTCAAAAAGATGGTAACAATGTTTGATTTCTACGTTTTTCACTTTTACGTTTTTTCGCACTCATACGTTATAAATTTTATTCATCGGCGTCGGATTCGTTTTTTCTCACAATCAGTTATACGTTAATCACACGTGATATTCTCTTGCCGGAGAAATTTTCATGTGACTCCGTTTTAATGTTTTGGTCTTTTAATGTTTCTGATCTCGACTATGTATGCATGTACTGTTATTACATATCTTTTATCAATACGAACTTATCTGTTATTTACTAGTCTAAAACGACAAAGCTCAGTGCTACAAACTTGCATTAAATTTAAGTTCAAAACGGAAATTCGAAAACTAGAATTAGCTCATTACTCAATTATTACCAATCAAATTTTCAATTGGAAAACCAAACATCAACATAATAGTCGTGCTATCGAAAAACATCGGGAATTAAGCACCAATCGCCATTTTCAAATGTTAAAGAGGTTCAGATACATACTGTATTTCACTACTACGTTATTCTCACTTATCCGTCATATATGACGTACCCCTTGAAAAACGTATAACTGAAGTTTCACTGTATATATATGCGTGAGTTGTCTCGAGTTAAAAATGGTCTGTGTATTTCTATTTTAGCGTTAAATCGATCAAAAATAAAGTATCGGAGTGATATTTTTACCTTGATGGGCCGCTCGAGGTCTGGCTTTTTGAACCTGAGCCAGATAAGGCCAGAGACCGATAGCGTGGTAAATAGTGCCTCAACGAAGCTCACATAATTGATCAGCGAATAGACATCCTCTATGATCAGCAGGCCTAGTGTGATAATGCACTGGAGACGGAAATAATAGTTTAGGGTCTGAATCAGAGGTTTTAGGGCACACATAAAAGAGCGCAAATCTGCACTCTCACAATGGGAATAAAATTTCATCAACACGTCGTAGAAGTGTACAATTTGTTAAATCAAATGTCTCTTTTCAACACGCAACTTCATTTATTTTCGTAAATTCCGCTGCATCTTTATCAAGAGGAAAAAAAATAAATTGCAGACTATTTAAGGGGTGCAGCTAGCTGAAATTTTTTCAAAAATCAATATTTTATTAAATCCTTCGTCCAAGCACTGGATACTCATGCGAAAAGTAAATGCGTTTGATTTTTTTTAAATTTCGGATGATTTGTTTCTCCACGAACCATTGTATCTCCCACATTTATAAATATTTGTCAATACAAAAATTGTAAAAGATACTTAAAACCATACTCTTTGCTGTAAAAAAAATATTTGTAAATCCGCGGACGTTTTACCAGCAAAAAAATTCACGAAAATTCCTGTTTTTGCGTTAATTGACAATTTAATTTTCTTATGGAGAATCGCGACTGGAGCTGGAATTTTTTCGTCACTCGCACAATGTTCCAGCGCGACAGCAAAACTTTGCAAAAATTTTAATTGTTTTCCTTTCGAATGTAGCGAGTCTCGTCGAGACTTCGACTTTGAATTTTTATTGGGGTCTAAAAATATCGGCACCTTTTAACATTAATCGACGAAATCGTTCTCGGAGAATAGTCTGAAGAAACCCATAAAAAGCATATTTCTTACGGGCCTTTAGGGCGAGTACGTTTGGACGGATTTTCCCATGACGATAGGAACACGAAGGAAGGCGGGGCGTCGCGATTGTATCTGAACGAATTAAACGACGCACAAAGAGCAAAGGAGGAAGGCCAAACGTCGAAGCGACGTAGTGACATTTTGCAGTGTCTCGAGTCACCGAGAACTCCCATCAGGGCTTTCAATCTATTTAATTCTCAATATGATTAAAGTATACCAGTGAATTGTGACGATTGTAGTTCGTGGCGTTGTGTTTGATATCTTCATTCGTCGTTCAATGGTCAACGAACTACCAATTTATATCAATTCAGTAGCGCGGCTGTGCCGCCACCCGCCAGTTTTTCCAATCAAAACATACGCCGCGAAACGCGAGTAAACGAGCTACGAATCATAGTTATCCGAGCCAAATCTACGGAGATTTTTCTTATTATTATTACAGAGCACCGAAAGGTGAGTCGGTAATCGAGGCTAAAAAAAATTGCTCCGAGGTGACCGAGACGAAATATTCAATTGAGAATTAAGGGGTCTACGTAGGATGGAAATTTCATACGTGAGATTTTTTTTATTGCGTAGTTTTATCGCCTAATGCTAATTTTGGTGTTCAATTAATTTACTTTAATAATGGTTTTGTTTTTTCTCATAAATTTACCATTTTTAATCAATTTTATAATTTCTAAATAATTCGACTTGTCTCGACCTGGCAGGAATCACCTATAATTGTCCGATCTTCAATTTTCAAAAACTGAAATTTCCATTATTGCGTAGCTATCGTGGGCCGTAGACGTATTTTTCTTTTCAATATAGTATTTTTACGCCCCCGAATATAAGTACAAAGTTTTTAACACATTTTTTTTGTGTTAAAAAAGTGTTAAAAAACACTTTTTTAAAAATTTGTTATGAAAAAAAAATTCTTCGAAAAACGGCTACGTACAACGTGGACGACATTTATATAGATTATAAAACTTGGTTATTTTTATTTTTCAGGCCAACCTCAATGGTACCTCAATAACGTTGAAGATTTTTAATTTAAGAAAAAATTTACACGAAATAAGTTCAATGTATGCTTAACAACGTACCTTTTTTTACAAATCTAATCTAGTAATAGTAATCTGATAGTAATTACAGTCTAATCAAATGAATAATCGGCCAACCTCAATAATACCTCAATAACGTTGAGAATTTTTAAGGGAGACTTTGTCCTTTGTGCCCAGCGTTAGATGTTAGCGGCTCAACATGAGCAGCTAGAGAAGAGGCATCCCCTCTATGGACCAGGCATTGCCGATTAACGGTAATTATAAACACATTTGTGTAAACACATTACAAAACTTTAAACGCGTTTTTCTCGAAAACACGTTTTTAAAAATGGCTGACATTCTCCTGACCGCTGTAATTAACATATCGACCTGAAATTCGGAGAGCATACTCGGAAAATACGTCTTCACGGAATGACGGATCGTTTTTTCGATAGATACATTTTTGCATTTATTATTTATCTTTTTATGCGAAAAAAAAACGCGAAAATTCGATTTTTTTTAAATTGCCGCCATTTTCCGAAATTTGTACTAAACGAAAAACCCATCCGTCATTCCATGGCCAAAGGGTCACAGATTGATAATATGCTTTGAATTTGTGTTTCAGATCAACAAAGAGGGGGCAGTGATGTCAGCCGTTTACCTCCCGCGATTTGAGGACCTGTTTTCGCGGAGCTGCAACGTCCGACATTTTGGTTTTTTTTTTTTAAATTTTTTTAACGTTCTGTATATCATGAATAAAAGCAAGAAAAAAACCGCACTCAAAAAGCTTTACTCGTTTCCTTTAAAAAAAAATAAAATGTAGACACCTGAAATATGGCACTCCAAGGACAAAGTCTCCCTTAATTTTAAAAAAAATTTACGCGAAATATGTTCAATGTATGCTTAATAACATACCTTTTCTTTACAAATCTAATCTAGTAATAGTAATCTAATAGTAATTGCAATCTAATCAAATGAATCATAGTAATTACAATCTAATGAAATCTAGTAAACAAAAAAAATCGGAAAGAAACGACCTTTTTTCGCTCCGTCACGGTGGTGTACTCCCTTAATTTACTTTAATAACAGAGTTGAAGTTTGCATCGTTGGAACGCAACGAAAGTTTTATTTTATATTTTTCATTTCCTTATTTTTATTAATATACGAAATATTTTTGGCAAATGTATATGTAAATATCGCAACGAGTACGCTAAAAAATGACAGGAATTTGCGTAGACAAATTCTGCCAAAATTAATTGAAACGATTCATTTTCAAAATTAATCATTATTCGATTCCAACGATGCAAACTTCAATTTCATTTTTAATATGCAAGGGATTTTGTAAAAGTTCTAAAAATCAAGGCCGGATATGCATTTAGACAGGAAAAAAATAAGCAATATTGAGGGATTTTTAAAACTAAAAAATAATTATTCTACAATTATGAAACTTTAGGTATACTTTAATAGTATATTTAAATATACAAAACAATTTTTTTAAATTAATTCATCATCAACATGACGGAGCTGTGGCAGAGTGTTATAGCAAGATCGCCGCGGGAGTTGCGAATCGGCGTGCAGTCTAGATTCCCGTAGACTTTGATTTGCAAAAAAGTTCAAACATTTTTTCAGTTAGAACACGTATCGTTTCTATGTGACGGTAATTAAAATAAATAAAATGCAAATTTAAGAAAATGGCACGCATTTACAAAAAAAATTAACATTTCACGCAAAAATTCGTTAAAATGTGGATTAAAAAAGTAGTTTTTTTTTTCAATTTTTTCAAAAACAATTCTCGTCAAGTAGAACGTACCAATGTTATCAATATTTCTACCAAGTTCAACTCAATCGGCTTCATAGTTTTCGAGTAATCCTGCACGCCAATTTCGATAATGCAGTTTTGAGAAAAACGCGTTTGAAGTTCACGCCCGCTCCGAATCCGAGCGGTGAGGCACAGCGTTGACGGGCTGTGACGTTTGACGTTTTTCGAATTTCGCTTTGAAACTTCAGGAAAAAATATTTAATACATAGTATATATTTATATTTATATTTAGACAAATATAAATATAAATATATACTATATATTCTACATATATAGTTCTATCGTTTAAATTAAAAAAAAAAGCAATCGATTTTTTGATCGTTGTAAATGTATATCCCGCCTTATCGGAGTTTCGCTTATTTTTGTGATCGCCCACTACGCCACCGCGAACCTCCCCGCTGCGATTTACACCTCATCTTTTGCCTTTTTTTTTAAACTCTGTTTTACGAAACGGTGCATGTTATATCTCAAAATCGACGAGTTCGATTCACTTCAAATTCGGACAGAGCATAGTTTATAACATTTTCTATCATATCGCCGAATGAATTTTTCACATGATTATCCATTTGTTAAAAACAAATTACCAAATTAATTTTTGTTTCGTCGGAAAATAAACTTTTTCTTCTACAGCTTGGTATTTTCTCAATTTCCAAAATTTCAAAAAAGTTTTATTACTATAAAAAACCACCCACACTTTCCTTGAACAATAACCTCATTGTTTATTCATATTTTTCAATTAAAAAAAAAAAACATTTAAACTCAACAAGACTACGTATCAATTCCGTGTAAAATTCCGACCGTGTAATCCCAATACTCTAATTAAAAAAAAAAAAAAATTGAAAATCGACCTGAATTTTAGACCCTAAGCTTACGCAGCCCGTTACTTTCCCTGTGCCCTCGTGCCGTGAAAGTGACCGGCTGTTAAGGGCGGGGTAAAGTATTTAATTTTTTTTTTTCATTTTTTTTTCATTTTTTAAATGAATGCATAATATATCAAGAATATTGTGTTAAAATTTCAAGTCGATCGGAGTAAAATTGACGAAGTTATGAGTATTTGAGCGTCTATTGCTCCATGCCGGGTTTTATACCTGGGCGGCAGCTGCGCGGCGCGCTATTGTATTTTTCGACCCCGAATAAATTTCTTGATAAACGGGCCTGTTCCGGTCGAGTTATGTATATTCGAGGCACGGTGTATATTAGTATACACATTAGTCTGTACATCAGTAAGAAAGAGAGTAAAGAAGGAAAGAGTTTTGCGTAGACAAACGCAAAAAGATGCTCTCGATCATCTTGATGGAAGCCTTTTGCTCTACGGACCTGGCATCGACGACTTTGAGTGAGTACAAGAAAATTATCGAGTTTTATTTTGAATTTCTAAAAATTCAAAGATAATTGAAAAATCTGAAAAAATTCATACGTATTCGGAAAAATGAACGAATCACGAAAAAAAATTGGGTTGCGGGGAAATTTGTTGACTAATTTTTTTTTATTTCATCATTTTGTTAATAACATTTTGGAATTATTATTATGTAAAATTAATCCTTTGAGTACCTTTAATATGCATGAATTTTCTCCGATTTTTACGCAATCGAGAAGTGTTCTCGAACTTATGTGCAATGAGCGCCAAGCGACCAAACTCTTCTGCGTTTTTCAAACCGTTTTTCTGAGACTTGTCATATTTGAAGTCCGTGTGCACGATAACTCAAAATCTACTGGACCAATCGCTTTGAAATTTTGCACAGTACTTCTTCACATAATTCACCAGGTATTGTCGAGAGCTTTTTTGTTTTTTTTAATAACTACTAATTTTTTAACAACAAATTAGCCGATTTTTTTTAGCGAAAATCGGATTTTTGGCTCCCAAGTGCTGCGAAAAATCGAAAAATCGAAAAAAAAAAATCCTCCCGTCATTACCTCGAGAAACATCTCCTTTAACAAATGCATTTTGATTTTTTTGTTTCAAATGTTTCTGTTGCGATTTATGGTGCACACCGCAAACCAACTTTTTTTCGAGGCGCCTCCGGGGTTTAATTTTCACTCGCTCAATTTTGAATATTTTGCAATGCAAATTTAGGAGAATGTTGTTCAAATGTTACTTTATTATATGTAAATTTTTCAATAAACGAACACTATTCGTTACGCCAAAAAAAAAAAATCTTAAAAACATGCCTTTTTTTCGCCGAATTAACTTTACCCCGCCGTTAATAACACTCGGCGAGCGTTTCGAAAAAACTGGAAAACGCGTAGTGACAAGAATGGGACAAAAGTTAAAGGGCTCCCAAGAATCCGCAAGGGCTAAAAAAGAGCATCAGAACCAAAAAGAACCAACATTCTCCCAAATCCAGTTCAGTCGAGCGCCAACTTTTTGCAACCTATCCGTTTTTCAGCTTAGCCAGCATTTTTTTCCCGTCGTCCGCAAAACTCGTCGACGTCTGACATTTCAACGAACAATTCGCTTCTTCGCGCGGGAATCCGAAACTCTGCAAGCATCTCAAAAAGCAAAAACGCTGTGCTCGCACGTTGTTAAAGTTTGCATCCTTGGAATGCAACGAAAATTAATTTTCCTTCTTTCATTTCTTTTTTATTTTAATTATTAAGGAAAATATTTTCTAGCCAATTTATGTTGTAAATTTTTTATGAGAATCCAGAAAAACGTTAGAGTAATTTTTCCAGCCCAAATCCGGCAAAAAATGATTATTGCAATCGAACAAAAAAAGAATTTCGCCCCCAACTGCAAAGTGCTCGCAGCTGCAAAGAGTTTAATTTGATACTTCGTATTTATCGAGCATATCGTTCTGCAACTCGTGGAGGGGAAGCGTCAACGAAAAATGACCACCGGCACAACAACAATCGATGTTCTTTTTCCCACGTGCACGTGTACTTACGAGAAAGATGAGCGACGGCATCGGCGTCAGATTTTGTACGTTTATGAGGGCTATGGCACTCGGCAGATGACCGTTCCGCGCCCCAACGAAGAATAATCGGGCGGACGCGAATATCGCCCCGTTCAACGCACCGAACGTCGAGCAGGCAACGAAAAACGGCATTATCCACGACATCGCGCCCAGTAATTTGTCACCGAACGTCTAGAAATATATTTCAACGAAATGTCACGTGATTCGTTTCTAGCAGTCATGGGAATATTGGAAAACTGACTTTTCGTTGATGTTTCGAATACTTCGCTGTACGATTTTGAAACTCGAAATAATTAATCGTATGGGAAGTACTGGGAACGTGAGAAAAGTTTTTGTTTGTTTTTTTTTTAAACGTGAAACCAGAAATCCAAAAGCTTAAGGCAGGATTCTACTTTGAAACTTTGAAACTTTGAAATTGGATGAAAACACCCACCTGGAACACGTCGAAGGCATATTATATGGCCCAGGCATCGCTGATTGAGGGTGAGATAATTTTTTCTACGATTTATCACTCACCAAAACTTTAAACGCGTTTTTCTCGAAACGACATTTTCAAGTACCGTGGTCGTGATAACTCAAAAAGTACTGAACCGATCCTTATGAAATTTGGAACACATATTCTATATGTGTGTGCCAACCGACCTAACTACAATCAACTTAAAATTTTGATTAGAATTATTCTTTTATTGCAAAAAAAGACCCAAAAAAACGCATTTTTTTTCGTATTTTAGCCGCCATTTTGTTAATTTTGCACGTATATAAAATATTCTAGTTAGGTCGGTTCCTGAAGACATACTGAACATGAAACTATTTGATTTTTTTGTTTCAGACCATCCGTCGGGAAGATTTCACGACCACGGCAACGGTACCTGCTTTTCGAGGCGTTGGCTTTAAACATATTTTACGTGTACAAAAAATGAATAAAATACATTTAAAAAAAAAATTTTATGCACTTAAAGAGTGTATTTATGGAACAGTTTAAACCCCATATCGATATCTTTAATAGTATTCTCAGATAAAATTCACGAAAATAGCATTTTTTTTCATGGTTTCAAAGTAGAATCCTGCCTTAAGGAGTAAGGCCACCGTAAAATTTTTTAAAAATCGATTTTTTTTTATTGGCTTAAAAAATAGTTTAAACCCTCTAGTTTAAAAATAGTTTAAATCCTTTTAACTTCTTTTTTAAATTTTTTCCAATAAAAAACTATTCGCAAAACTTTAAACGCGTTTTTCTCGAAACATGGTTTTTCAAAATGGCACGCAGCATAACTCGAACAATTTTCATTTTTTTTACTTGAAATTTTAACCAGATGTGAACATTTACATTATCTTGAGAATGTCGATCGGAATTTTCAAGAACTTTATTTATTTATTTTTTATTAACAAAAAACTTGCCGTTTTTTTCGTCAAAAATCAATTTTTTTTTCAAACGCACGCCAAATCCACAAAAATTGATACTTTTTAAAATCCGATCGACATTCTCTAGCTATAGCCCTCTAGATTAATGGTTTTTTTTTTGTTCTAGATTCAAAAGTGCACCAGTGGTGCTGCGTGCCGCGGAGCCCTGGAAGCAAAACATGTCCCGGGAAGATAGCTGTGGAACCGCCATTTTGTTTTTTTTTACTGTAAAAAAATTTTATAATAAAGTTTAATGTATGCCCGATAACACCATTAAAAGTTTTTTTTCAAATACCTTCAATTTCGGGAGCAAAAAATTAGTGAAAAAACCTTTTTTTTTGGGCCGTTACAGTGGCCTTACTCCTTAAACAATTGTTTAAAGGGTCTTCTCACTTTAGACGCTGAAAAAGCCTATTTTCATGCATATATTATAGATATTGCTGTCAAAGATGTTACGTTCAATAAATACGCTTTCGAAATAGATTTAGAAAAAAATTGTTTATTTAGGTCACTATTTATAGACGAAAATGGTAGTTAAAAAATGGCCTAAAAAAATTGTAATCCTGCGCTATTGACGAAATCTCGGAGATGGATCATCCGAAGCAAAAAAAAATCAAACGGTTTTAGATTCAGTATGTTAATAGCTGGAGTGCATATCATACGATTCTTTATATATGCAAAAATAACAAAATGGCGGACATTTTTCGAAACAAACAACAAAAAAACGTTTTTTTTCACCGTTTATGGCACAAAAAATAGTAAATATAAAAATTTGAAAAATCCTTGATATGCGCTATAGCTATAGTTGTAAAGAATTTGTGGTTAAAATTTCATAAAAATAGGCTCAGTGGTTTCGAAGATTTTATCAAACGCGTTTAAAGTTTGTTTGGGTTGCATAAATACATAAAAACATTTTATCAAATGTATTTCGAAAGCGTATTTATTAAGTGTAACAACTTTTATATCAATATCTATAATATAAACCTATCAAAAAATAGCATTTTTAGCGTCTAAAGTGAGAAGCCCCCTTAAGGGGTTCGGCTACTGTGAAAATGACGCAAAATTGTTCAAGGGGTTAGGCTACTGTGAAAATGACGACTCGTTCGTCGCTTTAGGCGACTCAAATTGAAGAGGAAGCTTCAACATATGATCAGGACTCGCAGAGTGAAGGTCAGATTACAACGATAAAACTGGTAGTAAAAATTTAAACGCGTTTTTCTCGAAACTGCGTTTTTCAAAACGGTGTACACGATTTCTCGACATCTAATGAACGGATCGACTTAAAATTTGGTGCCACTCATTCATCGTAATAGTAGTTTAGTCTTGACCGACGTGTTTCTTCTTAACATTTTTTCTTCTTCACTTATCAACAATCATCATGTAACTTCTCCGCGAAAAAAATAAATGATTGTCCTTTGACGATTGAAATACGATAACAAAAAGGTCTCGGTCGCGCCTTCACCGATGCTATCTGTTTTCAAAATTTTCAAAATCATGCACAACGTTGAGCCCCTCACTTTCAAAGGTCCTTCAAGGGATTGTTTATTACTTCTATAATTATTAATATTTTTTAATGAAATTTTGTATCAGGAGTACAACTTTGCAGTGACCGTTTTACTTAGAGAGCCACTGCGGCCGAAGTAGTGGCCCTAGCTCAATAAAAAAAGTGGCATTTTAAACTAGAGGCTCTGCCAATGTAAACAATTTAAAAAAGCTAACGGATACGTGTATGCATTATAAAGTTATAGGCACTCAAACATGGCAACCTACGAGCCGAATTCTCAGCATTTGCGGGAACTGCTCCAAAGACAACAAAGGAAGGGATTTTTGCACCGGATTGTGACTGGAGATGAAATGTGGGTTTACTACGATAATCCTAAACGCCGAAAATCATGGGGACTGCCTGGTCATATTCCGTCATCGACGCCCAAACCGAATATTCACGGATCCAAAGTGATGCTGTGTATCTGGTGGGACCAGCTGGGCGTTGTGAACTATGAGCTGCTCAAACCATCCGAAACCATCACAGGGGAACTCTACCGACGTCAGTTGATGCGCTTGAGTAAGGCACTCGAAGAGAAACGGCCACAATTCAACGAAAGACATGACAAGGTGATACTGCAGCATGACAATGCCCGACCCCATGTTGCAAATGTCGTGAAAAAGTACTTGGAAACGCTGAAATGGGAGGTTTATCCCACCCGCCGTACTCTCCAGACATTGCCCCTTCCGACTATCACTTGTTCCGGTCAATGGCACACGATTTGGCTGACCAGCACTTCGGTACTTACGAAGAAGTCAAAAATTGGGTCGATTCCTGGATTGCCTCCAAGGACCAAGGCTTTTATCGACGCGGGATTCGAATGCTACCTGAAAGATGGGCCGAGGTCGTAGCTAGCGACGGGCAGTACTTTGATTAAAAAATATGTAGCCACTTTTTTATAATAAAGCCTTAAACTTTTGAAAAAAAAAACGGTCACTGCAAAGTTGTACTCTTAATATATACCTTTGTTAATGTACATGCAAATTAAAGTTCAACGATATTTAAATCATCTTACTGATTTCTTCAAAATTAATTTTTTTAAACTCCGTTTTCGGATTTTCACTGTAGCCTTACGCCTGAAACGAATACGCTGACTCTTGTATTTTTTTATTTTCAAATTGCCACCTCAGTGTGTATAGAAAGTGTGCATTCTTATTTTTTAAATGAAAAATATTTTAAGACCCATTAAACAGACGGGGTGAAAATTATGAGGTAGCCATTTGTTTTTTAAGAGTCTGTCGCAGAGTTTTTGCGGCCGAGAAAAATATGATATGTAATGGTTTGTCCAGTTCTCTTAGAAACAAATATATCGTGTGTTTATTGCGCGCAGTATTTGCCTGAAAAATTGAGCATTCCGGACAAAAAAAATTAAACTTACATTTTCATTTCGTCAGAATGAAGACAATCCAATTCCGAATACGAAACACCGCTGGAAGACTTTCTTTCGAATGAAATTAAATTCCGTTTGTCCACTTTAAAGTGCACCTTTGATCATTTTATCCTCAATGACGGCATGCACAAACAAAAATGTCAGGTGTGTTTCGTATTCGTAATTCGATTATCTTTATTCTGCCGTCCTCAAAATGGAATTTTGATTTTTTCCAGAACGCTCAATTTTTCTGGCAAATACTAATCGTCGCAAAAATATGCGAAATTTTTTTTCAGCGCGGATTTGCTAAACCATCGAAAATCATATTTTTCTCGGTTCGAAAATTAACGCGCATGGCTCTTAAAAAAACACATGGCAACCTTATAATATTTAATTAATTCCATGAGAATAGTCATAGTCACCGCTCCCAACCCAAACAAACCCAAACACGATTCGAGTACCACGGCGGGCCAAAGGTACGCGAATATTTTCAGTATTTGGCGACTTGGTTAAACGCGCGAGGAGAAAAAAAAACAGACATATTTTGAGAGAGAGATAGTGACAAGTCATTTTCTTTAAATAAATGACGTTTACTCACGAATGCGACTGCGCTCGAGGAGAGTATTTGGTCCTGCGTCAAAACGACGAAATACGCCACGTTCGCAAGCACATAAACTACCGTGATGAGTGGCAATGATATGCAAATTGCTCGGGGCAAATTCCTGTAAAAAACGAAAAATATAATTTCAACGAGGAAGAATAATTAAATTGGGTCAATCTTGTTTTTCGTGCGAAAACACGCCAACGTACGATCGTTTGTGAGAATGACTTCTTTGAAGAATAAATAAATTAAGGCCGGAGCCTGAATTAGAAGGTCCGAAAAATCGTTTTTTCTTCAATTGCTTAAGGGGTTACCCCCACTTGCGATTTTCAAAAAATCGATTTTTTTTATTGCATTTTTTTTTAAGTATAAGTATTTGAGAATATGTTCTGAAAATTTCAAGTCGATCCGAACAAAATTGACTGAGATATGAGCGTTGAAAGAGAAGAATCCGTTGTGTAAACGACCGGAAATTGAAACTTTAAACGCGTTTTTCTCAAAATGGCATTTCTGAAGTCGGGGACCAAGATTACTCGAACACTAATGAACCGATCTTCTTGAAATTTTGCAGGCTTATTTAATACATAAAAATGTAGTCTTTAATCGTACGATTTTTTTTTTCGAAAAAATGGCCGTTTTATAGCCAAAAAACGGCCGTTTTTTTTCGTTAAAATCGAACCATAAACTTTGACTGTCCGCCATTTTGTGAAAAATGAATATTTTTTAAAATCCTTCGATTAAAGACTAGTTTATACATATATTTGACTAAATCCATCCGCATTTTTTTTTTCAGATGATCCACTTCGCCGCAATGTTGGTCACCGCAAACCGTGTATATAAAAACATTATTTCATTGACGGCCATTTGCCACTAAACAATGTAATATTTTTCAATAAATAAATTACCGAAAGTTCTTCAAGATGTGTTCTTTAAGATGGTATTAGGTGTACAAATAAGTTTTAGGACACTTCGATTTTGTATCATAACAGCTATTCTAAATTAATTCAAAGGTCCCGCTCACTTATCATAGATGGCGCTTGATATGTAGTATCGAAACGTAAAGGAGTCATAAACATAACCTATAAATTCTGTAAATTAAACATGCAGACCGATAAGCTATTTATTAGACACTGCATTCGCTATGAATTCCATCAAGGAAAAAGTGTTAGGAAAGCGTGTGAATCGATATGTTCTGTTCTTGGAGACAACATTGTATCTAAAAGTACATGTGAGTATTGGTATAAGCGATTCAAAGAAGGTGATTTCGACGTTAGTGTCCGTGAACGCACGGGGCCTCCTGTAAAGGTGGACGATCAGGAACTGCAAGCGTTGCTGGATGAAAACTCTTGTCAGACGGAGAAACAACTTTCGGAATAGCTTGGAGTAACTCAACAAACTGTTTCTTATCGTTTAAAAGCAATGGGTAAGATTCGAAAAGGAACAAAGTGGGTACCACACTTTCTGACTCAAGAAAATAAAAACAGCCGTCTTAACATTTGTGTGAGTCTTTACAACAAGCAACATAGAAAGTCTTTCTTGTGGAAAATTGTGACCGGCGATGAAAAGTGGATTTATTTTGATAATCTGAAACGCAAATATCATTGGGTTGACCCCGGCGAGCCGACAACATCCACGCCAAAGCGCAATGTTCATTGTAACAAAGTCACGCTGTGCATATGGTGGGATATGAAAAGCGTACTGTATTATGAACTTCTCAAACCTGGTCAAACAGTTACTACCGATCGCTATTGTCATCAATTGATGCAAGTGAATCAAGAAATTGAGAAGAAACGTCCATTTTCTGGTAAAGGAAAACGTCCAGTAAAACTGCTCCATGACAACGCGCGGCCTCATGTGGGTAAACCGGTCAAGGATACGTTACTAGCGCTTGGATGGGAAGCTGTACCACACCCGGCGTATTCACCAGACTTAGCCCCATCCGATTATCATTTATTCCGGAAAATGCAGAACGATTTGTCTGACGTGCGATTCAAAAAATTTGAAGAAGTGGAAAAATGGGTCGCTAAATTTCTCACCTCGCAAGACGAAAGTTTCTTTGCGAAAGGCATCCGCGAGTTACCTGAGAGATGGCTGAAGGTCATTCAGTGCGATGGAGATTACTTCGATGAATAACTGTGTTTTACTTCTTTTTTAATAAATCTTGAATTTTTTGAAATCTGTCCTAAAACTTATTTGTACACCTAACATATTGATCGATTAAAAAAGTTTTGTAGTTTTCTTTAAAAAAATTCATGAAAAAGGCCTTTTTTTGCGCTACAAGTGGGGGTAACGCCTTAAATCGATAGATAAACTATTCATTTATTTTTACACATTACATTTCACCAAAAATTACACTTTTTTTTTAAACGTCCGCCATTTTGCGAATTTTTTTTTCTTCGAACACAATTTATATAGATTATAAAACTTTATTTTTATTCTTTAGACTAATCATTGTCAAGTTACCGATCTGGCGGTTCGGCCACATTTTTTTGCAGCTCCATTATACCTCAATAACGTTAATTTTTAATTATTCAAAATAAAAATTTACATAAAATAGGTTCAATGTATGCTTAATAGGCATGCCTTTTTTCCAAATCGCAAATAAATAATCTAGTAGGCAAAAAAACTCGGAAAAAATTACCTTCTTTCGGCCCATCACGGGTCGAATATGACAATTCGGCGAAGAAGCCCATTGACGTAATTGTAACTGCCATTTATCGTGAATAGAAATATTTTATTGAAAAGATAAACGACAAAAAGAATCTTGGGAGCTCTTCGTTCTCGGTGCTTCAATCTCGTCTTTACTAGTTCCCATTCAGAGATGTACCAGGCGGAATTTACGATAATAAGAGTGTATTAATAGATTAATATAGGCCTGGATTTGATTAGTACAATTTGTACAGCCCATGAGTCAAACGATATTAATGCACGCGCGGTCGGTGTCCAGCGATCTCTCGTGTCAAGCAGCGTTTACTTTTTCTAAAATTGAACAAATACTTGTTCAATCTTCAAAAAAAAAAATAGAATTTTTACTTACATTCGCCCTAGCCAAATTCTGCTGCGAGCTAATGAATTTCGGGAATATATCTATATTTCGATCACTGCTCCACTTGCAAGAATGTCGCAATTCCTTGGCCGACGAACTTTCGGTGCGACCACGAATTGCGACATTCTCACGAGGCGAAATACAGTGGAATGAGAAAACGAGCAAAAAAAGGTCCCGAAACAATTTTGAATCCGATTCACGACTATTTTATCTCGCCCAAACACAGTTGAGAACGAAGAGCCAATTTATTCGATAAACAATGTTTCTCGCGAAATTCAGGTGTTGATATTTGAAAATTCAAATTGAAAAGTTAATATTCGAGTTAATATTCCAAAATTCAATACTCGAGTCAATATTCGAAAATTCACTATTCCAGTCAATGTTCGAAAATTCAAATTGAAAAGTGATTATTCAGAAATTGCATATCCGAGTCAATATTTGAAGGTCAATAGTCGAAAATTAAAATTAAAAATTGAAAAGTACACATTCGAAAATTCAACACTCGAGTCAACATTCGAAAGTCGATATTCGAAAAATCAAAATAAAAATGAAAATTGAAAGATTAATATTCGAAAATTCAATAGCCAAGTCAATATTCGAAACCTCAAATTCAAAAATCAAATTAAAAAGTTAATATTCGACAATTCAATATTCTAGTCAACATTTAAAAATCAATATCAAAAAGTTCAAGATGAAAAGTTAATATTCGAAATATCAAATAAAAAAGTAAAAATTCGGAAATTCCATTTCAACATGCAAATTGAAAAGTTAAAATTCGAAAATTCAATTTTGAAATTCAAAGTGAAAAGTCAATGTTCGAAAATTCAATATTCGAGTCAATATTCGAAACCTCAAATTCAAAAATCAAATTGAAAAGTTAATATTCGAAGATTCAATTTCAACATGCAAATGGAAAATCTAAAAAGCTCGAAAAATCAATATTCGAAAAATCAATTTCAAAATTCTAATTGGAACGTTAACATTTGAAAATTCAAATTGAAAAGTTGAATTTCGAAAATTCAATTTCAAAATTCAAATTGAAAAGGTATTATTCGAAAATTCAAATTAAAAACATGATATTCGAAAATTCAATTCAAAAATTCCAATTGAGAAGTTAATATTCGAAAATTCAATTTCAGAATTCCAATTGAAAAGTTAATACTCGAAAATTCAATTTCAAAACTCCAATTAAAAAGTTAATACTCGAAAATTCAATTTCAAAATTCCAATTGAAAAGTTAATATTCGAGTTAATATTCGAAAATTTAATTTCGAAATTAACATTCGAAATTTAGTACTCGAATCAATATCCATAAATTCAAATTCAAAAGTCAACATTCAAAAATTTCATCGAGAACAAATAAAATTGGGCTGCCGAAAAAATGAGTTCAAACGAATTTATCATTAAAATCGATATGTTTGCGTAAAATATTTTACTTGTAAGGATTCTTCAGTTCCTCCGTGACGAAGTTGAGATAATTCCAGCCCGAGTACGAGAAGAGTCCCGAGTAGACGGCGAGTGCGATGTAGCCAGGCTCGGTATTGGTACCGGCCATTGGCTTCACAAAATTTTCCGTATGGCCAAGACAGAGCCACCAAATGCCCGCTGCTATTATGATAACAAGGGCGAAGATTTTGGTCCCGGTGAATATGTCCTGCACCCTCGTGGCCCATTTCACGTTGTAGCAATTGATCGCCGTCAGTAAACCTGCAAATTTTGATGATAAACATTTTTTCTTTGTCACAAACGTTTGCACTTCCAAAATTGCCAATTCGCGCTTCTACGCAAAATCTATAGCGAGAATGAATAAGATAGAAAAACGTGCGTCTTCGGGCAAGTAGTCCGTGTAAATATAACTCGAGTGTGATAATCACACGGAAATTTCTAGCTGACGAAAATGCACTCTCCGCAAACTCGCCGGTCTTGAGTGATCAATAGAAAATCCTCACACGTGTCACATTCCTTCAAAATCATAACATTTATAAATTGATAAATAAATACTCTGGAAACATTTTAAAAAATCACTTTTTTGTAATTTCTTCGATTTAATTTTAAATTTAATCATTTAAACAAATATGGCTAAATATTGAAAAAGTGCGCCATGCAATATACTCGCATAAAATAATTTTGCTAATATCAACAATTCACAATTTAAGCCTCCCGTACAACAATTCATTACAGTTCAATTCTACTAAAAAAAAGAATACAAAAACACAAAAAGAATATTCAGAAAATATTTGAAATAATTACGAAATGTCAAAGAGTCGCTTGGCGACTAAAACGACGATCCCTCTTCTTTTTTACACAATATTATTTCAAGAAAAGCAATAAATATATATTTATAATTAATATATTACTTATATCATAATTATATATTAATTTCATAGTAATTAGAAAAATTGAAATTCTAGAAAAAAAATAAAAAAATGTAATAAGAGAATTCTGAAATAATTTTTAAGAATTACAAAATGTTCTAGACTCGCTTGGCGAGTTAAACATTGGTACCTCTTCGTTTTTTCACTATACTATTTCATGGAAAGCGACAAATATATAAATATATATTTATAACAAACATAAATATATTTATACATATTTATATAAACATATGAACATATTTATAACAATTATCTAAATATAAATATATACAATAATATAATATCATAATTATAAATATAATTATAATATTATTATAGATAATTGTAATATTCCGATTCATACATTGACTATATATGACAATTATGCAATGCAAATTTTACCCGAATAAAAAAATTCGCAAATATCATAAGAGAATTCTGAAAATATTTGCAAGTATTCCAAAATGTCCAAGACTCGCTTCGCGAGTAAGACGGCAATAAATATATATTTATAATTAATATATGATTTATATAATAATTGTATATTATAATTGATATATTAATTTCATAGTAATTAGAAAAATTCAAATTCTACAAAAAAAATACAAAAATGAAATAAGAGAATTCTGAAATTATTTTCAAGAATTACAAAATGTCCTAGACTCGCTTGGCGAGTAAAACATTGGTACCTCTTCGATTTTTTCACTATACTATTTCATGGAAAGCAACAAACGTATAAATATATATTCATAACAAACATAAATATATTTATAACAAATATATACATATAAATATATACACTTATGTATATTATCAATATAATTATAATATTATTATATATAATTGTAATATTAAGATTCATACATTGACTGTATATAACAATTATGCAAATTTTACCCGAATAAAAGAAATTCGAAAATATAATAAGAGAATTCTGAAAATATTTGCAAGAATTGCAAAATGTCCGAGACTCGCTTCGCGAGTAAATCATTGGTGCCTGTTCATTTTTTCACAATACTATTTCATGAAAAGCAATACATATAGGGGAACTCGGTGCAAGACGAATACGCGCGGTAAGATGAATCATAAGCCGAGCCACTAAACAGTGTGTGGGAGCACAGTGCCCCCGTTGGAGTTTGGAGCGGTGGCGGTGAGGTGAATGAGTGTGAAAGTATCAACTTCGGCGGAAGCACGTGTCTCGAGTGAGAAAACAATATCGATTTTTTCACAAAACGATGTAATTTTTGATAAAGTTTAACATCGTTTCGGTTTATTTGAGTTGCTGTATCGATTAGAGGCAAATAGATAAACATAATGAAAGTACTAATTATTAATATAATAAGAACGGTTTGTCAGAAATTTTCAATGTCATTGCGTGACTTTTTTGTTGATTCGTTAACCGTCTAATGGGGCAAGATGAATACAATCTATCGCAAACCCGGAATACTTTACAACGTACCGCTATTTACGTTAGAAAGGGTGAAATGGTACTAGTAAAGCATGCGGTTCCTCTTCAACCGGTGTTTTTCTACCAGGGGAAGAAAAAGAACTTACAAATGTACAAAATGATATGGAAGCAAGATTATTCGGATTAGTCCTACAGAAGTTACAAGGAACATCCCTCAGGTGACACCCTTCGATTGTGTTGATATTTCGATATTTTATAAAGCACCGAAAAGTAAGCGATACATATCTTTTTTTTATCGGCGGAAAAACGGTTTTGAGGGGTGAAATCACCCCTCGAAAAAAGGCATCTCCAGGGGTAATATAGTAGTTTCACACACAAGGAGTCCACTGATCCTCCACTAATTCTTCTAATCCGAAGCAATGAAAAATCCACTATAGTGGCATTGCAAAGAAAAATTCAGGGGTGAACCACCCCTATATTAAGGGGTGGTTTCACCTCTTAAACCCGTTTTTCCGCCGATTAAAAAAATAAGTATCGCTTACTTTTCGGTGCTTTATGACATATCCAAATTTCAACAAAATCGAAGCGTGTCACCTGAGGGATGTTCCTTGTTAGGCGATTGGCTTAGCAAATTGATGGTATTGAGAATGAAACCACTTTTATATGCGAAACATGCCAATAATTCGTGTCCCACCATTATCCCAGCGCCGTTTCATCTTGCCCCGCATACGGGGTAAGATGGGAAAAATAAAGGTTTAAGGGAGCTTTCCAGTGTGACAGCCCGAAAAATCGCTGTTTTTCGCGATTTTTTTTTTTAAAGAAAAAATAATCTAATCGGTCTGGTTTTTTTTTGTATATTAATTGGGTATTGAAGAATACAAAACAATTTTTTAAAGATCGATTTATTTATTAATTAATATCTATAAAAATGATGAAACAATTGTTGCAGAAAATGCACTTGGATGTGGTGTCCACGTTGGGGGTCACAATTTTGATCTGAAACAAAAAACACAAAAAGATTATTGATCGGTATATAATTGGCTTTCGTGCTATGGAGGCTTTTTTTTTTTTGCAAAAATGGCGCCGGTTTGAACAAAAAGTATCGATTTTAGCATTTTTTTTGGCAGTTTTTTTTACAAAAAAATAGGAAGATGTCAAAAAAAAAAAAAGCTTCCATAGCACGATAAACAATGACGTTAAGAATATTGTGTAAAAAATTCAACTCGATAGCTTTAAAACTCTGCCCTCCAAGTTGGACACCGTTTTGAAAAATGCTGTTTCGAGAAAAACGCGTTCAAAGTTTCAAGTGAGGAAATTTTAGGTAAATCGTTTACTTACGGTCAATCAGCGATGCCAGCGGAATATTCGGAAGAGTGTATACTATTCGATAAAGCAAAAAAAAATCGATTTTTTGAAAATTTCACACTGGAAAGCTCCCTTAATTAAAAATATACATTGCATGGTACAAATCAGAGACTGATTGTTTGCTTCCAAAATTAAAAGATTAATAAATGTTGATTATTTTTTAAAAATATAATTAATATACAATATATTGGGTTGGTACAAAAATCTTGCAACACACAGCACGAGTAAAAAAGAAAAATATTTTATTTTAACAATAAACGATTATTCAGTAATGTAGGCTCCCTCCGAATCTACAACTCTTGCCCAACGCTCTGGTAGACTTTGCACGCCCGCAGACCAGAATTCTTTTGATCGTGAATTAAGAAAGTCGTCCAATGTATTTTTGAGATCTGACAGATCATCAAATTTTTTATCCCGTAAATAGTTCTTCAAAGCTCGAAACAGGTGATAGTCGGTAGGCGCTAAGTCTGGTGAATACGGTGGGTGTGGTAGAACTTCCCATCCTAGCTGCGAAATAGTTTCCTGTGTCATCTTAGCGACGTGGGGTCGAGCATTGTCATGGAGAAGCCGAACGTGAAGACGTTTACGCCTTTTCTGTTTCATAATTTTAGCCACCTTTTGCAGTTGTGCAGAATAAATCTCTGCCTGTATTGTGGTGTTGGTTGGCAAAAATTCGTAATAGAGCATGCCCTCAGAATCCCACCAACAACAGAGTAAAACTTTCTTCATTTCACGGGGCTGTTTAGGGGTCGGTTCTGGTTTTTCCCCTTTCGATAGCCACTGACGCTTGCGCGTGTGATTAACATACAACACCCAGCTTTCATCCCCAGTGACTATTTCTTGAAGAAAATCCTTTCTTTGCGGACGATGCAGGAGTGAAAGACAGATGGACATGCGTGTTGCTTTGTTTGATTCGCTGAGTTTGTGCGGTATCCAAGACGAATAAACTTTCCTATATCCCGTCTCTTGTAAATGTCGAAGGATAGTAGGATGACTGCAGTTGAGTTTGTTGGCTAATTCTCGTGACGACATATTAGGCTTTGCCTTTATAAGTGCTCGCAGTTCTTCATCGTCCACAATCGATTCCCTGCCGGACCTAGGTTCGTCTTCAAAAGATGTATCGCCAGAATGAAAACGCTGATACCATCGGGAGACCGTTGAATAATTAACTACATTAGCCTTGAACGCACTGCACATATTACGGGCTGCAGCTCTTACAGAATGCCCTTGCAAGAATTTGCAATATGCGATTGCTCGAAGTGCACGTTGATCCATCTTTGCTCATACTGACTCCGCGGAACACCTGACTCGCTTATATATCCTGCGGCATGGAAGGTTCTAGACCATTCTTGTATTTCCTATTCTCGAATGTTCTCGAACTTCATTATTAGGAAAAATATTTTAATTGAAAAAAAAAGTGTTGCAAGATTTTTGTACCAACCCAATATAATAAATATACAAAACTAAAGTTGACTGACTCGTGTATGTATTGTTTTGTTTGAACATGACCTTAGCGTTATCATCTTGCCCCGACTTTCTCTATATTTATAATTATAATTATAACTGTATATTATAATTAATATAATAATTATACATTATGATTAATAAATTAATTATAGTTATAATGATATATGATAATTGAGATATTAATTATAATTGTAATATTTATTTATAAACAATATAAACATCTGCAACATGATAATTCAATCAATGGACAGCGAATGGAGCCTCTTGTCTGCGAGAATCGGGGCAAGAAAAAAACGTAAGAAGTTATACGCACAAGTAATAACTGCGGCCAGCAGTCGTACGGCTTCGTAGGGTGGTTTGCACCCCGGCCAAGCTGGTTCCAATATGTATTGGGCGAAAGTGAGGGCGGTTATCGCGTTACCGGTCGGCACTAGAATGAACAGAGCCACCCAGAGGTAAAGGAACGCCGGAAGTGGACCGAAAGCGTCGCTGATGTACGCGTAATCGCCGCCGGACTTTGGTATCATCGTGCCTGCAATCAAACCAAGTGGAAACCAACATTGTGTGGAAAGTTATGTACACCCGGGAAAAAAAAAGTTCATGTCTGAGTGGATATGTTCATATATGTTTCAGATATTGTCATATATATTTCAGATATTGTCGTATATGTTTCAGATATTGTCATACATGTTTCAGATATATTTATATCTGACATTTTACAGTATCATATATCATTAGGTCTGATCATATTTCACATCACATATGTATATAGAAGATCATATCTGATCAAATACAGTATCTGGCCTGACCATATATGAACTCATATCTGTTTATATCTGGCTAAGTATCAAGGCGAGTTGGTACCGTAAATTCGCATCTGAACATACATGATGTGATACATGAACGTATCTGTTCGTATAAGATCATACCCGATCAAATGCGGTAGCAGACTCCGCTATATAGATCTCATATATGTTTTTATCTGGTCAGGTACCAAGGCGAGTTGGCAGCGTGAAACCATATCTGAACATATATGATGTGATATATGAGCAGGCGCGTTCATATAAAATTTTATCCCATCAGATACGATACCATACCTGGAAAATATACGAAGTCTTATACACTCATACCTTGTCGTATATGCAGTTCAGGTGTTCACACATGAAAACATCTGAATATATGAAACAATATATGAGGATATGAGATGATATCCGATCAGATATGGCCCCTCACCTGACTGTATTATATGTGATCATGTGAGTTACTATTAGGTATACAAATAAGTTTTAGGACACTTCGATTTTGTATCATAACAGCTATTCTAAATTAATTCAAAGGTCCCGCTCACTTATCATAGATGGCGCTTGATATGTAGTATCGAAACGTAAAGGAGTCATAAACATAACCTATAAATTCTGTAAATTAAACATGCAGACCGATAAGCTATTTATTAGACACTGCATTCGCTATGAATTCCATCAAGGAAAAAGTGTTAGGAAAGCGTGTGAATCGATATGTTCTGTTCTTGGAGACAACATTGTATCTAAAAGTACATGTGAGTATTGGTATAAGCGATTCAAAGAAGCTGATTTCGACGTTAGTGACCGTGAACGCACGGGGCCTCCTGTAAAGGTGGACGATCAGGAACTGCAAGCGTTGCTGGATGAAAACTCTTGTCAGACGGAGAAACAACTTTCGGAACAGCTTGGAGTAACTCAACAAACTGTTTCTTATCGTTTAAAAGCAATGGGTAAGATTCGAAAAGGACCAAAGTGGGTACCACACTTTCTGACTCAAGAAAATAAAAACAGCCGTCTTAACATTTGTATGAGTCTTTACAACAAGCAACATAGAAAGTCTTTCTTGTGGAAAATTGTGACCGGCGATGAAAAGTGGATTTATTTTGATAATCCGAAACGCAAATATCATTGGGTTGACCCCGGCGAGCCGCCAACATCTACGCCAAAGCGCAATGTTCATTGTAACAAAGTCATGCTGTGCATATGGTGGGATATGAAAAGCGTACTGTATTATGAACTTCTCAAACCTGGTCAAACAGTTACTACCGATCGCTATTGTCATCAATTGATGCAAGTGAATCAAGAAATTGAGAAGAAACGTCCATTTTCTGGTAAAGGAAAACGTCTAGTAAAACTGCTCCATGACAACGCGCGGCCTCATGTGGGTAAACCGGTCAAGGATACGTTACTAGCGCTTGGATGGGAAGCTGTACCACACCCGGCGTATTCACCAGACTTAGCCCCATCCGATTATCATTTATTCCGGAAAATACAGAACGATTTGTCTGACGTGCGATTCAAAACATTTGAAGAAGTGGAAAAATGGGTCGCTAAATTTCTCACCTCACAAGACGAAAGTTTCTTTGCGAAAGGCATCCGCGAGTTAACTGAGAGATGGCTGAAGGTCATTCAGTACGATGGAGATTACTTCGATGAATAATTGTGTTTTACTTCTTTTTTAATAAATCTTGAATTTTTTGCAAACTGTCCTAAAACTTATTTGTACACCTAATATAATATTATTAATTATTAACACGTCAATTGATGACGTGTTAATAACCCCGCTCTATATATGTAAACATTTTAATATCTTCGTGACTGCACTACGAAGATTTGATCTGTCTCAACAGGGTAAGATTTGCTCCGATGTAGTCGAAGTCATACCTGGTCTGATGGTTCAGATAAACTATGATTCTATCATATGGGCAGATCTATTATTCATAGATGTCCAGGTCTACTGGGATCCACGGTATTTTGTTCTTATACGGACAGACAGATCTGGTCCAATAAGATTAGATTTGCCTGACTCATGATCGGGTCTGGCCCAATAAAATCAGATCTACCTGACATGATCATATCTGGCCCAATCAAACCAGATCTGGTCCAACAAGATCAGATCTTGCCTGGGGATTGGATCTGGTCAGACCTGCTGCGATGTGGACGGGTCTACTCTCAAAATTATAAAAATGGCTCTGATATGATCATACATGCTCAGATAAAAGCATACATGATCTGTCAGGACACTACATGAACAGATATTGCCAATTTTCTTGTCTGATCATATCTGATTCTACAGATATGATTCAGATATATTCAGATATGAACTTTTTTTCCCGGGCAAAAAAAAACTTGAGGCTAAATTAAGGGGCCAGTCCACTTTGAAAAATTCAAAAAACCGAAAGCAAGCGAGACTTGAAGAAATCGACGGTGATGAGCAATCAGAAGGGATTGCTCGGTGCAGAAATTGCCGATTTAATTTAGGTAAGAGTTTTTCATAGTATAAACTTCAAACGCGTTTTTCTCAAAACAACGTTTTCAAAATCTAGCTCCATCGTATCTCTAAAACTAATAAACCGATTCTCTTGAAATTTGAACCACATATTGTAAACATGATTCGCAACAAGATGACCCTCGATGGTTTTAAAATTTTGATTTTTTCTCTTTTTTTTGCGAAAAACTGCAAAAAACGCGTTTTTTTGTTCACTTTTTTCGTTTTTCATCTGCCATTTTTTTATTTTTTGATCAAACTTTATATCCGAGGGTCATTTTGTGGCTGGTGTCATACTGGATCTAATGGACTTTGATTTTTTTGTTTCAGACAAGCCGTAGCCGAGTTGTGATGGAGCTACGTGGCCCACCTATTTTTGAGGCTTTACGTTAAACTATAATTTTTGTACTTAAAAATGAATAAAAATGGATTAAATTTTTTTAAATGTATTTCAAGAATTTAATCATCAAGCCCAACAAGTTTTATATTCATATCATTTATAAAATCCTCAAAAAAAAATCGCGAAAATAGCCTTTTTTTCGTCACTCCAAAGTGGACTGGCCCGATAACACATCAAATTTTCCCAAATTCTTCAAAACTTTCATTCATGAGGCCTGCAGAATTAACTGACTCTCCGCTATCCCGTTATTAATGTTACAGACGCGGCTGAACTTTCTCCGACTTTACGCCGCCGTAAAGTCGGCCCAAACCCAAACAAATAATCCAGACATTTTTAGGGCACTCAAATAAAGAAGAATCTGTTAAAAATAATATACAATTCCGTTAAGGGGTTAGGCCACAGTAACGGGTATAAAATCATGTGCGAATTTAACAATCTTTTTTCGTATGAAAAAGTGGTTCACTCATAAAATTAATTACACATCTATTTAGTATGAATATCAAGCTGTTAGAAAATATATATTGTTATTTCGATGTACAAAATGGCCGACTACTAATATTTTCTTTTGCTACCCTTTTTTTAGGCGCTCCGCGACGTGACATTTAGCATCGACAATTTTTTACCTAGAATAAAAAATAAAAATTCTCGTCAATCTACACCAGAATACCTAGAGAAGTACGAACGGAATTAAAAAAATATCGTTTTATTCAAAAGTTGCAGGTATTTGAAATTAAATTTGAATTGAACTTGAATTTTCAGTGAAAAATTTCGTATAAAACTGCTCGTAAAATGAAAAGTTTTCGATTGATCAGAAATTCCGTACGTACTTCTCGGCGAAATGCAATTAGGAACGTAACTTTTAAATTTGAAGTAAATCGAGTGAAAATTGTTGAAGTTATTTCAAGCTGTTTCGAGAAAAACGCGCTCAAAGTTTTGCATATGCCTCCGGCCGTGCCAGAGCTTACGTTATACGCTCAGACGGTGAAAAAAAAAAATGTTCTTGCTATAAATCGAATAGTAACTCATCCCATGATGACAAATCCCCGATGACAAGCCCCGTTTTAGCGAAAAACAAATCGATTTTTTGAAAATTCTACTACGGCCTTACCCCTTAAACACGTTTAATTAATCAAACGTTATTAATATCATTAATAAAACTACTTTCTTCATTTCTTCATCCTCATTGGTATCCAAAGTCTTATCGAAAGTTAAGCCTGT
This sequence comes from Ophion obscuratus, assembly GCA_964007375.1. Classification (NCBI taxonomy): domain Eukaryota; kingdom Metazoa; phylum Arthropoda; class Insecta; order Hymenoptera; family Ichneumonidae; genus Ophion; species Ophion obscuratus. The sequence continues at coordinate 5,596,998 of OZ023320.1, forward strand.
TTTTAGTAAGGATCCTAATGAACTTGCTACCCTTTCTATAGTGTAATTTTGCAAAGAAAAAAAATTGGGCAATCGCAAAACATGATTTTAATTACATTCCGCGACGAGGCAAACTTCAAGGTCGTAAGTGAGTATCTTTGAAGTTTTGTATACCTTACTCAGCGGTAAGATGATTATTTTTATTTCGTCATAAAAGTTTCTGACGACATAACGGCGCCTGAATAATGAATTTTATTCGGGTGTACACACGTGGAACAACTCCGACACTAAAAATACTTCACAGCTATCGCTTCAGCTGTTCATTGATAAAAGTGCAAATTGGAATTTGAAACCAAAGAGCACGAAAAATCACAAGTTTCTTTATGCATCGCTGTGTGTGTGTGTGCGTGCGTGTGTGTGTGTGTGTGTGTGTGTGTGTGTGTGTGTGTGTGTGTGTGTGTGTGTGTGTGTTTTAGCTATATGTTATGATATTACGTACACATATACATACGTATACATACGTATCTATACATACATATACATATAACGTATGTATATGTATATGTTATTTATATTCGTATGTATGTGTGTGTGTGTGTATACTTCACTTATCCTGTGCACGTGTCCACAAATTCGGAACGTTGCCATAAACAAACGAACCATGTCTCAAATTCATCTTCAGCATCATTGCGAAGCGCAATAAAGAAAAAAATCATTACCGTAACATTAAAATATCAAAATAACACGTGGCAGTTTGAACGTGCACAAAAACGTGGGAGAATCGTTGCCAAGGGAATATTTCGTGTACAAATAAGCGCAATGCGAATAACGTAGCGGAATCATCATGTTTGTGACCGCGAGAGTAATGGATGCGCGGTCGTTGTTGCGGTTGCACCGATCTCTCGCGTCAAGCAGCATTGGCCGAGCCAGTACTCGGATGGGCGACCGCTCGGATGAGTCAGTTGCCTTTACTGGTTTGCCGCAGCTACCCTGTGCCCTCCTGCGGTACGGTAACACCCCTAGGGAGTTCTCAGGGAACTAGGGTAGTCATGAAGGTGAATCCGGCAGCCTCGGTAGAAATATTATATATAGCCACAGGTATGGGCCCGGGTTTTCTGCAGTTTCCCTGTGCCCTCGTGCGGTACGGCAAGATTCCCTAGGGAGTTTCTATGGAACTGGAGAAATAGCGAACTGACGAAGATGAATGCGACTGACTCGGCGGAGATATTTGTAGCCTTAAGAATCGCACGAGATTTCCGCCGTTACCCTGTGCCCTTGTGCCGTACGGCAACCCTCTCTAGTGAGTTTCTGGGGATCTGAGGAAATAGCGAGCTGACGAAGATGAACCTGACTGACTCGACAAATATGTAGGCGCAACTATCGGCAGGGGTTTTCCACAGTTCGCCTGTGCCCTCCTGCGGCACAGCAACATCCCTAGGGATTTTCTAGGGAACTGCGGTAGTGGCGAAAGTTAATCCGGCTGCCTCGGTAGAGATATTATAGCGACAAGTATGGGCCCGGGTTTTTTGCAGTTTCCCTGTGCCCTCGTGCGGTACGGCAAGATTCCCTAGGGAGTTTCTATGGAACTGGAGAAATAGCGAACTGACGAAGATGAATGCAACTGACTCGGCGGAGATATTGTAGCCTTAAGAATCGCACGAGATTTCCGCAGTTACCCTGTGCCCTTGTGCCGTGCGGCAACCCTCTCTAGTGAGTTTCTGGGGATCTGAGGAAATAGCGAGCTGACGAAGATGAACGTGACTGACTCGACAAATATGTAGCCGCAACTATCGACAGGGGTTTTCCACAGTTTCCCTGTGCCCTCCTGCAGTACGGCGACACCCCTAGGGAGTTTCTAGGGAACTGGGGTAGTGACGAAGGTGAATCCGGCTGCCTCGATAGAGATATTATAGCGACAAGTATGGGCACGGGTTTTCCGCAGTTTCCCTGTGCCCTCGTGCGGTACCGCAACATTCCCTAGGGAGTTTCTATCGAACTGGGGAAATAGCGAACTGACGAAGATGAACGAACGTGACTGACTCGGTGGAAATATAGCCTCAAGGATCGCACGAATTTTCCGCAGTTTCCCTGTGCCCTCGTGCCGTACGGCAACCCTCTCTAGTGAGTTTCTGGGGAACTGGGGAAATGGCGAGCTGACGAAGATGAACGCGACTGACTCGGTAAATATAGCCGCAAGTATCGACAGGGGTTTCCGCAGTTTCCCTGTGCCCTCGTGCGGTGCCGCAGCACTCCCTAGGGGGTTTCTAGGGAACTGGGGAAATGACGAACCGGAGGTTGGAAAAACACGAAAATTTTGCGCGCGATCGACGCGCTAAACGAAAGAAAAGCGGCGAAATTTACTTCCGCCCCGTGTCCGCGGGCCTGACGCGAAAAATAATCGATTTGGTGGGGAAAGAACCGTTCGTTGACTCGGCGGTCGGCACGCGTGTACACGGTCCCGCGCGCATGAGTGTGAGCGTGTGACGGCCAGGTGGCCGAGGGACACATGACGCAACTCCCGATAGTAATGTCGCAGAGACGCAGCGGCGACCTCGTGGCTCGTATCGATACACAGTATAATCGTAACAATAATAACACTCGTGTTTTCGGTATCTCGCGCACGAGGCACCGCCACGTTCCATTGGCTCAACAAAAGCAAAATGTCCCTCGTAAAAAAAAAATACGTGTCCACACTAGGAGTGTGTGTGCGGGCGATATTTGACGTATGTCTCTCGCGGAAGGAATTGCGCAACGATAAAATTAAGTTTCCATAGCGTAGTCGGAGGAAAGCGAACTGGTGAGATGGAAATTGCGGCGCCGCGTTTAAAAATCGTCGGGATTGTAGCAGTTCAGGCGTGCTGTATATTGGAATCGGAAAAAATTAGAAGGCTGGTTTTTTGACAGCTGATTTTGTAGGTGCCGCGGGTGCTAAATTCGAGGTTGCCTAAAAATCGAGTCGTAGGGTTTTTTTAGGGGATGAAGGGGGATGGGGTGGATTAAAGCCAAACTACAACCCCTACGAGGTCGGTGCCGGGAGACAAAATGTTCAGAAAAATTCGGGCTTTATTTTTGTCCACAGCGCCGAAATCGTGGAAGTTCATTTTGGGGGTGAAAAAGTAGGGTGAAATTTTGAAAAATCAGTTTTAATTCGATAAATCTTCAGGAAGAATTCATACAATTTTTGTTCAAATGGGAACGTTGTAGCCCTTGAAAAGACACGGCGATCGAGCATTTGATCATCCCTCTATGATAACATCTTCAAGATAAACAATATTGGTTGAAATATGAAAAAAAATTGTTTATTGAATAATTCAAAAACAATTGATTTTTCGGCGATGGTTTAAATGTACGAAACGTAGAGAATAATTTTCTCTACATTTTCGTTTCTATGGACCACCCTTGAATTTTGCTTTTTCCAACCCCTCTCGAGGGTTGAAAATTCAGAATGAAATTCTGGGAAAACTATTGACCGAAAATAAAGAGATACAAGTTTGGCGCTGAGGACAAAAATGTAGCTGAGGATTCAAGCTACAAATTCTTCCGCGACGGCGAATTCGTGCGGTCAATAGTTTTTCCAGAATTTCATTTTTCATTTTCAACCGCCGAGAGGAGTTGGAAAAATCAAAATTCACGGGTGGTCCATAGGAATGAAAATATAGAGAAAATTATTCTCTAGATTTCGTACATTTAAACCATACCCGAAAAATCGATTGTTTTTTAGTTATTCAACAAACAATTTTTTTTCTTTGGTATTTCAACAATTTTTTTTGGAGTGAAGGTATTTTCGGAGAGTGATGATCAAATACTCGATCGACGTGTCTTTTCAAGGGCTACAATGTTCCCATTTGAACAAAAAGTGTACGAATTTTTCCTAAAGAGTTATTGAATTAAAACGGATTTTTCAAAACTTCACCCTACTTTTTCACCCCCAAAATGAACGTCCACAACTTCGGCGCTGTGGACAAAAATAAAGCCCGAATTTTTCTGAACATTTTGTCTCATGGCGCCGACCTCGTAGGGGGTATAGTTTGGCATCAACCCACTCCCATCCCCCTTCATCCCCTAAAAAAACCTGCACCCCGATTTTTATCGGGGTGCAGGGTTTTATAGTATGTGCTATAGGACTGTGCTATAGTGCTAATGAGGAAAATGAGAAAGTCCATCCTGCGTTTTGACGGCGACTGCGCTATCGAAATGGTGCCAGAACGACGGTGATTTGTATTTGAATAATGTATGCGTTTGAAAAAATAATTGCGTAAGCTTAAAATTAATAGTAACGAAGTTCGCGTCGCTGGAATGCGATAAACATTTTTCTTTCGTATTACTGTACTTTTTTGCCCATTCAGGCTACCTAAATCACTAAAACATTATTGAGGATCTTTATTGAAAATGTATAGACAAAATCTGCGAAGAAAAAGGTTTTAAATAATAATGAAAATGAAGATAAAGAATGAGGAAGAATGCGTTGCGTTCCAACGATGCAAACTTCAGCACCATTGAAATTGAAGAAATACAATTTTTTGTTGAGGAGTTTATACCCGAGGGCCTTAGTTTGATTTTGCAACAGGGATTTTGTGAACGTTTATAATATTGAGCGAGTTGTGACGATTTTGGTGGAGGGTCAGAGTTGCCCTTTTCTTCGAAACTATGTTTTACGAAACGTACGAAAATGTATTTTTTTCGTATTGCCGATTTTTTTTGAGAATTTCAGAACAATTTTGGGAATCTTTATTAACAATCTATAATCAGAACGTGCAAAAAAAGATTTTGGAAAATACTAAAAATGAAGAAAATCAAAAAGAATTTATGTTGCATTCCAACGAAACAAACTTCAGCACTATGTAAATCGTATCTCAAAATCTGTTCGTTCGAATCACATAAAATTCGAACTGGGAATAGTTTGCAACACTTTCTGTCGGATGACCGAATGATTTTTCCATATGTTTATCCATTTGTTGATAACAAATAATTAAAGTTGTTTTTTTCTAAAATCGAACTTTTTTTCTACAGCTTGCCGTTTTCGTAATTTTCAAAATGTCAAAAAAGTTTCAAAAAATTACAAAGGTAGACTTTCCCAATACCAAGGTTCCGAAAGTCTTTTTTTTCCAATTTCTAAAAAAGCAAAACCTAAAATCAAGTTTTTCCAAAATCAAATTGTTTTTGGGCCCAAAATACCAAAATTTCCAAATATTAGTTACAAAAATGTAACTAATGTGTTTTTGTACCGAATGGGTGTTTTTCAATTTGTAAAAAATGACACTCAAATTTTTCCAAAATCAAATCGTTTTTGGGCCCTAAATACAAAAATCTCAAAATTTCAGTTACGAAGTGTTTTTTTTACGATTTGTAAAAAAGCAAAATCCAAAATCAAATTTTTCCAAGACAAATTGTTTTTGGGCCCTAAATATCGAAATCTCAAAATATTAGTTAAAAAAGTACACTTTCCCAATACCACCTTCCGATTGTGTTTTTCAATTTGTAAAAAATCAAAATCGAAAATCAAGTATTTTTCAAAATCAAATCGTTTTTGGGCCCTAAATACCAAAAACTCAAAATATTAGTTCCAAGTGTTTTTTTTTACAACTTGTCAAAAAGCAAAATCCAAAATCAAGTTTTTCCAAAATCAAATCGTTGTTGGTAATACCAAAATCTCAAAATATTAATTCCAAGTGTTTTTTTGTACAATTTGTAAAAAAACAAAATCCAAAAACAAATTTTTCCAAAATCAAATCGTTTTTGGGCCCTAAATACCAAAATCTCAAAATATTAGTTACAAAGTGTGTTTTTTTTTCGACTCGTAAAAAAGCAGTATTCACTATCCAACTTCTCGAGCTTTTGAAGCTCCGCCAAAAAAACCCTTTGAAAAACTCACCCAGTTCCGCATAGCAGAGTGCGCCGATGAGGGACAGCAAGCCGGAAAAAATCCAGACGATGAGGGCCAATCCAACGCTCCCGCTGTTCTTCAGTACGCCTCTCGGCGACACGAAGATCCCGGAGCCGACGATAACCCCGACGATGATAGCCACGCCGTCCACCAGACCCAATTCTTTTTTCAATCTAACACCGCCGTTGTCGTTCGCGCACGTCGTCTCGTTTTCGACTTTGACAGTTCGCCGGTTCGGCACCGGTGCCACTTTGTCCGGCATGTTTTCCGTTTTAGTCCCACGATTATTATTGTCAAAGAAAAGCGATTATTATCATCAAGATAAAATAAATAAAGTAAAGACGACGAAAAGATCCGCGATTGTTCGCTGATCGTTTGTGTACAATCGTTGATGATTCGAATGAAAAGAGCGAGTCGAGTATGTGGCGGATGATGCAAGAGGAAAACCTCGTGTCGCGCGCGGATTTCCGTTTAAGATTCTCCGATCGCGCGCGCCTCGCGGATCGCTCGGATTTTCGTTGCTCTTCGAGCCTCGGCTCACGTTGAACAGCGCTGTACCGGCGCTGTTACATCCCGCCTTTCGTCACTCCTCCCCCCACTCCCCTGCCCCCTCGCGCTCTTCGGCGGACGTACAGTCGCGCACTTACGTCTCGTGCAATTCCCAGCCAGCCCCCGTCGCGCCGAGAGTCGCACGGGCCGAAAGACGGAGGTAAAAGCGTACTCGTGTAGAGCGAAGCGCGTGCGCGTGTGTGTTCGTGTACATCGTACGCAAAGACTCGCGCACGGGGAACAATGAGAGGCCAATAACACGCAAGGCGGGGACTCGCTTGTCGTACTCAATTTGCGTCGTCGAATCCGCAAAACACGTGCTCCGAGGATCGAACGCGCGCGACGAGCCCGGTGCCCCGAGGGTCTCCCCATATGGACGCCGATGGCATGGTTCTGGAACCACTTTTTTTTACACTTTTCTAAGAGATCGCGCACAGTCGGAGTTTACGAAAAATCTGAGCGTATTTTCAATCGCGAATATTCGTACATTTTGGGACTCAATATTTTTCGGGACTTGGTTCCTCCCGCGCCCGCTGGCGTTCGAGAGCGCTCGTTGCGGGAAAACAAACACTTGGTGAATTACGGGATTTTTTCTCTTATTTCCTCAACGTTGACGTCGCGATGCTATTGGACGAACGTTTAAAATTGTCAGCAACGCTGTCGTGGTTTCCGTACACCTACTTCCGGTTTTAGGAAATTTAGTCTTCGCGTACGCTGCGACGGGTTTGAATATAATTCGCGATCGTTGACGATTTATGGCCTTGGGCCACAGTAACGGGTATAAAATCATGTGCGAATTTAACATTTTTTTTTTCGTATGAAAAAGTGGTTCACTCATAACATTAATTACACATTTATTATGAATATCAAGCTGTTAGAAAATATATATATTTATGTTTTTTTCGATGTACAAAATGGCAGACTACTATTTTCTTTTATCTTTTTAGGCGCTCCGCGGCGTTACATTTAGCATCCACAATTTTTTACCTAGATCAAAAAACAAAAATTCTCAATTCTCAACAAAAACAATAAGGAATTTCAAAAATATTGTTTTATTCAAAAGTTGTAGGTATTTGAACTTAAGAAATTAATTTTCAGTGAAAAATTTCGATATAACTGTTCGTAAACTGCTCATAAAATGAAAAGTTTTCGATTAATCAGAAATTCCGTACGTATTTCTCTGCGAAATGCAATTAGGAACATAACTTTTAAATTTGAAGTAAACCGAGTGAAAATGGTTAAAGTTGTTTGTCACGCCAATTGGAAAAAAGCTGTTTTGAGAAGTTTCGAGTAGTCGGCCATTTTGTAAACCGAAAAAAAAATACATTTTCTAACGGCTTGATATTCATACTAAATAGATGTGTAATTAATTTTATGAGTGAATCGCTTTTTCATACGAAAAAAAATTGTTAAATTCGCAAATGATTTTATACCCGTTACTGTGGCCTAAGGCCTTAAGGGAAATGCTATGTTGTACGTCGTTTGCGGATAATTTTTGCGAGCCCTGGCTCCGTAGAGCTTCTTTACATTACTTGCGAACGTTCAAAAGAATTTGATGCTCCATACCGGCAGAAACGCGCTAGGAACACGTTTAGGATAAACGCTAATTTTTAGTTCGTCCCGCGTCCGCGTCGGCGCTCGTGGCAGCGTTCAACATCATCGGTAGTAACGGTGGCTCGGGACATTTTTTCCAATCAATTTTCCACCCTCGATTGTCTATACTTCCGTTTACGTTTGTACGAATTAACTATCGTGAATCTTGTTCGACCGACAGTAATTTCATCAACCGGAAACGCCCTCGGAACCGATTTTTCAAATTTTCGAATTACCCAAACCGCTAGAATTTGTACACCAACGTGGCTTGAAAATCGCGCCGATGTATCTAATCTTTCACGTTTTTTCGCGGCGCTGATACACGAGAAAAAATAACAAGGAAAATACGTCGCACTTCGTAGATAAATAAACTGTTGCAAAAATAATCTCGCGTACAATATGGCAGCTGTAGTAACGTAAAAAAAAATCGTTAGGACCGCGCACTCTTCAAACCGGAAACACAAAATTCAAACCCGATTGAAAAAAACCTATCGGTAATCTTTTTAGAAATTCGGACTTGTCGATCTCGCGCGGCGCGGGAGTTTCATTTGTGCCTCTTACGATCGCATTGCGCAGTGACGAAAAGTGGGTCAGAATATGATGATACTCGTGGCACCGAGTGTGCTCGTCGCGCGCTGACCGCACTCGCAATGGCTAACAAGCTCTGTAGCCGTTGCCCGAAGCCCTCAGGAGAGATATCCCTCCTGAATAACATACAGATATATAGTATACGTTTCATATTCGAAAGCTCGCGACCAACAGCGTAGTTAACCTTAAAAAGTTGTCGGTTAGGAACGAATCTCACGATGCGCGCCATCTGGTGGTGCCACACGCGAATTAACAAATCGGCCGCCGTCGATGTTCGCCACCGCACTTTCCGCACAGGATTAATTGATTAATTAATCAGGCGCTATTGATTAACTAACCATGATCAATAAATTAATCAAGCAGAATCAATTGATTAATCAACAAGGACCAAATAATGAATCAAAATTAATCGATTAATCAACCAGGACCAATTAATTAATCAAAATTAATTAATCAATCAAACAGGACCAATTAATTACTAAAAATTAATTTATAAATCAACCAGCACCAATTAATTCATCGAAATTAATTAATTAATCAACCAGGACCAATTAATTAATCAAAATTAATTAATTAATCAACCAGGTCCCATTAATTAATCAAAATTAATTGATTGATCAACCAGGACCAATTAATCAACTCATCAGAATAAATTAATCAATAAAACCAATTAATTAATTAATCAGGCTCAATTGATTAATCAACCACGGGCATTTGATAAGTTGATTAGAATCGATTAATTAATCAATTAGGAGCTATTAATTAATAATGCGAAATTTATTATTAAATAAATCAGGATCAATTACTTATTTAATTAATCAGGAGAAATCAATGTATTGATTAGGACCAACTAATTATTTAATTAGTTGGGATTCATCGGTTAATTAACCGGGATCAATGAATTACTCAGTTAGGGCGGCTGACTTATTTGAATAATCAGGATTAATTAATTGCGATCAATTGATTGATTGTTTAGGGTAAAATAATGAATTAATCGGAGCAATTAAATCATCGTCAGGATAAAAAAATTAATAAAAATCAATTAAGCAATAAATTAATCACAATCAATTAATCAATAAAGTAATCAACATCAATTAATCAATGAATTAATTATTCCCTGATAACAAAGAAGCGCCAAAATAATGTTTGGCCCTTAAAGAATTACAGATAATATCATAGTCGAATAAAATAATTAATTTGTTACATTTCACGGTACTTTCGTTTCTTCTCGCTCCAAACGTCGATTTCGCGCGGCCATGATGAACCGCAACACTAACGCCACTCGTCAATTTGTTTTTAACCCCGCGGAAAAACGACAATTGTGAGATCGAAATACTTGACCCAATCGAATAAAAGTGACATTTTTATTCTGCGAGGAAATATTCAATATTACTAGACTTACACTTTAACCCAACCAAAAATTGTGCATAGAAAAACGAGAATTCTAGGAAACATAATTGAAAACTCTTCTCGAAGGATCGCAAACGCGTTCGCTAACCTCAAAAGTTAGAAAATCACGATAGCAGCGCCGCCATCGTGAAAACTCATCATGGGCTTCGCTGGCAATATTGTCGGGAAATTTTGCGATCCGCGCCAATGTCATCAGCGTATGTACGTCCGTTAGAGGTTTCCGGTACGGCTGCGTGTATGTATGTGTATACGTATGCTTGCTGTATGTGTACCCCGCGTGTAGTACACTGAACGAACAAACGGGCGTAACTCCGATCACTCAAAGTGCCAAGGTACAAGCGTCCCGCCGCTTTGCTTGCCCGCAATTGATGTACTCTCGGCGTGTGAATGATGGTAGTCTTCTGTGTGAATGACATCAATGACTGGCCACTTCTACCGTTGCTCCGCTTCACACTGCTTTTTTTTCGTCCCCGTGTTACATTCGCAATGACCATCTGGACTCTCCAGGCTACTCGCAAACAACGCGATGTGACACAAATGATTTATTTTTCATTTATTTTTATTTCGATCTCGCGCGCATTTATCGCGATACCTTCGAGTACCTGTATCGTGAAGGTCGTGGCTGAATTGGAGTCTCCAGCACACGCGTGGTTTAAAGCTTTGAAATACTGCACAAACTTATCGAACTTTTTTTAAATTCATTTTTCTTTTAAACAATTTTTACGCTTTTTTAAATCTGGAGCAATTTGGTTCTCGAATTTGCATTTTGCGAAACGTTTCCCGTGTTTGAAGGGACTTTTCACTATTAGCTGGTTTTTCGAAGTACTTCCACAGCGACGAAATGTTCTTTTTATTGAATTTCGAATATTTTTCATCGATTTACCGTGTTGCTATTTATTCCGGATTTTTTTAAATATCAGGCTGTCTGTAAAACGACTTGTCTGCTGTTTTTATTTGGGTAACTATATTTAGTCATGAGATATTTGAAGAAAAGAACGAAATTTTACTAGTATTTACTATTTCGCTTTCTTTTTATTTATCTGTTTAGTCGTATAATTGTCATCAACAAATAATAAAATTATATTACATTATTAAAATAATTATAAAATAATTAATCTCAAATAAATTATATTAATTATCTAATGTTAATCAAAATAACCGATGTATCTGTATATCTGTATATATTTCACCACAAATTCAAGGACTTAGGCTACCGTGAAATTAAAAAAAAAAAACAATCGGTAACCGCTCGGGACAACTCAAATTGAAGAGGAAGGTCCAACGTATGGTGCAGGAATCACAGATTGACGGTAAAGTTATGATTACAAAGATAGAACTGCTAGTAAAACTTTAAACGCGTTTTTTTTTTCGAAACTATGCTTTTCAAAACGATGTACACGATTTCTAGACACTTTTTCAGTACAATAGTATTTTACTTCTGACCGAGGTTTTTCTTCTCAATATTTCTTTTCATTTCTTATTATCAATAATGATGTCATTTTTTCCCGAAAAATCGGAGCAAAAAGTCAATTTTTTTTTAATGATTCAAACACGATAACGAAAAAGAGCTCGGTCAAATCTTAGCCAATATTATCTATTTTAAGGGGTTACCCCCACTTGCGATTTTGAAAAAAACGATTTTTTTTAATTGCATTTTTTTGAAGTATAAGTATCTGAGAATATGTCCTGAAAATTTCAAGTCGATCCGAACAAATTTGACTGAGATATGAGCATTTTCTCATATTTATCAATGAGCATATTTCTCAAAATGGCATTTCTGAATTCGGTGACCAAGATTACTCGAACAGTAATGAACCGATCTTCTTGAAATTTTGCAGGCTTATTTAATACATAAAAATGTAGTCTTTAATCGTTCGATGTTTTTTTTCGTTAAAATCGAACCATTAACTTTGACTGTCCGCCATTTTGTGAAAAATGAATATTTTTAAAAATCCTTCGAGTAAAGACTAGTTTATACTTATATTTGACTAAATCCATCCGCATTTTTTTTTTCAGATGATCGACTTCGCCGCAATGTTGGTCACCGCAAACCGTGTATATAAAAACATTATTTCATTGACGGCCATTTGCCACTAAACAATGTAATATTTTTCAATAAAAAAATTACTGAAAGTTCTTCAAGATGTGTTCTTTAAGATGGTATATTGATCGATTAAAAAAGTTTTGTAGTTTTCTTTTCAAAAATTCATGAAAAAGGCCTTTTTTGCGCTACAAGTGGGGGTAACGCCTTAAGGGAAAAAACTCGTTTTTTTTCTGGTCGACGGATGGCCATAATCAAGTACACCTTTGAACCCCCTCACGTTCAAAGGTCCTTCACGAGATTGTTCATAACTGCTTTAATGGTTCCATGTTACCTGATCACACGACAAAACAAACCCAAACAAACCCACTCTCGCGTGGGGAGAATAATTCGATTGTGATATTTTATGGTCGTGATGTTTTGTCGGTGATGTTTTGTCCGTGATATTTTGTCGTGTTGTATTATGTCATGCTACCGTTTTAATTATTGATATTTTTTAATGAAATTTGGTACACAACTTTGTTAATGTACATACAAATAAATGTCCAAACGATTTTCAATCATCTATCTTATTCCTTCAGAATAAGGTTTTTCAAGTAACCCTGTCTTTCTGGTCGTCACAGGAGAGCCTAACCCCTTAACTCATATAAAAACTATATTCATAGAAAGAAACATAACAGAAACCAAAGAAGAACAAATTCAGGATTCCAATTCGACTTTATTTTTCTTAAACTTTTGCTCGAAGCAGAAAATCAGCTTACATTATTCAACTAGCGACAATTGCAAAGAGGTCTTGCCATTCGAATGATCGCCCGATCCACGGAAACCCGAAATATTTATACGAAAATTTAACCTTGAATATAAAGTGGCGTGCAAAAGTTTCGGGCCACCCTATTTTTTCTTAGTAAAGTGATAAAATATTTAATTCCTGAACGGGTTAATCATTTTTTATTTTTAAGGGGCCCTTTAACTTTAGACGCGAAAAAGGCTACATTCATGATTTTTTTTGATAGGTTTATATTATAGATATTGATATAAAAGTTTTTACACTTAATAAATACACTTTCGAAATATATTTTGAAAACATTTATTTATTTATGTCACTATTTATAGACGAAAATGATAGTTAAACAAATGTCCTGCAAAAAATTGTGGGTCTGCGCTGTTGATGAAATCTCGGAGATGGATCATCCGAAACGAAAAAAAATTAAACTTTTTTATAGCCAGTATGTTAATAGCTATATCGCATATCATACGATTTTTGATACATGCAGAAACAACAAATGGCAGACATTTTTCGAAACAAAACGTGTTTTTTTAACTGTTTTTGCTGAAAAAATAGTAAGTATCAAAATTTAAAAATAGTAAGTATCAGAATTGTTTAAAAATCCTAGATATGTGCTACAGCTATTGTTGCAAAGGATATGTGGTTGAAATTTCATAAGGATCGGTTCAGTAGTTTCGAAGATTTTGTCAATTAGCCGTCGAAAAACGTTGTTTCGAGAAAAACGCGTTTAAAGTTTGTTTGGGTTGCATAAATACATTTTTTCAAATGTATTTATTAAGTGTAATAACTTTAACATCAATATCTATAATATAAACCTATCAAAAAAATGCATGAAAATAGTCTTTTTTCGCGTCTAAACTAAAAAGACCCCTTAAGAGAGCTACGATATGAATAATAGCGTGGTACAATTTTTTTGTACGGCGTATTATTTGTGTACAGCGTCGAACGAGTTTCGTCGGTGTGCAAAAGTATCGGGCCGCTATTTCACCCGGCTTCGTACGCACCGTTTGTTTGCATTTTCCTTCGTACTAGTTCCAAAACATGCATGACACTGAGAAATCAGTATTATTTCCGCACCATGGCGGAACACACGAATATTGAGGTCCGTAAAATCGTGGTCAAACTTTCTTCAGAAGGAAAGAGTTCTCGCGATATTGCGACTGCTTTATCCATTGGTAAAAGTACGGTTAATCGTATTACAGTCCGACCTCCGAATAAGAAACCCGGCAATAAGAAACTTTGCCCAGTTTCTCACTCGAGCGCTTCCCCCACTCCGACTCGAACTCCGAGCTCGAGAATTTTGTGCGCGGAACCTCTGGTTAAGAAACCAGCCTGGGAGAGATTATTCGGGCAAAATAGAGTGAACGTTGTAGTGTAAATTGATGTGTGCATGCGTGCATGAGTATGTGTGTGTGCGTGTGTGAATGTAACAAAAAATCTACAAATTTATTAGAAATTTTTTGTATTCATTAAAAAAATACATATATGTGTTGACAAGATTTCATATAAAATAAAAACAAAGATAAGGGCGTCTAAAGATTTTCATATGAAACAGCAAAAATTTCCGAGACGTAAAGAAAAGCGTTTTCGTCTTGTTGCGTATTATTTTGATCCGCAACGTACTCAACTGACGGTGGAATATTTTCGAGAGAGTCGAACTCTGCCATTGAATATGAATCCCCAGAGATATTGATTTCTTCTTCTTTTATATAAGTGGGATAAAACAATATGGACATAAAGCTTTTTGTTTGAATTATCACCGTGTGGCGGAGATTCTGTAATATTAGGTGTACAAATAAGTTTTAGGACACTTCGATTTTGTATCATAACAGCTATTCTAAATGAATTCAAAGGTCCCGCTCACTTATCATAAATGGCGCTTGATATGTAGTATCGAAACGTAAAGGAGTCATAAACGAAACCTATAAATTCTGTAAATTAAACATGCAGACCGATAAGCTATTTATTAGACACTGCATTCGCTATGAATTCCATCAAGGAAAAAGTGTTAGGAAAGCGTGTGAATCGATATGTTCTGTTCTTGGAGACAACATTGTATCTAAAAGTACATGTGAGTATTGGTATAAGCGATTCAAAGAAGGTGATTTCGACGTTAGTGACCGTGAACGCACGGGGCCTCCTGTAAAGGTGGACGATCAGGAACTGCAAGCGTTGCTGGATGAAAACTCTTGTCAGACGGAGAAACAACTTTCGGAACAGCTTGGAGTAACTCAACAAACTGTTTCTTATCGTTTAAAAGCAATGGGTAAGATTCGAAAAGGAACAAAGTGGGTACCACACTTTCTGACTCAAGAAAATAAAAACAGCCGTCTTAACATTTGTGTGAGTCTTTACAACAAGCAACATAGAAAGTCTTTCTTATGGAAAATTGTGACCGGCGATGAAAAGTGGATTTATTTTGATAATCCGAAACGCAAATATCATTGGGTTGACCCCGGCGAGCCGACAACATCCACGCCAAAACGCAATGTTCATTGTAACAAAGTCATGCTGTGCATATGGTGGGATATGAAAAGCGTACTGTATTATGAACTTCTCAAACCTGGTCAAACAGTTACTACCGATCGCTATTGTCATCAATTGATGCAAGTGAATCAAGAAATTGAGAAGAAACGTCCATTTTCTGGTAAAGGAAAACGTCCAGTAAAACTGCTCCACGACAACGCGTGGCCTCATGTGGGTAAACCGGTCAAGGATACGTTACTAGCGCTTGGATGGGAAGCTGTACCACACCCGGCGTATTCACCAGACTTAGCCCCATCCGATTATCATTTATTCCGGAAAATGCAGAACGATTTGTCTGACGTGCGATTCAAAACATTTGAAGAAGTGGAAAAATGGGTCGCTAAATTTCTCACCTCGCAAGACGAAAGTTTCTTTGCGAAAGGCATCCGCGAGTTACCTGAGAGATGGCTGAAGGTCATTCAGTGCGATGGAGATTACTTCGATGAATAACTGTGTTTTACTTCTTTTTTAATAAATCTTGAATTTTATGAAAACTGTCCTAAAACTTATTTGTACACCTAATATTTTCTTCGACTTGTATACGACAGTCTGATCTCTTACGCTTCTCTACAGTTTCGCTCATTTTATAACAGTTAATAGTAATTCAGATACAGTACTACACAATAATATTCAACAGTATGTATATTAACGTGAAACAAAAATTCGCTAAATAAATGTCCACGCGCAGTCGAAAACGTTTTTGCATGGACGATGTGAATACTGAGTTGCAACTCGTTCGAGCGTTTCCTGTTGAGAGGATCGCATGCGGAAAAGAGTGAGAGAGACAGAGAGAGGTAGTGAGCGCGGAGCGCGCGCCTGGCGGGGGTATGCGATATATAAGAAAAACTCTTCCCCTTGGGGGCTTTTGGTTTCTTATTCGGAGGTCGGACTTCGTAAACATTCGTTCGTAAAGGTTCGGACTTCGTAAATATTCGTAAATATAAATTGACAAATTCGTTGTGTGACAAAAGTCGAAGTGGTAGACCGCGAAAAACTACAGAATACGTTGACAATATTATAAAAAGTAAGTGCGTTATAGATCCCCGAAAAACTGCAGCAGGTATTTCGACAGAATTACGTAGTGAAAATCATGCCGACATTAATCAGAGTACAGTATTCGGGAATATTACGATATCTGCGGCCCTTAATTTGCACCGCGGGGCCTTCATATTTCGACTAAAAGAAACACTTTTTCAAGAGTGACAAAAGTCGATATTCAGCTCAGGGGCACGGAGCCGAAGCGATTCGTGAAACGAAACGAATTGTATGCTATTTCAAAGGCTTTTAATTTTTGCAAAATGTCCTGAAACTTCAAAGAATCATATTTACAAAAAATTTCCGGAGCCCCCCGGGGTGGGGGGGGGGGCGAAGTCTCCCAGGAACACTAAACGTAGTCTTCAAATAATTTTTAAAATAAATTACGAATATTTGATATTATTATTTACTTATAACAGAAACAAATTGTTGGATATAATTATAATAATAAAAAGAAATAATAAAGATGCCGAAAAACAACCAAAAAATTGTTTAAGCAATAAATTGCTACAGAAATTTCCTGTAAAAATGTTTTTCAATCATATGTAATAAATTCCTTAATTTTTCTGAAGAGATGTAAGTTTTTCACGAACTTTTGCGTATTTTTTCATTTCGCAAAAAGCATAAAAAGTGGTGAATTTTGGATACGTTTTCGTACAAAGATTCTATATTATACTCACGAAGTATCCGAATCATGAACACCTTCGCAATGTGGCGAAAATGAGATTACAATGCCACCTTCCTTTACAAACTTTAACACGTTTAACACCCTTAAAGGTTACATTTCGAAAATTGCTGAAATGCATGTTTAATTATTTGTGCTGTAGTATGTTTATGCCAAGTTTCAAGTAAATCTGACCAAAAAAGATGTCTTTCTGTACAAACTTTAACACGCCCGTTTAACCCCTTCAAGGCTCGAATTTCGATTTTTACCACCCTTAAAGAGGTCTTGTTTTCGGTTAAATATGAAGGCTACGTGGTCAGAATTGGGGCCGCAGATATCGTAATACTGCCCAGTATCCCGACGTCTGAAGGCTGTAGGGCTGATTGGACGCATTGGGGTGAAAAAACCACTCGTCAAGGAAAATAATCAAAAGGCGAGATTGTATTTTGCAAAAAAAATATCCACATTGGACAGCATCAGATTGATGGATAGTGCGTTTTCCGATGATTCCAAGTTTCAATTATTCGGGAGTGATGTTCGGAAGTACGAGACACGTCCAACAGGTACCAGATTCAACGTAAGGTGTCAAATTTCTAAAACACGCGGCGGGAACATTCAAGTTTTGGGAGGCATTTTCTGACGACGGCGTTGGTCCGCTGGTAGAAATTCAAGGCAATATGGACGCTAAAATCTACAGAAATATAATCCAAGACCATATTTTTCCGTTTGCAATGAAACAAATGCCCACGATTGGATTATTCAACACGCTATAACGACCCCAAACATGCTTCACGTCTTGTAGTAGTGTAGTAGTTTATTCCATGATTTGTTTCGTCATGGGTGTTTACACTGAGTCCCCCTACATGTGATTCCCATTTTACAATATTTGCTTAAATCTAACTTACATTCTACTTTCTCCTATCCTCTCCCTTATCTTACCTCAAGACAAATCAGCAATTTTATTTATTAATTCCCTTTTTCCTTCATTTTTTGCCTCTATCTCCTACTTTTATTTATGCGCATCCTTCGTTATTTTTTCGAATTCTCTGATGTAGGAACAGAATCCTTTGACCGGGCTGTTCCTTGTCAACTCTCCTATTTTTCGTCTGAGATCGTCCCCCCTCTTGAACTCCATCACTTCCTCTAGGTCTTTCACAGTTTCTGTTTTTAGTTTTGCCTTCATTTTTCCGCAGCTGCATATGTGCTCCAAACCCTCTTCTCCTTCCCCACAAAATCGACGTTTCGTATCTCCGTAGCCCTTGTTCCCTTTTTTTACCTATGTTCCCGCACTTTATTCTCGCCCAAACTTCTTGAGGTTTCGCCTCGTATCTCCTTTGCTTTCCAGTATCCTTCCATTTCTGTGTTCTTTTTCCTGCTTACTTCGCGTCTTGTAAAATATTTTCTTCAAAGACGAAATCAACGGACTTAAATCCGATTGAGCATTCGTGGCAAAACCTAAAAGATGGTGTTGGAACGAAAAATCACTCTAACAAGACGGAATTGTGGAATCATTTGTGACATGGTGGGAAAACTTGCCACAAAAACGGATCTCACAATTAATAGCGCCCATGCTTCGTCGATGTGCCGTAGTTATCGCTGCTAAGGGCATGACAGCAAACTACTGAGTCAAGTAAAAAAGGTCGAATCTCGTTTCGTCATGTTCAAAATGATTTTGTTCTTTTTCACACGTAATATTAGGAGTACAACTTTGCAGTGATCGTTTTTTTCAAAAGTTTAAGACTTTATTATAAAAAAGTGGCTACATATTTGTTAATTAAAGTACTGCCCGTCGCTAGCTACGACCTCGGCCCATCTTTCAGGTAGCATTGGAATCCCGCGTCGATAAAAGTCTTGGTCCTTGGAGGCAATCCAGGAATCGACCCAATTTTTGACTTCTTCGTAAGTACCGAAGTGCTGGTCAGCCAAATCGTGTACCATTGACCGGAACAAGTGATAGTCGGAAGGGGCAATGTCTGGAGAGTACGGCGGGTGGGATAAAACCTCCTATTTCAGCGTTTCCAAGTACTTTTTCACGACATTTGCAACATGGGGTCGGGCATTGTCATGCTGCAGTATCACCTTGTCATGTCTTTCGTTGAATTGTGGCCGTTTCTCTTTGAGTGCCTTACTCAAGCGCATCAACTGACGTCGGTAGAGTTCCCCTGTGATGGTTTCGGATGGTTTGAGCAGCTCATAGTACACAACGCCCAGCTGGTCCCACCAGATACACAGCATCACTTTGGATCCGTGAATATTCGGTTTGGGCGTCGATGGCGGAATATGACCAGGCAGTCCCCATGATTTTCGGCGTTTAGGATTATCGTAGTAAACCCACTTTTCATCTCCAGTCACAATCCGGTGCAAAAATCCCTTCCTTTGTTGTCTTTGGAGCAGTTCCCGCAAATGCTGAGAATTCGGCTCGTAGGTTGCCATGTTTGAGTGCCAATAACTTTATAATGCATACACGTATCCGTTAGCATTTTTAAATTGTTTACATTGGCAGAGCCTCTAGTTTAAAATGCCACTTTTGGTATTGAGCTAGGGCCACTACTTCGGCCGCAGTGGCTCTCTAAGCAAAACGGTCACTGCAAAGTTGTACTCCTAATAGTATGTAGCCCATTACTTCTGCATCCTCGTTCAATAAAAAGTCATAGACCATCAAATATTTAAAAACAATATCCATTTATATAATTCATTGTTTTCAAACATAAGTGAATACATGTTTTTCACAGGTAACGTTAAATGTTAAGGAAACTTTATGAAAAAATATCTTATGCAGAATTTCCATACAATACCAATTCGAACATCTGACTTTGATAGTCTGAGGTGTGAAAAAAATGTACTACGCATATCGTGCCAATTACTTTAAAAAGTTGCTTAGCTATGGTCGATTCGTATCATTTGTAGAAATGGCCTGCGAAAAACCAAAAGCAAATTATTTTTTTTTTCAAATAATAACATGAAGTCCATAATCTTGAAAACCGTGGGACTTTTACTAAACTGAAATTCAAGCATATAGTAGGACATGATCTGGCCTATCGACAGTTGCAGGATTATCCGTTCATAACAGGACACCCTGTGTATACATAAAACGCTACTTGAATAGAGGTAGAATAGATCACATTTTTTTTCCTTATTGAGAAGCAATTCCCCGTGGACGGGCCACACGTTGGAATTACATCACCTAAATTTAGATACTCCCACTCGAGACTTCTTCACGATCAGACATTTGTGTGCGGTAAGAAGCAAAAATGTCAATACACTCACAGTTACCTTTAACCGCTTAAGGTACAATTGCGTATGGCGCACACGTCACGCTGTAACTCGATGTCTTGTCTATCAAGGTGAACGATATTTTAATTTGTTTCCCCCCCGGTCAAATATTTGCCCACAAGCTGCCAGCAGCGTACGTCAATTACGGGAGGTAAAAACAGCAGTGGAGTAGAGCAGAATGGAATTATAGAATATCAATTAAAAAGATAGTTTTTTAAATTTATTTATGTCATATCGTCAGATCGTTTTACAATTATTTCGAGAAATTTACGATTTCGTCGTTAATATTTCGAAACGGTATTATTCAATTTAGCACAGGCGATTTAAAAGAATAAGAATCTGATATTATCGTTATTTCGAAGTTTAACTATCTTCGATGCGTGACAAGCTCGCGGCACGTACTTTGAGCGGAAAAAATGTTTTTCCGTTGTAATTATTTCGAGAATCGAACGATCCTCGATGTTTACGGAGCGCAAGCTCGAAACTTCTATCCCCAAAATGGGCGTAAGACATTTTGGCGTGCGAAAGTGCTTCGCGATATTGGATCTGCATGGTAGGTATGAAAATGAACGCTTTCTTCGTCAAGAGGACGGTGAAAAATAATTTTGAGAGCAGCTTGAGGAAATTGAATGGCTATCGATCGACAAAGATCGTCGAAGAAGAGTAACGCATCAATTAAGGCGGGATATACATTTGCAACGATAAAAAAATGGATTTCTTTTTTTTCTTTAAACGATAAAACTATATATGTAGAATATTTTTCCAAAGTTTCAGAGCGAAATTCGAAAAACTTCGACTGCACGCCGATTCACAACTCCCGCGGCGACCTTGCTGTAACACTCTGCCACAGCTCCGTCATTTTGATGATGAATTAATTACAAAAAATTCTTTTGTATACTTAAATATACTATTAAAGTATACCTCAAGTTTGATAATTGTAGAATAATTATTTCTTAGTTTAAAAAATTCCTTAATATTGCTTATTTTTTTGCTGTAAAAATGTATATCCCGCCTTAAGGGGTAAGGCCACTGTAAATTTTTTGAAACATCGATTTTTTTTTTATTGGCTTAAAAAATAGTTTAAACCCTCTAGAATAAGAAAAAAAAGGTCCTGTGCGACCCAAACAAACCCAAACAAACCCAAACAAACTATTCGCAAAACTTTAAACGCGTTTTTCTCGAAACATGGTTTTTCAAAATGGCACGCAGCATAACTCGAACAATTTTCATTTTTTTTACTTGAAATTTTAACCAGATGTGAACATTTACATTATCTTGAGAATGTCGATCGGAATTTTCAAGAACTTTATTTATTGATTTTTTATTAACAAAAAACTTGCCGTTTTTTTCGTCAAAAATCAATTTTTTTTTCAAACGCACGCCAAATCCACTAAAATTGATACTTTTTAAAATCCGATCGACATTCTCTAGCTATAGCCCTCTAGATTAATGGTTTTTTTTTTGTTCTAGATTCAAAAGTGCACCAGTGGTGCTGCGTGCCGCGGAGCCCTGGAAGCAAAACATGTCCCGGGAAGATAGCTGTGGAACCGCCAATTTGTTTTTTTTTACTGTAAAAAAATTTTATAATAAAGTTTAATGTATGCCCGATAACACCACTAAAAGTTTTTTTTCAAATACCTTCAATTTCGGGAGCAAAATATTAGTGAAAAAACCTTTTTTTTTGGGCCGTCACAGTGGCCTTACCCCTTAAGGCACCCCGTGACGGGTGAAAAATATTCAAGAATATGTAAAAAAAAATTCAAGTTAGAATTTGGAAAATTGGCCACCCTAAAGACAATGTAGTGAAAGCAGGTGGCGCATCGATTTACGTATACTTTCAATTTCGTTTATCTCGAAACGCCTTTTCTCGACCTGACCGGAATCATAAATCGGAAACGGAAGCGTTAGGCTATAATTGTCGGATTTTCAATTTTGAAAAAAAAAAAAAAAAAAAATTTCCATAATATCAGTCGATATCGTTTTACGCACCCGTTTTCTTTTATTTAGTATTTTTAAGCCCCCGAATATGATTTTAAAGTTCACCAAAATTGCTCTTCTTTTTTTAACGTCCACCATTTAGTGATTTTTTTCTCGAAAAAGCGGCTATAGTACAGTCGTGCTGTCGCTGAAAAAACCCGGAATCGGAGAAAATTAGAAGAAGGCTAGTTTTTTGACAGGTGATTTCGTAGGTGCCGCGGGTTTGTAGGTCCAAGGTTGCCTAAAAATCGGGGTGTAGGGTTCTTTTTTAGGGGCTGAAAGGAGATGGGGGTGGATTAATGCCAAACTACAACCCCTACGAGGTCGGCGCCGTGAGACAAAATGTTCAGAAAAATCCGGGCTTTAGTTTTGTCCACAGCGCCGAAGTCGTGTAAGTTCATTTTGAAGGTGAAAAAGTGGGGTGAAATTTTGAAAAATCGGTTTTAATTCAATAACTCTTTAGAAAAGAATCGTACGTTTTTTGTTCAAATGGGAACGTTGTAGCCCTTGAAAAGACGCGTCGATCGAGTATTCGATCATCACTTTCCGATAATACCTTCACCCCCAAAAAATGGTTAAAAAACCAAAAAAAAAAATAGTTTATTGAATAACTCAAAAACAATCGGTTTTTCGAGTATGGTTCAAATGTACGAAATATAGAGAATAATTTTCTCCGTATTTTCGATGCTATGGGCCACCCCTGAATTTCGATTTTCCAACCCTTCTCGGGGGTTGAAAATTCAAAATGAAATTCTGGGAAAACTATTGACGGCACGAATTCGCCGCCGTGGAAGAATTTGTAGCTTGAACCCTCAGCTATATTTTTGTCCATAGCGCCAAACTCGTATCTCTTTAGTTTCGGTCAATAGTTTTCCCAGAATTTCATTTTGAATTTTCAACCTCTGAGAGGGGTACGAAAAAGCAAAATTCAAAAGTTGTGCATAGGAACGAAAATATCGACAAAATTATTCTCTACATTTCGTACATTTGATCCATTCCCGAAAAATCGATTGTTTTTTAGTTATTCAATAAACAATTTTTTTTGTTAATTCTTCAACAATTCTTTTGGGGGTGATGATATTATTGGAGAGGGTTGATCGAATACTCGATCGACGCGTCTTTTCAAGGGCTACAACGTTTCCATTTGAACATAAATTGTATGAATTTGTCCTAAAGAGTTATCGAATGAAAACTGATTTTTCAAAATTTCACCCCCAAAATGAACTTCCACGACTTCGGCGCTACGGACAAAAATAAAACCCGGATTTTTCTGAACGTTTTGTCTCCCGGCGCCGACCTCGTGGGGGTTGTAGTTTGGCATTAAGCCACCCCCATCCCCTAAAAAAAACACTACCCCCCGATTTTTAGGCAAACTTGGTTTCAGCACTTTTTTATTACCATTTTTAGGCAAACTTTTTTATTACCATTTTTCAGATCAACCATTCTCCATTTATCAACCCGGCCGTTAATAACATACTTTTTTCCAAATACCAAATCAATAATCTAGTAGACAAGAAAAAATTCGAAAAAATGACTTTTTTCGGCCCGTCACAGTGGTGTTCTCCCTTAAGCTAAATTCATAAATTTCAATCGACTCACGAGGATTGGGAGGTAAAATATCTACAATTGTATTGCGAGAAGTTTTTGCAAACTTTTCGCTTTGGCTATGAAAGCCTCTAATAAAACGACGTACGAAACTACAAAAATGTCATGAGGTATAATGTGAAGAATTAACATTCTCCGGTCTAATACTATACGAGTGAGAAAACACCAGGTAACGATGAAAGTAACGTTAAGGGGTTACGTGCCTCCAGCATTTTTAAAAAACCGTCTCCTTTATAGTTACTTATTATTTTTTAGCCTAGCGCAAAAGTTATTATTATTATTCTTAGAAATTTTCATTTAGCACATTGAAATCACGAAATTTGACGAATAAAAAAGTTTTTACATCGAAAGGTGATTGTCTCTGGAAATTAAAAAACTCGACTCGACGGACTGGAATTACAGAGGATCTTAGATTTGTCCGTGAATAATTTATTATTCGATAAAATAATATTCCTCTAGTCGAAGTCCCAATGAATAAAGTAGCCCGAATATTTCTCCGAATTCTCAACGCTGTACTCGCAAAATCCAGAACGAATTTTCGGCCTGGAGGTCCGTACCCGGCAAAAAGCGATTCTAGATGCTCGCGAATGTGACGATACTGGAAAAATTGTACGACATCGAAATTTGCATCGTTGGAATGCAACGAAAATTATTTTTTAATTGCTCGAATTTCTCACCGCTAATCTTCGTTACGAAAATCGATCGGTCTTTTATTAATTCGCTTATTCAGAGATCTACAATTCAAATGTCCACAAAAATGATTTGTCAAATAATAAAACCGAGAGAAAAAGAAAACAAACTTCGTTGCATTCCAACGACGCAAACTTCGAGACGACAAAATAGTCCCTTTAGATGCTGCAGCTGAGGGCTATCGATAGGAAGTCCTCGAAGCTTACGGTAATGACGCCCGTCTGCTCGGCATCCTTGTTTCTGAAAGCTTCGGTGAACTTTTGTATCTGTACGCACAGTACGATGAACTGATCGACGGTGATGCTCTCGGTGTTATTGAAGTCGCTCTTCTTGATAAGATACTTGATGAATTCGGGCGTGAAACGGTAGCCCATTTGGGTGAGGGCTGCGTGGAGTTCGGCCTCCTGTATGCTGCCGGACTGGTCGTGATCGAATCCCCGGAAGACGCCCAGCCAAGCGTTCACGTAGTTGTACAGGGCCTGGAACTCGTCCAGATCTATCGAGCCGGTTTTCTCCTTGTCGAACATACCTGGAGGAGACAGGAAATCGGAAGCTTGTATCGATATCCGGTCTGCCACGTTCAGCCGCATTCGAGTCGTCATTTATCGAAGTAGTAGTAAATTTTGTTCTTTGTCTTTAATTAGGTTGGTAAGAAAATCTTGCGACACAAACGACACGTTTTCTAAATGAAGATAACATTTTATCAAGATAAGATTAATTGATAATATAGTCTCCCTATTCATCTGCGACTCGTGTCCAACACTCTGGTAAACTTTGCATGCCAGCCATCTAGAAATCCTGTGGTCATGGATTGAAAAACTCTTCAAAGGTATTTTGAAGATGCGTTTGATGATCAAAGTGTTTATCACGTAAATAGTTTTTGCAAATCCCGAAATAAATGATAATCCGACGGGGCTAAGTCCGGTGAGTATGTATACTTTCTATTCTAATTCTGAGTATGTATATTTCCTATTCTAATTCTAAGTATGTATACTTCCCATTCTAATTCTGATTATGTATACTGAGTATGTATACTTCTCATTGTAATTCTGACTATGTATACTGAGTATGTATACTTCCCATTCTAATTCCGAAATAGTTTTTTGTATCATTTTAGCTACGTGGGGCTCAGGGTTGTCGTGAAGAAAACGCCCTTTTCGACGTTTTTGTTTAAGGCCTTAGGCCACAGTAACAGGTATAAAATCATGTGCGAATTTAACAATTTTTTTCGTATGAAAAAGTGATTCACTCATAAAACAAATTACACATCTACTTAGTATGAATATCAAGCTGTTATAAAAAATATATATATTTTTTTTCGATGTACAAAATGGCCGACTATCCGAAACTACTCGAAACAGCTTTTTTTCAATTGGCGTGACAAATAACTTCAACAATTTTCCCTCGATTTACTTCAAATTTAAAAGCTATGTTCCTAATTGCATTTCGCAGAGAAGTACGAACGGAATTTCTGATTAATCGAAAACTTTTCATTTTATGAGCAGTTATAACGAAATTGTTCACTGAAAATTCATTTCTTAAGTTCAAATACCCACAACTTTTGAATAAAACAATATTTTTAAAATCCCGTACGTACTTCACTAGGTATTCTAATGTAGATTGAATTTTTGTTTTTTTGTTCTAGGTAAAAAATTGTGGATGCTAAATGTCACGCCGCGGAGCACTTAAAAAAAGATCACAAAAGAAAATATTAGTAGTCGGCCATTTTGTACATCGAAAAAAAAATATATATTTTTTCTAACAGCTCAATATTCATACTAAATCGATGTGTAATTAATTTTAGAAGTGAATCACTTTTGCATACAAAAAAAAATTGTTAAATTCGTACATGATTTTATACCCGTTACTGTGGCCTACGGCCTTAAGGGGTCTTCTCACTTGAGACCCTAAAAATAGGCTATTTCCATGAATTTTGTGAAAGGTATATATTATAGATATTGATATAAAATTTGTTATACTTGATAAATACATTTAAAAAAAAATGTATGTATTTATGTAACCCAAACAAACCTTAAACCCGTTTTTCTCGAAACAATGTTTTGACGGCTTGTTGATAAAATCTTCGAAACTACTGAACCGATCCTTATGAAATGTTAACCACATATTCTTTATAATTATAGCTATAGCGCATATCAAGAATTAAAAAAATTGCCAACGGTGAAAAAAACACGTTTTTTTTTTTGTTTCTTCGAAAAAACGTCCGCCATTTTGTTACTTTTGCATATATCAAAAATCGTATGATATGCGCTATAGCCATTAACATACTGAAACTAAAACCATTTGATTTTTTCGTTTCGGATGATCCGTCTCCGAGATTTTATCAACAGCGCAGACCTACAAGTTTTAGGAAATTTTTTAAACTACCATTTTTGTCTATAAAAAGTGTAACAGCCTTTATATCAATATCTATAATATAAAACTATCAAAAAAATTCTTGAAAATAGGCTTTTTTAGCGTCTAAAGTGAGAAGACCCCTTAATAATTTCAGAGAGTTTTTGTAACTCTGTAGAGTAGATCTCGGCATTTATTGTGATGTTAGGCGGAAGAAGCTCATAATACAGCAGGCCCTCGAACTCCCGCCAACAACAAAATAAAACTTTTCTCTCTTCACAGGATGATTTGGGAGTTTGTTCTGGTTTTTCCCCTTGAGGCAGCTATTGGTACTTTCGTGTTCGGTTAACGTACAACACCCAACTTTCATCTCCAGTGGCGATTTCGTTGAGCAAATCCTTTCTGTGCAACGAAACAACAATGAAAGGCAAACAGAAACGCGAGTAACCTTGTATGACTCACTGAGATCGTTGGGTATTCAAAATGATATTACTTTTCTATATCCAAGCTCTTTCAAAATGGTCTTGAAGTTTCCATCGTTGGACCACAACGAAAATGAATTCCTCTTCATTGATAACATTTCATTTCGGCCGATTTAGGTTATGAAAATCATTCGAACGTATTTACGTACTTTTATAACTGATTTATGACTTAAGGGGTTAGACCACAGTAACGGGTATAAAATCATTCCCGAATTCAACCATTTTTTTCGTATGAAAAAGTGATTCACTCATAAAATTAATTACACACCTATTTAGTATGAATATCAAGCTGTTAAAAAATATATTTTTTGTTGTCGATGTACAAAATGGCCGACGACTCGAAATTTCTCGAAACAGCTTTTTTCCAATTGCCGTGACAAATAACTTCAACAATTTTCACTCGATTTACTTCAGATTTAAAAGTTATGTCCCTAATTGCATTTCGCAGAGAAGTACGTACGGAATTTCTGATTAATCGAAAACTTCTCATTTTATGAGCAGTGATAACGAAATTTTTCACTGAAAATTCATTTCTTAAGTTGAAATACCTACAACTTCTGAATAAAACAATATTTTTTAAATTCCGTACGTACTTCTATCGGTATTCTAAGGTAGATTGATGAGACTTTTGGTTTTTTGTTCTAGGTCAACAATTGTGGATGCTAAAAGTCACGCCGCGAAGCGCCTAAAAAAAAGAGAACAAAAGAAAATATTAGTAGTCGGCCATTTTGTACGTAGAAAAAAAAATGTATATATTTTCTAACAGCTTGATATTCATACTAAATAGATGTGTAATTAGTTTTATGAGAATCACTTTTTCATACGAAAAAAAATTGTTAAATTCGCACATGATTTTATACGCGTTACTGTGGCCTAACCCCTTAACGTAACAAAAAAAATGTTTCGAATAATAATAAAAAGGACTGAATAAGAAAAAATCGTTGCATTCCAACGATGCACACTTCAACGCCATCTTTCAAACGTTTGTGAATCGTGGAATAACTACAGCGGAGGTCGTTTGCTAACTCTCCTGACGGTGCATAAAGTTTGATTTGTAGAAGAGATCGCAATGCTTCATCGTCAACAACAGTTTTTCTGCCGGACCTAGGTTTGTCCTCAAAGGCTGTATCGCCAGAACGGACAGTTCAAACCAATTAGATACCGTTGAATGATGAGCTACGTTACTGTTGAACACACTGCACATATTAGCAGCAGATGTCACAGAAAGTCATGTAGAAATTTGTAATAGGCTATCACTCAATGTGTTCTTTGATCCCTGGTCACCAATACTGCCGAATCGCAACAAACGAGCGCTCCATATACCCTTTGACGCGGAGGTTCCTAGAACATTCTAACAATCTCGACCCTCGAATGTTCTCGAACTACTTTGCTAGGGAATACAGTCGAACCTCGATATAACGAAACTCCAGAGAAGTTTGTTATATCAAGGTTTCGGTACATCGAGATCATGTTGTTTAAAATGTACTTGAAAAAAAAAATGAGTGGTATAAATATAGGGATATTTTTTGAAGAAGGTTCAAATTAGAGCCAATTTACAAGCAATTAGCAATTAGGGCACAATGTATATTATTATGTTGTTGTATAAAGATTTCGAGGATATATCGAGGATTTCGTTATATTGAGGATTTCGTTATATCGAGGATTTCGTTATATCGAGGATTTCGTTATATCGAGGATTTCGTTATATCAACGATTTCATTATATCGAGGATTTCGTTATATCAAGGATTTCGTTATATCGAGGATTTCGTTATATCGAGGATTTCGTTATATCTAGGATTTCGTTATATCAAGGATTTTGTTATATCGAGGATTTCGTTATATCGAGGATTTCGTTATATCGAGGATTTCGTTATATCGAGGATTTCGTTATATCGAGGATTTCGTTATATCGAGGATTTCGTTACATCGAGGATCTCGTTACATCGAGGATCTCGTTATATCGAGGATTTCGTTATATCGAGGATTTCGTCATATCAAAGATTTCGTCATATCGAAGATTTCGTTATATCGAGATTCACCTGTATATTTAGCCAAGCCTGTTAGTGTTGCAAGACTTTCTTACCAACCTAATACATCGAAGGATGGAAGAAAGCAATAAAATGCGCACCGATTATGAGTTTGCAGGCAGTCTCGGAAAAAGTGCCTCCCTGGCCGTTAGCGAGCGCAGCTCTGAGTTCGGTGGCGGAGATCTTTCCGCTGCCGTCTCTGTCGACGGAGGCGAACCATTGTCGCACCTCCGGGTTTATCTGGCCTTGAGGATCCGACGCGCCGTACATTGCACCCTGGCGATCAGAAAGATTACAAACTTCACCGTCTCGTACTAAGAAAAACAAGGCAGTGATTTTTCTATTCGATGAAAAAATTTCGTCGCCGCGATATTTTTACGACGATTTTTTATCACAGCAACGAAATTGCTTCTTTCTAATGCAACGAATCGATGTATTGTTTACGAAAAATGTGACATAACCTCAAAACTGAGGATTTCGATGTTATAGGAGCGATATGAAAAATGTCATTACAGGATAAGCCATAGTGGTATACTTTTTCAGTCGACGAGCAATTTATACACAACGAGAGCAGACTGTCTTTTGTTTATTGCGTGCACGTTGACAATTAATGCAATTACACGGTAGGAGAAAACACCTTTCAAATTACTGAGAGACACACGAGGTATACAACTAGTTTCAAGGCCAAGTCTACGCGCTGCCTCTGACAGCGAAGCGATCCGAGAATTCGAGACAACATTTTGGCAACGATTATAATCGAATGTTTCATTATAACAATAATCATCGAGTATACTCTGAACACTCGAAACTCTAACGCAATCAAAGTCTATTTTGTATCGATCTAATAAAAGATAAAGGAGAGATAAAGAGAAATAAAAGGTGCTCAATGTAAGGAGGTTAAGATAATTCATTTTATTAATGTTAATGGGATTAAAATACATTTGGTATCAAAGTAATACGATTGGAATTAATTTTAGATAACTCAAAGCTAGATAAAATAGATTATTAGGTTAGATTGGATAAATTGTCTATTATATTAGATTATATTAAATATAACGTGATTAAAATAAATCTACGGTAACTAAAATTTTCAGATAAATAAAAAAACGAAGTTAAAATAAAGTTCAGATAACTGAAGGCTACATATAAATCAAAATAACGCGATCAAAATATACTTTAGACATCCCGGAGCATTAGATAAGTTAGATAAAATTAACTATTAGATGAGATACATTGTCAGAATCATTGGATTAGATTATTATTAGATATTCCCAGCAATTTTAACAGATTGGAGGGGTTAGACAACTGTGAAAATTTCAAAAACTCGTTCGTCGCCTGAGGCAACTCAAATTGACGAGGAAGGTCGAACATATGGTGCAAGAGTCGCAGATTGAAGGTAAACTTATATGCTTACAACGCTAGAACTGCTAATGTAACTTTAGACGCGTTTTTCTCGAAACTATGTTTTTCAAAACGGTGTACATGATTTTTCGACATCAAATGAACAGAATGGCTTGAAAATTGGTAGACTGATTAGTCAGTGTAATAGTAGAAAAATAAATTATTGGTAATGAACATTAATTTTGTCATTTTTACTCGAAAAATCGGGAAAAAATTAAAATATTTGTATTTCATGCTTGAAACACGATATCAAAAAATCCCGGGCAAGTCTTGGCCAATATTATCTATTTCAAGAAGAAGAAAAAACTCGTTCTTTTATTTCAGATCAACCGGGTGGCCGAAATTCGGACCCCTCGCCCCTCCCTCCGCCGATCGAGCTGAAATTTTGCACAAACCTTCCTTTTAATATTTTAAGACAATCCCTAGAGGGATTTTTGCTGAAACCCCTACCCTCCCCTTAAGAATAATTTTTCGGCGCAAACTTTTTTTTTCCAAGCGTCCTCCAAAAAAAAAGCCATTTTCAGCAATTCCGTCAAAACTGCGCTGATCCACCAAACCCAAACATAATCAAACCCGA
Source organism: Ophion obscuratus (assembly GCA_964007375.1). NCBI lineage: Eukaryota > Metazoa > Arthropoda > Insecta > Hymenoptera > Ichneumonidae > Ophion > Ophion obscuratus. Next base: position 5,628,440 of record OZ023320.1, read on the forward strand.
AAAATCATTCCATCCTAATAAATAGCGATCATCCCAATAAAGTCCATAACCGAATAAAAATCAATAAAAACAGCTCCTTATAACGACAAGCTTCAGGCCGGTGGGCGCGATTGGCATCAGTGAACACTCAAGATGGCGCGGGGGACAGAAAAAAGCGAATTGGTAGGTTGGCGATGCGTGTTTGGAAATGACGATCGACTCGGGAGCGAGTGCGCGATGGTCTCATTCGTTCGGCGACAATGGCGGCAGACCTCGACCAGTTTCAACAGCTTTTACGGACCCTTCTTAGCACGGATAACAATGACCGAACGCAGGCAGAGGTACGTGAACTAGACGCATTTTTTCCAAACTCTCCGCTGAGCAAATTCTTCCCGATTAACATTGCACGGTGGGCGTTGAATAATCGAATTATCTGGGTGGCCAACACGTTGGCAACGTGTTGTCAGAGGGCTCCAAGCACGCGGCTACAAATTACAATCCGCAATTCCCACCCCTCCGTTCCCTCCCTCGTCATTCGCGGCCCGCGTACGTCGCAGTAAAAAACCGCGAATTCCACGCGCAAAAAAGCGACGAGAATGGGCAAATTTACGGGGTTATGATGCGACTGACAGGTGTTTGAGAATAGGTCGAAGGAAAAATGCCAAAATGGTGTCGCGTGGCCGTATTCGCGCCCCCTCCCCTCTACACATCGCCTTGTTCCTTTTCCTGGCTTTTTCTTTGCTTTTTTTTTCGTCTCGTAATTCGCTACGTTTCCGACCGGTCGCCGTCCTCCCAGGCAAATCCTTGACGTGATTCGCATCTATTTAGCGCACGTTCGCCACTTCCTCGCTTTTGCGTGCCTTCACCTCCCCGCGCGCCAACATCTTCGACTCTCCGCATTGCCAAATGGCTATTAGTCGTCATACGGACACGACGATGATGGCTCTCGAATTTGTTCGCGAGTCTCGGAGTACGATTCGCGACAATCGTGTCGCCTGCGGCGTTGTCGCGCCGAGCTTCGACGCGCTTCCGATCGCGAGATCTCGTCAATTTCGACGAGATTTTTATTTTTTTATTTTCGGGAGAAAGTTTTATTGCGCGATCGGATTCATCGTGCTAGGAAAACGAGCAGAAAAATTCTCATACGAAATTGGTACGCATTTTTCGGGAAGGTGATTTTTTGAGGCTGAGATCGAAGAAAAAAAAAGATCGCTGGTGGACGCGGGAAACCATGCGTTCGCCTGTAGGTTAGGCGAACTCGTGTCTGAAAAAAGATTTTATATACACACACACACACACATGTATATACATATATGTACATGTGTGTGTGTGTGGGTGTGCGCACGCGTGTATATCCTTGTGTGTGTGTAGGGTGGCACAAATTTGAGCTCTATTTTTTTCATCCTTTTTCTCACCATCCAATTATCTTCTTTAAAGAAAAAGAAAAATTGTCGCGTAAGCTGCAAGCGGCCCAAAAATTGAAATTTTCATTAAAAAAATCGATTTTTTTTTCATCCACTTTTTGTTCCAATTTTTGGTCATTTTTATTTTTACTTTTCTCACTCATAAATTTGACGCTTTGTAAAATTTTCAAAATAATTAATCCATTTTTCTTAAGAAACAGTTTTTCGCGCATGGTAATGCGTCCCACAGTTGGTCTCGTTAGACAAACTGCGAACCAATCGTAGCTGTACTCTGTGACGAGCGACGCCATAATACAATAATACGTGATAATACATAAGAACATCTATCGTCTGATTGCTGTTTGTTATAAATGATCATAATAAATTATTCAGAAAATGTAACATGTCGCTGTTTATTTTGTTTTTATGCGACAAGGAATTATAAAGCATGCGAGATTTATTTCTTGGCGGAAATTCTGAATTCCGAAAATCTTGAGCAAGCACGAAATATACATTGGCCAGCCAGAGCCTTCGTGAGGTTAATTTAAAAATTGTAAAGCTTAATATTCATGGGTGAGAAGTGGATGAAAAAAAAAACGATTTTTCAATGACAATTTAAATTTTTGGGAGACTTGAGCAGCCTCTAAATATTTTTTGACCACTCGCAACTTTCGTGACAAGTTTTTTTTTTTTTTTTAAAGATACTTTCATAATGAGAAAAAGAAAAAAATAGAGCTCAAATTTGTGCCACCCTAATATATATATAATCTTTATATATTCAATTCAATTTAATTGAAAAATAAAATATATATAGTGGTAATATAGTAGAGGTTGTTTGGGGATTGCTGCACGACCCCTCACAACACTTTTAGGGCAGCCTGCAGCGGCCTAGCCCACATGGGGGGGGGGGGGGGGGTGGGCTGAGCCCGCAAATCTGAAGGAAAGTTTCCAATTTTCAGAAGATTTCTTAAATGATTATTTAATCATTTAAGAAATCGTCTGAAAATTCGAAACTCTCACACTAAATGTCACTTCACTATAATCACAGTTTGTTGAGACGCGCGGCTCGAATCTAATTGTTTCACATCTCCTTGTTTTTCAGTTTAATATTTTTTTAGCCGTTATTAATTTCCTCCTCTGTTGGGGGCACCGCAGAATAAGCGTTACAGACAAACAGACAGACAGAATCTAGGATTTCTTATTATTTTTACCTGGCAGCCTGCTTGCACCCTCCACATGTAGTGCAGCGTGTTTCTTTTAGGCTCATTGCTATCTCAGTGTGTTTAGCCGACAGCCTTTTTATCCCACCTTGTTTCCGCTAGCCCTATATCCTTCCCGGTGGAACATTCCACTAAAAATATGATATTTCTATAAAATTTGAAAAACATCATAAATTGAGAAAAAAAACAAATTACAAAGTATAGTATAGAGCAGTGGTCCTCAAATTTGTTTGGCGACGGAAACCTTTGAAAACACTAAATATTTTTTAGAAACCCTAAAATAAGCAAAACCTGGTGTTATCCTTATTTTTTAATGACAATCATACAAAAATAGGTACTTCACATAACAATATATGAATTCCACTGTAAATTGATGAAATTGTTTCCATTTATTGGGAGATATGAAGTTGTTTTTTTTTTTTTTGGCAAAGCCCTAGCAATATGGGTATGGCGGGTATAGAGCTTTATTTCCAATGGTGTTGAAGTTTGCATCGTTGGAACGCAATGAAAGTTTCGTTTTACATTTTGTTTTCCATGTTTTTATTGTTACAGGCGATCTTTTTTAATGGATTCATAATATAGAACGCTAAATAAAGATCTTTAAAAATAATTGAAGAAATTTTGTCAGTGAAATTTGCCAAATGAAATTAAATTCGTTGCAGAGATAACGATGCAAACTTCAGCATCATTATTTCCAAGTATACCCTTGAATGTTTTTACACAGTTCGCCCCTGTGTACATTGATACCCTTTTACACGTTTCTTTCTTTTTGTTTTTTAACATTTCTTCTTCGGTCTTTTTCTGTTCTATATCTTACCATGCATTCGAAAGCTCTCACATACTCGCATAATTCTTTGATGAGTTTCCCTTTTATTTCTTTATTCATTTTTTCTTCTCGTGCCTCTCCCTTATAGCTTCTTCGCCACTTTTCCAAACCATATAGCACTTCCTTATTCATTTATTATTTTATTTTCCCGCATTCAAGTATCCGTTCCAAGCTTTCTTCTTCCTACAACAGCATAGAGGATCTGCGTATCTTTTTTTACCTCCTTTTCCTATACTTCCGCATCTCAACGTGGCCCATATTTCTTTAGTTCTTACCTGTATGGCCTTGTCTTCCCAGTACTCTTCCATTCATACACGTTGTTCTTGATTTTTTTAAATCTATATATATAGTAAAAAATAAATAAGATAAAATAAAAAATATAATTTTTTTTTATTATAGTTATACTTGTTTTCTCTATAAAAGTAAAAGAAAATATGTACATTGAGGTATGTTTAGGAATTTTTTAAAACAAATTCGTTGACTGGAAGCGATTCAAACGCGATTGTCTCGAAACATAGTTTTCAAAGTCGGTGCCAGATGTATCTCGAAACCGGCTTGTCCGATTTTGTCCAAATATGCATACAATATTCTTCGATAGTTTTTCTCGTTCGCCACTTAGGATTTTTTGGAAATTTTCATTTTTGACGGAATTGCCACCGTTTTAATTTAACATTCGTTTTTCGTTCGCAATTTCCGACGATTTTGGATTGCATACACATTGCATAAAAAAAGCAATGGTTCAATCAAATGAAAAACCCCTACGTGGCGAACGAGAAAAACTATCGATGAATATTGTATCCAAATTTGGACAAAATCGGACAAGCCGTTTTCGAGATACATCTGGCACCGACTTTGATCCCTATGTTTTGAGATTATCACGTTTGAATTGCTTCCAGTCGACGAATTTATTTTAAAAAATTCCTAAACATACCTCAATGTACATATTTTCCAATAGAAAAAAAAAAACCCGAATCCAATCGAAACATTAGTTTTTGAGATAAAAATGCCCGAAGTTTACCTGTTGTTCGTGCCGTTTACTCAGGTACGTCCCCTTAAAAAAAGAAAAGTATGCACACTTCATTACTCTCGCCAATCATTTTGGGCGCAGCTTCAAGTTCAAGTAATCGCGTAGTGCTATAAACGGTCGCGTGATCGGTTGCTCAGGAATGTTGAGTTTATATATAGGTACGAAGTTTCAAAAACGTACACACGTGCGTTATTCGACTTAGCTTGCTGGGGATTTGCTTAGAGAGAAGAAATGTTTGTTTTTCTCGTTCGGTTTTTCTTTCTCGCCTCTTTTTTACCCCCAAATTATGGAGATACCGACGACGGATAATGACGACAATGAATGACGGGAATGGACGCATGACTCACGTATCGAGTTGGCTTCCTTTAGCGACGCGACGATTCAAGACGCAGGCCTGAATAATTTATGACCGCCCTAACGTTTCGTCGGAAGTTCTGTCGAATAGCAATGATCCAAATGCAATGGGCGTTGTTGAAGGAGAGGGGAAGGAAAGAGAGAAAGCAGGGGAGAGAGGAAATAATAGAATGTTTTTTTATTTTACGTCTCGAAGAATTTCTCAGCACTTTGTCGTGTACTTAGTATTTAAGTTATTGAAAAAATGATCGAAAAATAATTGCGCGCAATGTTGCAGTCAATTGTGCAATCCCAGACAATGTGTAACACCTTAGAGAGAAAAATAATTGTTTTTGGGACATATATTTACGTTCTTGTTCACTGATAACTTTTTCGTTCGGTTTTAGATTTAAAGAATTTTTTTTTTATATGGCAAATCCGAAAATAACGTTTTTTTAAATGAACCTCAACCTGAAATAAACATTTGGATGAAGTATTTTTATTTTATATTTATTTCCGTATTTTTATATTTTATTTCCCTATATTTATTTCCCTATTTTTATTTAAATTACAATAGTATTTTGTTAAATTTTTCCATAAAATATTGTTATTAATTCTATTTTTTATAAGATAAAATAATTATCTATTTTGATTTTTTATGAAATATTGTTATTGATTCTATATTTCCTATAAAATATTAATTAAACGAAAAAAAACATTAATTTGGATGTTCAAACACTTTTTTCTACCCGCATATAATATTGACGGTGAACTCTTTGGATGATGGAAAAAGAAAAACCCATAGATCCAAGATTATAACGATCGTCTATATTTTTATCTGCATCGTTTAATTTGAGCTAACAATTACCTATATCATGTCTAATAAAGAAAAAAAATTTTGCACAAAGGTACACGCTTTTCTTCAATGAAAACTTTTCATTTCCTTCTTTTATTTAAGGTATTCCTTTCGCAAAGGGCCCTATTTTGTGGGGGCATAATCAGTGCCTTCTGAATCGTCGGTAAATTACAATTGCGCTTAATAAAAAAATTAATTACAATGGATTATTATACACAACGATAAACTAGAATAAAAAATTTTGCGCAAATTTCGTAGATTGAGACACTTTAACATTTATTTGAAACGTCACGGCTACGAAAATGCATCTGCTAGTCACATTTTTCCAACCTTTGACATTAATATTCTCTTCTAACGTTCGGTGACCCTCTGTTTTTATTGTCGTTACGGAATCTTTAGACTTTTTTACACCTGTGAGCAGCTTATATCAGGCATCCAGAGTTATTTAGTGTATAAATGATTAGATAGAAATGTGGCCATTGTGAAATCTCCATAAAGCGCCGTACAAATGAGACGATTTTTAAGGTCGTAATTTTTCATCAAAGGTTCGGTAACTCGGCTTGAAATTTTACTAGTATACCGGGATGTATTTTTACTTAATTATGGACCAAAATCAATTAAGTGTAAAATATTTAGGTTCGTGAAAGGAATACCTTAAGAGAATTTTCTCCAACTCGAAAGAAATGTTTTCCGAAATGAACCTGAATATGGAATACACATTCGAATGAACAATTTTCTGTACAATATTGTAATTTGATAAAACTATGAAATATTGTCATTTATTCAAATTTGTTATGAAAAATTTTTGTTCATTCAAGTTTTCTATGAGAAAATGTTATTTAGTAAAATTTGCTATAAAAATTGTTTTCCATTCAAGCGTCCATGAGCAATTATGATTTATTCAAATTTGCCACGAACCATTGTAATTTATTCACATTTGTTACCAAATATTGTTATTTATTCAAATTTGTTATCAAAAATTGTTATTCACTCAAGTTTTCTATGAGATATTGTTATATATATATAAAAAATTCTAGGAAATTCCATTCTTTATCTAGATTTTCTATAAAATATTTTAATTTATTAATTATTATAGACAATATCTTGAAAAAATGTTATTAAAAAAAATCATTCCTGTGCACCCTCTTTTCCTATCCGCCTATAATATTCACAGTACACTGGGTGATGGATAAAGAAAAAAACTAGGTCCAAAACCACAACCATCTATATTTTCGGCACCCGGGCTCATTTGAAATTCGAGAAGACAAAAATATCGATCACGCTCGTATCTATTACAACTTAAAATTTCTTTTTTTTTCTCTCTGCCGAATTTAGGAAGCATACAGAAATATTCCTGTGGAGAGCAAGGTCACATTCTTGCTCAGTTGCATCTGCAATGGACTTCTCGCGGAGGAGATGCGCGCGATGGCAGCGGTGCTGCTGCGACGGCTCTTCTCCTCGGAATTCATGGACTTCTATCCGAAGGTGAGTCCCGGTCGTTTGTTCCATCTCCGAAGGAAAGAATCGCCGATAGACGACGCCACGGATGGAGTCAGCGGTCGGCCGAGATGTCTTCGGTCCGAAAGCGTTACATCCGTGGCAGAGTAAGCCGCGCGGTTGAGACTTTTGCTGCGCCGTCGTCTTGACGGCGAAGCTTTCCGAGTCCTCCGCGCGGAAGTTTCTGAGAGTTGGTCGTGCTGTACAGAACACGATCATAGTATTGAAGCAAACAATTATCCACGAACAGCCCGGAAAAGTGTTTCATTACAAACTTCGCGACCCTGGTTGCGAAAAAGTAATGCATTATTCATTTTTTTTTAAAATGGGTAATGAAAAAATATCTCATCACGCATTTCATTGCATTCTGTAATGTAAAAAAATGCCATTACTCATTACATTATGTTTTGTAATGTAAACAATTTCCGTTACTCGTTACATTGAATTTTGTAATGTAGAAAATGTCAATTTCTCATTACATTATATTTTGTATTGTAAAAAAATTCCATTACTCATTACATTACATTTTGTAATGTGAAACATTTTCATTACAAAATGCAATGTAATGTGTAATGACAACAAATTTCATTACACATTACATTGTAATGAGTAATGGAATTTGTTCACATTACTAATGTAATGTAACAAATCTCCATTACTCATTACAAGGTAATATGGATTATCATTCGTTTCCCTTCGGGTCAGATCGACCCTGTGCAAAAACCGCTGCCCCTAATGGAAAACGAATAATAATCCTCATTACATTGTAACAAGTAATGGAGATAAATTGCATTGTATTAGTAATGTGAAAAAATTCCATTACAGATTACCTTATATTTTGTAATGTGAAAAAATTCCATTGCTGTTACATTACATTTTGTAATGTAAAAAAAATCCATTACTCATTACATTACATTTTGTAATGTAAAAAATGTCCATTGCCTATTGAAATGTAATGGGTAATGAAAATATTTCACACTACAAAATTTAATGTAACGAGTAATGGAATTTTTTTACATTACAAAATCCAATGTAATGAGTAATGAAACATTTTTACATTACAAAATCCAATGTAATGAGTAATGGCAATTGTTTGCATTGCAAAATGTAATGCAACGAGTAATGGAAATTCGTTACATTACCGAATGTAATGCACTGGGTGATGAATTTTTGTTTTCATTACCAAATGTAAAGTAATGATTGATGAAAACGCTAATGCATTACAAAAAGTAACGCATTTACAATCCTGGTCCAAAGTCAGTGGGAAAAGAAGAAATTCTTTGACTTTTCCTATCGCGTTCACCCATCGGAGTATCGGCGCGTCCACAATTCTGTTGAACGTTCGAATGCCCTCGTTGCAGATACCCCCAGAGGCTCAGATCGAGTTGAAGAAGCAAATCCTCCTGTCCGTGCAAAATGAACAAACAGAGGCCATAAGGCGCAAAGTTTGCGAGGTCGCGGCCGAGGTCGCGCGAAATCTCATCGACGAGGATGGCAACAATCAGTGGCCGGAATTCCTTCAGTTTCTATTCCAGTGTGTCAACGGACCGGTGCCCGCGCTCAAGGAGAGCGCCCTCCGCATGTTCACGTGAGTTGTCAACGGGCCTTCAAACTTCATCCACGCCCGATCATATTTCCCTCTCGAATTCGCCTCCCGCGTCTCTCTGTGGGCAGTCAAAAGTGCCCTCCTGCGAACAACCGCGTTTCACCTTTGCTCTCTCGCGTATACATTTTCTTTCAATCTCTTTAGAAGTCACGAAGCCATCTTTGAACTTCGAAACCGAAATTGATAAATCGTTGCAGATCCGCCCCGGGAGTGTTTGGAAACCAGCAGGCGAATCATCTCGATTCCATCAAGCAGATGTTGCAGCAATCGTTGATGGACGCGACGAATTACGAGGTGAGCCCAATCGCAGTTTTAGCGTTGAACGGTCGACTCGGTGTTCACCCCAAAATCGATCGGAATATTTTTTCGTCGAAACTCATCTCTAGGAAAGTTTTTGTTTTATTTGGTTGGCCCGTTTGGGTTTGTTCGAGCTACTGCAACTCAAAACTGCATTATCGAAATTGACGTGCAGGATTACTCAAAAACTATTAAGCCGATTGAGTTGAAGCTTGAAAATATTGGGACCTTCTACTTGACGAGAATTGTTTTTGAAAAATTGAACTTTTAATCCACATTTTAGAGAAATTTTGCGTGAAATGTTGATTTTTTTTTGTAAATGCGTGCCATTTTCTCAAATTTGCATTTTCTTCATTTTAATTACCGTCACATAGAAACATGTTCTAACTGAAAAAAATGTTTGAACTTTTTTGCAAATCAAAGTCTACGGGAAGCTATGATCAATTAACTTTTTAAAATTATTTCGTATATAATATTAAAGTATACCTAGAGTTTGATAATTGTAGAATAATTATTTCTTAGTTTACAAAATCCCTCAATACTGCTTATTTCCTTCCTGTCCAAATGAATATCCCGCCTTCAACTTTGGGCGCTCTCTTCCATCGTATTTATCGCTATACCAATTTCCACCGATGAGAACCATTTGAAATAATTCCCATCGATTTTGAGGTCGAGCGCCGCTTCGACGTATTCACCAAAGAACGTTTTCAGCGTTCACGAAAAAAAAACGATCCTCGATACGAGAATCCTAATCACGGGAGATAGATACACGGGCTTACATGAGAGTGCGTCTACTCGTCACAAAATCTCCCCAGAACAAAGAATACGCTTTCTGATGACTGTAACTTGTGACGTGTTAATTTACAGACAGATACGGAGCGAACATTTGTGAATGAAAAGAATATTTCGTATATTCGTATCGCTGCACATTGAGAAAAAATCTTAAGGCATTGTATACCATGATGTTGAAGTTTGATTCGTTGGAATGCAACGGAATTTGATTTTTTTTTCTTGCTCACATTTTTGACGAATTTAGGCTGCGAAAATCACTTAAACGTTTTTTTTGTATCATTATCCTTAACGTAGACCTTAATCTTAAAAAAAAACGCATAGTAATAAAAATAATGAAACTGAGAAATAAAAAATTGTTGCATTCCAACGATGCAAACCTCAACGCCATTTGTATACCTTTGGATGGTCGGAAAACAAGGTTTTTCTTGGGATTTTCTTTTGAAAATCCTAATGAAGCAATCAATATGAGGTTTGGAGGGTGTTTTTCAAATATCTGAAAGTACTTGAGTCAGTTTTTATTTTCCAAAAAAAATGCAAAATGGCGGCCCAGTGGCCGGTGGAAAGAGAACGCCTTATTTAGGCACCGGCGGACTGATTGGAAACGCACATGAGCACCCAGAACGAATTTTTTTCCCTAATCTACATGAGTTTTGCTAGCGACGTACACAAAATTATTACAAAATATTGATTTTTACAAAATTGGCACCATTTTCAAAACTAAAGTTGCATTTTCGGCCTAAAAACAGCCTTTATTTGTTTATAAAAACGGTAATTGTCCATAGATCAGAAAAATCGTGTGTACTTCGCTGAAAAATGTATCTAAGAAGCTACCGTTGAAATTTGAAGTCAATCGGTTCAAAATTATAGGAGTTACGAGTCTGCCTAATTTGGAAAACATGTTTTTAAGAAAAAACGACGGAAAAGTTTTTAAACCCTTTTTCATCGGACCATATTGTTCTTAGGATGTTTATACATATCGAGCATATCTTTTCTTAGATGTTTGTACATCATTTGAGCAAATAGAAAGAAAAAAACGCTTCATTTTTTCTTCTTCAAAGGTATATAAAGCCTTAATGTGGGCACAAGCGTGCTGTGTCTCACTGTTAAGTAATAGCGTTTAAGGGCGGGGTAAAGTATTACAAATTTGTTTTTTTTTCATTCTTGTTTAATTTTTTAAATGAATGCATAATATATCAAGAATATTGTGTTAAAATTTCAAGTCGATCGGAGTAAAATTGACGAAGTTATGAGTATTTGGGCGTCTATTGCTCCATGCCGTTCTCTTCTCTTCTGCGTTTTTCAAACCGTTTTTCTGAGACTTGTCATATTTGAAGTCCGTGTGCACGATAACTCAAAATCTACTGGACCAATCGCTTTGAAATTTTGCACAGTACTTCTTCACATAATTCACCAGGTATTGTCGAGAGCTTTTTTTGTTTTTTTTTTATAATTACTAATTTTTCAACAACAAATTAGCCGATTTTTTAGCGAAAATCGGGTTTTTGGCTCCCAAGTGCTACGAAAAATCGAAAAATCGAAAAAAAAAAATCCTCCCGTCATTACCTCGAGAAACATCTCCTTTAACAAATGCATTTTGATTTTTTTGTTTCAAATGATTCTGTTGCGAGTTATGGTGCACACCGCAAACCAACTTTTTTTCGAGGCGCGTCCGGGTTTTAATTTTCACTCGCTCAATTTTGAATATTTTGCAATGGAAATTTAGGAGAATGTTGTTCAAATGTTACTTTATTATATGTAAATTTTTCAATAAACGAACACTATTCGTTACGCCAAAAAAAAACATCTTAAAAACATGCCTTTTTTTCGCCGAATTAACTTTACCCCGCCGTTAATACGCTGTTGAAAGTTGCATCGTTGAGATGCAACGACAATTCTTTTCTTTTTTTTTTAGTATTCTTTATTTCTCTATTTTCATTATTCCCGAAAGTCTTTTCTCGCAGATTTATGCTGAAATTGTCGAAAAAGGATCATAAAGAACTTTGGAGTGATTGTCACAAACCAACTTTATCCAAAAAGAAGGGAAATTTTTAAAAAACTTCATTTTCGTTGCATCACAACGATGCAGGCTTCAATATCATTCGATTTTGTATGTGAAGAATCGAGAAACGTGAATTATGGAAATTTTATTTACGCGCTGGAGTTTTCACGCAACTATAATGGCGCATGAGGTTGAAGTTTGCATCGTTGGAATGCAACGATAATGGCGCATGACGTTGAAGTTTGCATCGTTGGAATGCAACGATAATGGCGCGTGACGTTGAAGATTGCATCGTCAGAATGCGACGATTTTTTGCCTAATCTTTCATTTCTCTATTTTTATCATCATCCAAAGTCTTTTCTTGGCAAATTGAGGTGGTGAATCTCGAATCAGCTTACGTAGATACGTTTGTGGTATATTCGCAGTCTAAAACGGTCAGAAAAAAATGTTCAACCATTAGAAAGAAATAATTTTTGTTCGATTGAACCGATGCAAACTTCAACATCGTAATAGCGCAATATGCAGCACAATTCGAATTTCGGAAAATTGGCGCTCACTTCCGAATACACGTCTCTGCTCACGTTATTGCCGGATTGCCGCTACTCGACCCATTCGAGGATCCGAGCTTTGCAAAAATTTCATCTCTTTCGTGATTAGTATTTTGGAAACAAAACGCTCAATAATTAGGTTTTTTTTACCTCCGCTAAATGACAGTCTTCGATTGTGATTTTTGTCTCGTGAGTCTCTATCGAGGCCAAAAAAGGCTTTTGAAAATTTCACAAACAGAGACTAGGGTTCTGCGCCCGTTACAAATGTTGATTGAGGGATCATCATCACAGCGAAAAATAGCTGATCTTCGCGACCTTTTTTCCATGTTTGAAATACGCTAATCAGTCTGACCTTTCGAAATGTAAAATTAGAGCACTCATGAAGAACAGCAAGTCAATTTTTAAAGGTTTGTTTGTATTTTTTTCAACGGTTAAAAATGTTTTCTAAAAAAAGGGGTCCTCACGGCGTACACGGTTGTGGCCGTAAAAATTATTTCAAATTAAATTTGTAAAAAGATTATTAATCAGTATGAAAGTCGCCATCTTGCTATGGAGGTTCTTTTTAAAATCAAAATTGACAAAATGGCGGCGGTTGGAAAAAAGTATCGAATTTAGTCTATTTTTTCGACAGTTTTTCGTTAAATAAAAACGAAGATTAAAAAAAAAAGCTTCCATAGCAAGATAAAGAATGGCGTGAAAAATGTTTTGTCAAAATTTTATACGTATAATTTGAAAACTCCTCTTTTGAGAGTGTACACCGTTTTGAAAAAACGACATTTCGAGAAAAACGCGTTTAAAGTTTCGAGTGTGGAATTTTCATAAAAATTGTCTACTTACGTTTATGTAAGTATATGAATAGCATGTTTATAGCCGTCTATACTATCGGATAATGCAAAAAAAAAAAATCGATTGTTTGAAAATGTTACACTGATGATCCCGTAACGGGTTACACCTAGTTCGCGGCCGGAAAAAAGAGCCGTTTTCGTCAATTTCTTTTTAGGAAATGGATTCAAGTTTTCTAACGTTCTTTTTTTCATAGTAAAGGGTATCGTTTCAAGTATCTTTGACAATTTTTTAATTGAGAAATATTTATAAACGACGGAGATACAGTAAATTGCACAGACCGCTGTGCAAAAAAGGTCCTTCGCGGTGACCATTCCTGCCGGGACCAAGTCATCTGAAATCAAAAAACCAAATGCATTTAATTTTTGTACCACTATATCCAGTCTTTAATCGAAGGATTCAATAAAATAATGATTTTTTTAAAAATGGTAGCCGATCGAAAGTGATCGTCGAAATTTCGGTGAAAAAAAAAACACTCTATTTTCCTTGATATAAAAAAGTATGCATAGAAAAAAAAACCCTTCGATTAAGGACTGCCTTTTGATATACAAAAAAAAGTGTGAAACTTGAAGCAGATCGGTTTAGTTGTTGTTGAGAAATTTTGGTCACCGATTCTGAAAAAGTAATTCCGAGAAAAAACGGGTTTAAAGTTTTACATCGTGTATATGCGCAGATAAAATGTAATTTATTACCTCTAAATGGAATCATGTATGACCGTACCATACAGCAAACCTTCTGCAGAGGTAGCAGCCTTCGAAATTCCAATTTGGTCCTGCCAACTAGTTGTAACCCCTTAAATTCCGTCAAAAGAGGTTTTCGAATCAGAGCTGTCTGAAAAAAACCCGTTTTTGAAAAATACGCTGTCACACAGGTGAGATTCCAAGCGGTGCGGGCGATCGGTGCGTTCATAACGATCCACGAGAAGGAGGAGAACATACAGAAGCACTTTTCCGAGTTGTTGCCCGGTCTCGTTCAAGTGACGGCACAGTCGGTCGAGAAACAGGAGGACGAGGCGCTTCTGAAGGTTCTCATTGACTTGGCGGAAACGACCCCGAAATTCTTGAGGCCCCAATTGGAGGCGATAATGGAGATGTGCATGAAAATTTTCTCGGACGAAAACATGGGCGACTCGTGGCGCCAATTGTCCCTCGAGGTATTGGTAACGCTCGCGGAAACGGCACCCGCGATGATGCGAAAAGTCGGCGGCAAATACATCATCGCGCTGATACCACTCGTACTGAAAATGATGACCGACCTGACGGAAGACGAGGAATGGAGCTTCTCCGATGAGATCATCGAGGAGGACAACGAATGCAACATCGTCGTCGCCGAGAGCGCCCTCGATCGACTCGCCTGCGGTCTCGGTGGAAAAACGATGCTACCACAGATCGTGCAAAATATTCCGTCTATGCTGAGCAATACCGATTGGAAATACAGGTATGCCGATTACGGTTGAAAGATGATTTTTTTCGTCCACTTCGAAATTTTTGCAAGTTCCCACGTGGTTTTCTTTAAAAAAAAGTACAATTTCGACAATTCAACAGAGTTTGCTTATGAAGGATCGTTAAGGGAGACTTTGTCCTTGGAGTGCCATATTTCAGGTGTTTACATTTTATTTTTTTTAAAGGAAACGAGTAAAGCTTTATGAGTGCGGTTTTTTTCTTGCTTTTATTCATGATATACAGAACGTTAAAAAAATTTTTTTCTTTTAAAAAAACCAAAATGGCGGCCGTTGCAGCTCCGCGAAAACAGGTCCTCAAATCGCGGGAGGTAAACGGCTGACATCACTGCCCCCTCTTTGTTGATCTGAAACACAAATTCAAAGCATATTATCAATCTGTGACCCTTTGGTCATGGAATGACGGATGGGTTTTTCGTTTAGTACAAATTTCGGAAAATGGCGGCAATTTAAAAAAAAATCGAATTTTCGCGTTTGTTTTTTCGCATAAAAAGATAAATAATAAATGCAAAAATGTATCTATCGAAAAAACGATCCGTCATTCCGTGAAGACATATTTTCTGAGTATGCTCTCCAAATTTCAGGTCGATATGTTAATTACAGCGGTCAGGAGAATGTCAGCCATTTTCAAAAACGTGTTTTCGAGAAAAACTCGTTTAAAGTTTTGTCATGTGTTTACACAAATGTGTTTGTAATTACCGCTAATCGGCAATGCCTGGTGCATAGAGGCATCCCTCCTCTTCTTCTAGCTGCTCATGTTGAGCCGCTAACATCTCCCGCTGGGCACAAAGGACAAAGTCTCCGTTAAGGTAGTCCTATCGCTTCACGCTGTCATACCACTGATCATACTTGAGACTTGTACAATTTATATTTTTAACATATGCAAAAAAAAATTATTTGTAATAACTAAATTTCCCATATGCAAACGGTTTAATTAATGTTTACATTTAATTCGAAAAATGAAAAAATAGTTATTCCAACGATTCGCGCAGTGTTTCTAGGTTTGATATTTGGCAATATTGGTTCTATCTCCGTCTCTTTTTACTCAATCAGGCGAGTTTAACCTCCGTGCTTTTCAACGTCGACCTGTCAAAACAATGTCAGGTGCGGGAAATATAGAGCATTGTATTCGGGTCACGACTGGTAAAAAGCGCGGAAACTTTGTGTCGGCGAAATATTTCGGTTGAAAGTGAAATATGTGTGGAAATTCGAATGAGTGAGATGAGGTTAGGACTACAGTCAGCTGTTGCCTTGCTGTCACGTCTCTTTGTCTCGCAAGTGGAAATAAATCCAATAACGGAAGTTCAAATTAAACTTGATATTACATAAAAATTAGGTCAATAAGCGTAATTTTTTCCGAGATCACTGGATTACTACAAGTGTTGAGTATGTAAATGTGATTATTTTTAAGAATCTGACGCATTCCCACTGTTATATACACTTTTGCAGCGACCGGAAATTGGGTTTTTGTATGTCGTCTCGGAATTCCATCACAAAAATACGCAATTTTAATATTTATTTTCTCTGTAATTAGGCCGATAAACGACCCTGAAATTTTACAGAGACGATTATTAATATATTTAGTGAAGCTCAAAAAAAAGTTATGGAAATCCTATGGATTGAAGCCTGGCGATAGGACTAACTTAACAGACTTGTGTGCCAAATATCAGAAACGATATTAGAAATTAAAGAAGTTATAAACCCGGTTGATCAAAAACAAACAAAAAAAAACGAGTTTTTAAAAAAATAGATAATATTGGCCGAGATTTAACCAAGCTTTTTTTGTTATTGTGCTTCAATCCTGAAAAAAAAACAGTCGAATATTTTTTCTTCGATTTTTCGAGGGAAATAAACATTGTTGTTAATAAGTAATAAAAAAAATGTTAAGCAAAAGGTCGGTAAGGACTAAACTACTATTACAGTGAACAAGTGTACCAAATTTCGTGTCAATCCGTTTATTAAAAACCGAAAAATCGTGTACACCGTTTTGAAAAACGTAGTTTCGAGGAAAAGGGCCTTAGAAGTTTTACTAGAGCAGTTCTATCGTTGTAATAATAAGTTGGCATTTAAGGAGTTTCGGTACAAAAGTCAAAATGTTAAGAAATTGATCACATTTGGTGATAATGTTCTTCAACATTAAGTGCGAAAACACATTTTTTCAAAATTTTCTTCTACTTAATTATCGAGTAATTAAGCATTAAAGCAGATTTCTCATGCCCGCAATGTATACCTATATATATGGAAACGCTATGCTTATACACGTGAACTTTAGTGTTAACTTACCTGATAACTGTGCAGAAGAAAAATCTTAAAAAATTTGTATTGTCGAATTTGGCACTAAAGAATATGTTAACAAAATTTTATAAAATTCTGAACTTTTTGAAATTTTTTATGTTTTTAACATGGTTTAGCATGGCATCATTGTATGGCCCGTACCGAAACTCCTTAAGGGATAACACCACCCTAGCGGCAGAAAATAAGGCCTAACAAAACAAAACATAAGGACAATTAATTTTGGGAGTATGAAAAAAGGAATAGGATTTCTTTTGAGAGGGTTTATTTAACGCATTAAAGTATAAAAAATAAAAAACATAATTTTCATACAAAATGACGGCGACAGAGCCCATCTTCAAAAACGTGTTTTTTTACAAATAGCTTCACGGGAGGACGATTTTCTCGTAAAGTATAAGACGTGGAACAAAAACCAAAAAAAAAATTATAATCTATATATTATTAGCTATGGGTCTACGTAGGCATTTTTTAAATCAAATTTTGGAAAAATGGGTGCCCGTTGAAAGAAATAAATCGACTTTTTGCCCAAAAATTGTGCAGTAAATTGCTTATAAAAATAAAGTTTACATTTAACCCCCTTCCATGGACGCAATAGTGCGTCAATAATTCCGTGCCCTGTGTGGCATTGGCGTAATAGTGCGTCAACCTTTATTTCCCTATTTAACTTGCTCTGATTTGAAATCGGAGCCTCACTCGGGGGTTTTTGGGCTCGCTGAATCCGAATTTGAAGTCAAAATTTGGAAATTCAAAATGGCGGCGCCAATATGGCGGACAAAAATCAAAAACTTTACTCGATCTCGATGAAAATTAGTACTCCGGGATTTTTGTGGTCGCTTTCTGCGAATCTGAACTTTAAATTTGAAAATTCAAAATGGCGGACCGAAAGTGAAAATTTTACTTCAATCAATCTGTATTATTTGTATTTTCATTCGCCGTATTTGTTCGTCATTGTGAATTCCTAAATTTTGAGTTCAGATTCGTAATCAGCACTCTCAAAAACCCCAGAGTACAAGTTTTCAGGATAAAAAAATGTTCCTGCCATTTTGGGCACTTTTTGTCGAATTCTCTCCGCCAACGAAGGGATTAATATCAAAAAACGGCTACGTACTCCCACAGAGAATGTAAAAATAATAATTTTCGAAAAAAATAATTCGCTACAGGATCAATTGCATATTGCTTTTATGACCCCAAAGTATCTATGAAGCAATAAAAAAACGATTTTTCCGAAATCCTAGAGCGGCGTTATCCCTTAATCTGCGATTTAAGTTGCCTTCTTCGCCCGACGTTTTTTCCCGTCACCAAAGCCATTACGTTACTGTATCGTGCCACAGAAAAGTCAGCGATCTATTTCCCAAAATGGACTCTTTCGCGTTACATCTGTGGCAAATGAACCATTGAGTTTTATATCGATGGTCTTATCCCCGTCCTGGTGGATTCGACCGCCCGAGTGCTCTTTGGATATCAATGATATTCACGAGTTTGCGTCACTCCCGGCGCGGAACATATTTCATTGACGAACATTGACATTTTCAAAATAATCCCCTCTCTTGGAATTCACCGATGAATTCGTCAATGTCGACAAACGGGATAGGAACTTCGTGTGACGATTTTTAATTAATTTACAGACACGCCGCCCTTATGGCCATTTCCGCCGTTGGCGAAGGTTGCCACAAGCAGATGGAAGCAATACTGGGTCAAATCATGGACGGAATAATTCATTATCTGCAGGATAGCGTAAGTACGAATAAAAAAAATGTTCTCGAAGTTTGCATCATTACGATACAATTTGTTTTGTCTATTATTGATTTATTATTACGTAAAGTATTTATTATCTGACTTTATTTTATTCGTATTTATATACTATTATTATTTGAAAAGTCATTACTTATTATTATCGTTTCTATTGTTATTATAAGTATTATGATTATTATTTATTATTATTTGAATTATTCTTAATTATTAGAAAAACGTATTATGATTTTAAAAAAGTTCGCGTCATTAGCACAGCTTGAAAATCGAGCGATGATAAATTAGGACAGTTGAATATAATTCATTGCCATTACATTCGCTACAATGCAAAGTTCAACATTGTGAAGAAAAAAAAAAGATGTTTGCTTTTCAACGTTGACGCGCTCGCTGACTCGCGGAATTATCCAAGCCCTGGGACACAGGTCGGTTCTCATATATATTCCGAAAGCATTGCGTCACTGGCAAATCGAGCATTCACGCTATCATTGTGATAACGAGGATGTCGAGACCTACCTCGACGTAAATTCCTGAGACACGATCTGGTCCCCCCCCCCCCCCCTCCCCCCCGATAAAGACGAGTCATTTTACAGTCGATATTGTATAGACCTTTCGCAAAAAAATTAGTATTTTATTATGCATATATTATACCGATGAAAATTGTTTTGCAGTGTGAGTAGACGATTCGTGGAAAAATATTATTTTATCGTTACACGTCAATAATTTAACGTGTTGCAGTATATGATAAATGGCGAATGGAAGGCAATGTTATTATTATGATATTGCAAGAGGAAAATATATGAATTAGAGATATTTGTATCGTAACGGGTTACGCCTAGCTCGTGGCCGGGAAAAAGAGGAATTTTTGTGAATTTGTTTTTGGCAAAACTTGTGCAGGATTTCCAATTTTTATTATTTTATATTTTTGAAGAGTATGGTTTCAAGTATCTTTTACAATATTGGTATTGAAAAATATTCATAAATGTGGCAGATACCACTGCTGCTGGGAAACGAATAATCTGAAACAAACAAAAAAACAAACGCCTCTAGTTTTTGCACGAAATGATCTAGTGCTCCGACGATGGATTTAATAAAATATATTTGTTTTTTTAAAAATTGTCATAATCCAAAGTGAGTGTTGATTTTCCGTGAAAAAAACTCTATTTTCGTTGATAAAAAAAAATCGAGATATCATGGTCAGCGATTTTGAAAAAGTTTTTTGAAATAAACGCGTGGAATATATTTTGAGAATCCGTCGAAAACGAAAAATTGATATTTTCAAAAATTTCAATTAGGTGTAAATCCTAAAAAAGATTTGTCCGCTTATCATTATTGTTTTTTGTAAAATAGTAATTTTTTGGGAAAAAATTAGTTGAAAAATGATAACATTTTTGCGAAGGAAAATATGTCAATTAAGGACGTTTTCGTCTGGGGAAAAAAAACGATGCCATTTGGCTTTCGCAAAGCTTATCCGCTTATTATTAATATTTTCGTAAAGTAGAAATTCCCGGCCGAGAGCCAGACTCCGCAAATAAAAATCTTCCTTCCAAAATTTCAATTATTTCCCGATCGTGATATAAGATGACGAACATAATAAAAAATACTGTGAAAAGTATCGAAATTTCGTAAATTTCGCTTATTCGTTTGTTCCGTTATTGATTTTTAACCGGAGCGAATCGACCGAACGTTTTCAGCATCCTCGTGTGCGGTACGCGGCGTGCAACGCGGTTGGACAAATGTCGACCGACTTCGCGCCGATCTTCCAGAAGAAGTTCCACGACAAAGTGATCCCGGGATTGCTGGCGGTACTCGACGACAACGCGAATCCGCGAGTTCAGGCTCACGCGGGCGCGGCGCTGGTCAACTTCAGCGAGGATTGCCCGAAGAACATTCTGACGCCTTATCTCGACGCGATTATGGCCAAGCTGGAATCGATTCTCACGACAAAGTTCCAGGAACTCGTGGAGAAGGGCACGAAACTAGTGCTCGAGCAGGTTAGAATGTTTTTTTTAAACTAGCTTAAGGTATTCCTTTCAAGAACCCGTATATTTAACAATTAAGGTAATCCTATCGCTTCACACTAGCCGTACCACTGATCATACTTGAGACTTGTACAATTCATATTTTTAACATATGCAAAGAAAAATCATTCGTAATGACTAAAATTTTCCATGTGTAAACTGTTGAATGAATGTTCACATTTAATTAGAAAAATGAAAAAATTGTTATTCCAACGATTCGCGCAGTATTTCTAGATTTGATATTTGGCAACATTGGTTCTGTCTCCGTCGCTTTTCACTCAACCAGGCGAGTTTAACCTCCATGCTTTTCAACGTCGATCTGTCAAAACAATGTCAGACGCGGGAGATATAAAGCATTGTATTCGGGCCACGACTGGTAAAAAGCGTGGAAAATTTGTATCGGCGAAATATGTCGGTTAAGGAGGTACGGTGATTGGAGCGAGTCCAAGATAAAAGCCCGATTTTTTTAAATAACATTGTCGAGAGCTTTGTCCATGCGTATGCGGAGTTTCCGCGAGATTTACCGTACAGTTTCCGAGTTATTAATTGTTAAAGTTGGTCAATTAGTCACACGTAGACGACAAAATGTGCCTGTCCTCTCATATATCGATTTTTTTGTGCTACTTGGAGCCAAGACACGCGTGAAAAAAACTGACGGTTGCGTTCGTTGGTTCGTTGTGATCAATAAGGCAACTCGAATTGGAAAGCTCACCGCAGAAATAAGCAATAAATTTAGAAATAAAGTCGCGAAAAACCGAAGTATTCGGCGAGAGAGACGTCTCGTGACGTAACCGCAGCCATCTTGCTCGAAGTGTGGCAACGCCGGATACCCGCGCAAATTTGATTCTTCTATCGGATATTTTCAACGCGAATTAAAAATATGGTTGTGTGAAGCCGTACGTTTTTTAATCGATTATAAAAGGCCTTTCGTCGATATTTACTCAAAGTTCTTTTATGTATAGCTAAGGCATCTCAATCTTTCTGGCGACATGCATACAACGCATTTATATGTAAATTCAGCATGGAAAAACCGTCATATAAAATGAACGTTCGTTTTTATATCTGCAAATATTGTGAAAATTAGGAAAGAGAAAAATAACATAACAATCGATGAAATATGTTTTGACTTCGGACAGATTGGACATTGGATATTGAGGTTAACGTCAACGCGACGTTTTTCATTTGCATTCGCAATATCATCTTTTCACTCTCTAATTCTTGTCCGACAGAATCTACCTTTGTCTCTAAACTGGACTTCAGGTACAATCCTGTTACTCTCTTGATAAACTTCTACAGTACTTATTTTCATTCTCCATGTTTACCGGCTACCAAAAATAATAAGCCGAGCGCGTGGGACCGATGACAGCTATCGAAAATGCAACGATGCTAAACGTCGACGATATGGCGTACTACTGAAGTCGAGTAGTAGATTATTAGGTTTGTTTTCATATTATAAAAATAATAAGTAGCTTGAAATTCAATACTTAAAAAATATTTCTCGAAATATAGGCCACACACATATGTCTAAAACGTAGCGGTATTATGGCGAAAAATAGACTCTTAGTTTACTAGCGTGGTCATCACCGTACCTCCTTAAAAATGAAATATGTGTGGAAATTCGAATGAGTGAGATGAGGTTAGGACTACAGTCAGCTATTGCCTTGCTGTCACGTCTCTTTGTCGTAGCAAGTGTTAATAAATCCAATACCGGAAGTTCAAATTAAACTTGATATTACATAAAAATTAGGTCAATAAGCGTAATTTTTTCCAAGAGCATTGGATTACTACAAGTGTTAAGTATGTAAACCTGATTATTTTTAAGAATCCGACGGATTCCCACTATTATATACACTTTTGTAGCGACCGGAAACTGGGTTTTTGCACGTCGTCTCGGAATTCCTTCACAAAAATACGCAATTGTAAATTTTTTTTCTCTGTAATTAGGTCGATAACCGACCCTGACATTTTACAGAGACGATTATTAATATATTTAGTGAAGCTCAACAAAAAATATGAATATCCTATGGATTGAAGCCTGGCGACAGGATTACCTTAACCGATTTTTGTCTATAATCAAGTAAAAAAAACTTCTGAGTATATCGGTAAAAGTTGAAGCGAAGTTAGCGAACTTGTAACGAATAATTACGAATAAAAAAATTGTCTCATTTACATGGCACTTTAGGGGGATAACACGCTAGCCACATTTCTATTTAATAATGTATTCACTAGATAACTGTAGATGCCTGATATAAACGGTTCAAGGCGTGTAATTTTTTTTAATTGCGTAACGACAATAAAAACAGGGGCTGACCGAATGTTTAAGATGGGAAACCAGTTTAGATGACTTAAAAAAAATCCATTTATTTAAACTCCATTAAATGTTAGTGAAACTATTCAAAAATATGTTCCCAATGTACTATAAATAATTTATTACGGCCTTGAATTTTTTGTTTTCGGTCATTTTTTTTTTTTTTTCAAACGCGTTTTTCTCGAAACCACTTTTTTTTAAATATGTGTACACTCTAGGTCAACAAAATTCTAACCTATAATTTTATAAAGTGATCGTTCATATAATTACGCTCTATATGAACCTAAATTAGTGGTAATATCATTGTTTAAAGTATATTTTTATAGCTAAAAAGGGTATAAAATAATAGCAAATATTATACCCTTTTGTTTAAACACTTCTAAAAAATGCAATTTTCAATTTATTGGTCAGAGTTAGCTTCATGTAGAAGGAAAACATATTCTTAAAGTCAGCTTCAAACCGTATTTCTTATGAAAACTGTGGCCTTCAGAGTGTACACGAACAGCAAAGTCTGATGGCGATCTTCAATGGGTGGCAGGTTATATGTTCCATATTTTCAGAGAAAATACGTCGAAAAAATTGAAAAATTACTTTGAAAATATGTACAAAATATAACCAAAGTTTGAATAAATTTCATCAATCCATTCTTTGTAAAAAAAAATTATGAAAATCACTAAAAAAAAACGTACTCCTAAACTGCTTTTCCGCCTTGCAGAAAATATCAATGATAAAACTTGGAAAAATATGACTAGCCGAAGAATCTTCGTAGCCGCGACTTTTCAGAGAAAATTTAAATATTTCCAAATCGACTAAATTTTTGCGCAAAATTCTTTTCCCATTTTATCGTTTATAACAATTAACGGTGACTTATTTTTATCAAGCGCCACTGTAATTTACCAACGATTCAGAAGGGCCCTGCTTATGCCCCCAAAAAATACGGCCCTCCGCGAAAAAGCCTACCTTAAGGGCGGGGTAAAGTTAATTCGGCGAAAAAAGGCATGTTTTTAAGATTTTTTTTTGGCGTAACGAATAGTGTTCGCTTATTGAAAAATGTACATATAATAAAGTAACATTTGAACAACATTCTCCTAAATTTGCATTGCAAAATATTCAAAATTGAGCGAGTGAAAATTAAACCCCGGAGGCGCCTCGAAAAAAAGTTGGTTTGCGGTGTGCACCATAACTCGCAACAGAATCATCTGAAACAAAAAAATCAAAATGCATTTGTTAAAGGAGATGTTTCTCGAGGTAATGACGGGAGGATTTTTTTTCTTTTCGATTTTTCGTTTTTCGTAGCACTTGGGAGTCAAAAACCCGATTTTCGCTAAAAAAATCGGCTAATTTGTTGTTGAAAAATTAGTAATTATTAAAAAAAAAAAAAGCTCTCGACAATACCTGGTGAACTATGTGAAGAAGTACCGTGCAAAACTTCAAAGCGATTGGTACAGTAGATTTTGAGTTATCGTGCACACGGACTTCAAATATGACAAGTCTCAGAAAAACGGTTTAGAAAAACGCAGAAGAGAAGAGAACGGCATGGAGCAATAGACGCTCAAATACTCATAACTTCGTCAATTTTACTCCGATCGACTTGAAATTTTAACACTATATTCTTGATATATTATGCATTCATTTAAAAAATGAAAAAAAAATGAAAAAAAAAATTTAATACTTTACCCCGCCCTTAAGGGGTAAGGCCACTGTAACGGCCAAAAAAAAAAGGTTTTTTCACTAATTTTTTGCTCCCGAAATTGAAGGTATTTGAAAAAAAACTTTTAATGGTGTTATCGGGCATACATTAAACTTTATTATAAAATTTTTTTACAGTAAAAAAAACAAAATGGCGGTTCCACAGCTATCTTCCCGGGACATGTTTTGCTTCCAGGGCTCCGCGGCACGCAGCACCACTGGTGCACTTTTGAATCTTGAACAAAAAAAAAACCATTAATCTAGAGGGCTATAGCTAGAGAATGTCGATCGGATTTTAAAAAGTATCAATTTTCGTGGATTTGGCGTGCGTTTGAAAAAAAAAATTGATTTTTGACGAAAAAAACGGCAAGTTTTTTGTTAATAAAAAATCAATAAATAAAGTTCTTGAAAATTCCGATCGACATTCTCAAGATAATGTAAATGTTCACATCTGGTTAAAATTTCAAGTAAAAAAAATGAAAATTGTTCGAGTTATGCTGCGTGCCATTTTGAAAAACCATGTTTCGAGAAAAACGCGTTTAAAGTTTTGCGAATAGTTTTTTATTGGAAAAAATTAAAAAAAGAAGAAGCACAGGACCTTTTTTTTCTTATTCTAGAGGGTTTAAACTATTTTTTAAGCCAATAAAAAAAAATCGATTTTTCAAAAAATTTACAGTGGCCTTACCCCTTAAACTCTCGAATTCAACATCGAGACATTTTTCGATCTTTTCTTTATTTGTAAACATCGATATTCGTTTCAGGTCGTGACGACCATCGCGTCGGTGGCGGACACCTGCGAGGAGCAGTTCGTCGTGTATTACGACAGGCTCATGCCCTGCCTGAAGTACATCATTCAAAATGCGAATCAGCAGGAGCACAAAACCCTCCGAGGCAAGACGATCGAGTGCGTGAGCCTGATCGGCCTGGCCGTAGGACCGGAGAAGGTAAATTCCTGCCGAAGCGTGGCTTCTTAAGGGGTCTTCTCATTTTAAACGCTAAAAAAGGCTGATTTCATGATTTTTGTTGACAGATTCATATTATAGATTTTGATATAAAAAATACACTTTCGAAATACATTAAATTTTTTTTTACGTATTTATGTATCCTTATGAAATTTTAACCACATATTCTTCACGACTATAGCTATAGCGCATATAAAGGATTTTTTTAAATGTTGATATTTACTATTTTTTTTGCCAAAAACGGTGAAAAAAAACCTTTTGTTTTTTCGAAAAATGTCCGCCATTATGGTATTTTTGCATATATCAAAAATCGTATCATATGCGCTATAGCCATTAACATACTGAATCTAAAACCGTTTGATTTTTTCGTTTCGGATGACCCATTCGAGATTTCATGACCAGCGCAGAGCTACAATTTTTTTAGGACATTTTTTAAACTCCCATTTTCGTCTATAAATAGTGACTTCAGTAAATGAATCATTTTGTTAAAATGTATTTCGAAAGTGTTTTTATTAAGATCCCTTAAGGGAGACTTTGTCCTTGGAGTGCCATATTTCAGGTGTTTAAATTTTATTTTTTTTAAAGGAAACGAGTAAAGCTTTTCGAGTGCGGTTTTTTTCTTGCTTTTATTCATGATATACAGAACGTTCAAAAAAAATGTTTTGAAAAAAAAACCAAAATGGCGGCCGTTGCAGCTCCGCGAAAACAGGTCCTCAAATCGCGGAAGGTAAACGGCTGACATCACTGCCCCCTCTTTGTTGATCTGAAACACAAATTCAAAGCATGTTATCAATCTGTGACCCTTTGGTCATGGAATGACGGATGGGTTTTTCGTTTAGTACAAATTTCGGAAAATGGCAGCAATTTTAAAAAAAATCGAATTTTCGCGTTTTTTTTTTCGCATAAAAAGATAAATAATAAATGCAAAAATGTATCTATCGAAAAAACGATCCGTCATTCCGTGAAGACATATTTTCTGAGTACGCTGTCCAAATTTCAGGTCGATATGTTAATTACAGCGGTCAGGAGAATGTCAGCCATTTTTAAAAACGTGTTTTCGAGAAAAACGCGTTTAAAGTTTTGTAATGCGTTTACACAAATGTGTTTATAATTACCGCTAATCGGCAATGCCTGGTCCATAGAGGCATCCCTCCTCTTCTTCTAGCTGCTCATGTTGAGCCGCTAACATCTTGAAAATTTCAAGGACAAAGTCTCCCTTAAAAGGTCGTAGTGTCGTTCAGAAAATGTCTTCATGCTCAAACTCATCGTTTTCCGCCTTCCCAGTTTATCACAGACGCGAGCGAAGTTATGGACATGCTTTTGAAGACACACACGGAGGGAGATTTGCCGGACGACGATCCGCAAACGAGCTACCTCATCTCGGCCTGGACTCGTATCTGTAAGATTCTCGGTACGTCGAACTGCGAGTGCAATGTGGAGAAGCCAGTGGCGTCTTCCTCCAAATATCCACGAGAAATCGAGTATGAACGTGGCGTGTATGTTGGCCATCTTGATTTTCAGGAAGCCAGTTCGAGCAGTACCTGCCATTGGTGATGGGCCCGGTGTTGCGTACGGCAGCGATGAAGCCCGAGGTCGCGTTGCTGGACAACGAGGACATGGAGGGTGTCGAGGGTGACCTCGATTGGCAATTCGTTTCGCTCGGTGAGCAACAGAATTTCGGCATCAAAACCGCCGGTTTGGAGGACAAAGCGTCGGCCTGTGAAATGTTGGTTTGCTACGCGCGCGAGCTCAAGGAGGGCTTCGCGGATTACGCCGAGGAGGTAGTGAGGCTGATGGTGCCGATGCTTAAATTTTATTTCCACGACGGCGTCAGGACCGCCGCGGCTGAGAGCTTACCGTGCCTACTCGAATGTGCCAAAATCAAAGGTGAATCGAACGTTCGTTTTGCAGGCGGGATATACATTTGGACAGAAAGAAAATAAGCAACGTTGAGGGATTTTTTAAACTGAGAAATAATTAATCTACAATTATCAAACTTTAGATATATTTAAATATACGAAACTATTTTTTTTTAATGAATTCATCATCAAAATGGCGGAACTGTGGCAGAGTGGCACATTTTTACTTTAGTCCAATTGGCTTGAAATTCATTACTCGGGGGTTTTGGGGGTTGCTGATGACGAATCTGAGCTCAGAATTCCAAAATTCAAAATGGCGGACAGAAATGCATAATGTTCCACGATGAACGTAAAAATGAGCAATTTTTGGGGTCGCTGATGACGAATCTGAGCTCCGAATTTCAAAATTCAAAATGGCGGATCCAATATGGATGGATAAAAGAACAAAAAAAAAAACAAAAATTGGAGACAACAACCGCCACGTCCTCGTTCGTGTCTCTGGTTTCGACTGAGTGCGGAACTTTGTGCAGAAGATTGGGAATTCTATTTAACCCCCGAGTGGCGACTTTAACGCAAAAACTTCGAAAACTTTCGGAGATAATGAATTTTATCAAGAACCATTGCAATTTATTAAGGTTTGTTTATGCGCATGAAAAAAATCATCCATAATTTTTAATTATTGCACATCAATTCTTATTCTTGAATATATGATTGACGCTGAAAAACTAAAAAAAGAAAATCCAAAATTTGGTCGAAATTGCTCGGAAAATGGTTATAAAACAGGTGGCACAAAGGGTTTTACCACGGGATTATACCAGCGTGAACGCTGAAAATTTGGGTGATTTTCGGGAATTTTTTGAAAGAAAAGTACTCAACTAAATGTTTCGGAAAATTAAGAATGTATTTGGCTATATTTGACCTATATTACATAATTTTTTCATAGATAAATATTGAGATCCAAGCGACTTATGCGCTGCCTTCTGAGGCGCTAAAAAAAAAGTTCCTCCACTGATGACATGATTCCAGCCGATTGAGTAGCTGAAACCAAAAAAGAAAAAATGTCATTAAACTGGAAGGTATTTCTTGTACAATGACGTAGGATTTTCGAAAAATATTAAAATCCAACAAAATGGCGTAGTTATGAAAAAAGGTCTGTTTTCTCGCCCATAAAATGGTCATTTTTTTCATGCCAAATCGTCAATTTTCACCCAATCAAAAATATCCTACGTCATTGTAGAGTAAATATATTCCAGAGTACTCAGTTCAAATTTCAAGTCAGTCGGATAATTGCTCTTTGAGTTACAATGTCAGCAAATTTGAAAAATCTCATTCCAAAAAAAAACGCGTTTGAAGATTTAACTATCGATTTTTGCAAGATAAAATGATTAAAGATACGGTCTTGAAATTTTTACAGGATGTTTTTGAAAGTATAAACTGTCGAAAAAGGCAACAAAATCGATTTTTTTAAAGTGTCGCACTGGTATAGCCCCTTAGAGAAAAAAAAAATCGATTTTTTTATCGTTGTAAATGTATATCCCGCCTTAAGGGGCCGTCCATAAATGACGTCATTTTAAAATAGGGGGGGGGTTCGTCTGCGGCCGACGGTAAATGATGGTTGGGGGGGGGGGGGTGGGGGGTGTTTCGAAATTGACGTCATTCTTGTGATACCAGTTACTTCAAAATGTACAATAGTATATTGTACAACTAGAGTGGTTTCCCCGCATGAGTGATGAAAAATATTTTGCAAGTACCTAATGGTATTAATTATTGAACTCATTATTTATTTATTTATTACATAAGGTTTGTCTAC
This sequence comes from Ophion obscuratus, assembly GCA_964007375.1. NCBI lineage: Eukaryota > Metazoa > Arthropoda > Insecta > Hymenoptera > Ichneumonidae > Ophion > Ophion obscuratus. The sequence goes on from OZ023320.1 coordinate 5,657,812, forward strand.
ATTATATTCGAGAACTTCAAATAACAGCGTACCTATGAAAATAGTTCGATCGAGCCAAAATGAATATGGGGAGGATACGGAGATATTACCCGTGATCCAGGATTTGCAAGAATGGGTGAAAACTCCGTGGGAGCTATCCAAAGAAAACTAAAGAATAGAGAAGAATAATATTATTATATTAATGAAAATTGCCAAAGTACAAAATAATAAAAGATGATTCTATAACAAAATGTGGGAGCTATCCAAAGAAAACTAAAGAATAGGGAAGAATAATATTATTATATTAATAAACATTGCCAAAGTACAAAATAATAAAAGATGATTCTATAACAAAATGTTTTAATGTTACCCAATTTTTCTCAAATCCGCAAATGTTTTAATTTTGCCAAATTGGTAATGACGTCAATTTTGCGAGAGGGGGGGGGTCATTAGGAAATGACGATAGGATGATTGTAGGGGGGGGGGGGGGTCGAAAATCAGCAAAAATCGATGACGTAATATATGGACGGCCCCTAAGGTTGCTCCAAAATTTTTAAGGGCCCGTCCTTCCATTCTACCATTGCTAAAGAGCGCCAAGGAACGACAAAATTGACAATCCCGACTAACGTCAGATTATTCTCCGCAGGACCGCAATATCTCGAAGGCATGTGGGCCTACATATGCCCGGACCTGTTAAAGGCGATCGACACCGAGCCCGAGGCCGGCGTTTTGCCCGAGCTCTTGTACTCGCTGGCGAAGTGCATCGAGGCGCTTGGACCGGGTTGCCTCGCGGCCGGCCCAATGGCCGAACTCCTCCGCATCCTCGACAAGCTCCTGAACGAACATTTCGAGCGCGCAGTCGCGAGACTCGAGAAACGCAAGGACGAAGACTACGACGAGGTAACTGTGACCGAACAATGAAAATCGGAATGTGCGACGAACCGTGCGTTGCGGAAGTTAACATTTTTCTTCGTTATTCCTCATCCAGGTAGTCGAAGAGCAAATCGCCGACGAGGACAACGAGGACATATACACCCTGAACAAAATAGCTGACATACTTCACGCCCTCTTCATAACTCACAACGCCGCGTTTTTCCCGTACTTCGATCAGATATGCGGCCATTTTGTGAAGCTCCTCGCGCCCGAACGCACCTGGGCGGATCACCAGTGGGCGCTGTGCGTCTTCGACGACGTTATCGAGTACGGTGGCCCCGAGTGCGCCAAGTATCAGGAATACTTTTTGAGGCCAATGATGGAATACGTGACCGACACGATCGCCGAGGTCAGACAAGCCGCCGCTTACGGATGCGGCGTTCTCGGACAATTCGGCGGCGAGGCGTTCGCGCAAGCCTGCGCCGAAGCTCTACCCAGACTAATGAAGGTCATCAACGATCCGAAATCGAGATTGCCGGAGAACGTCAATCCAACGGAAAACGCCATATCGGCCGTTACGAAAATTCTCAAATACAACAACAAAGCTATTAACGTTGACGAGATACTTCCACACTGGTGAGCATATACCCATTTGGGCGATTGTAATAATAAAAAATTATTTTATTATTATTTTATTTTATTTATTTTATTTATTTTATTTATTTTATTTATTTTATTTATTTTATTTATTTTATTTATTTTATTTATTTTATTTATTTTATTTATTTTATTTATTTTATTTATTTTATTATTTTATTATTTTATTTTATTTTTATTATTATTTTATTATTATTATTATTTTATTTATTTATTTATTATATTAATAAAAAATTCGTTATTAAGGCCTTAGGCCACTCTAGAGACCGAAAAAATAGGTTTTTTGGTTTGTTTTCTTTTTTCAGAAAAACTACAAAATAAATCAAGATTACAAAAAGAGTGTTTATCATACATATCAGTGACTGAGTACAATATTTTTTTTATAGCTATTCATTTCAAAATGGCGGTTGTGCAGCGTTTATCTAAAAACTGCATTTTTTTAGTTGGCCGGAAACATAACTCGGACAATTTTCAACCGATTCACTTGAAACTTTGAATATATCTTGAAAAATGCATTGTCTATGGATGTACGTAGGATTTGTTTTTCTCGCATAGTTCATTTGTTATTAACGATTTTTTAGGCAAATTTTTGAAAAGTGAAAAATTTGCCTATAAAATCGTCAGATAATTGTTAATAACAAATGAACTGTGCAATATAAAAACAAAATCCTACGTACTTCCATGGACAATGTATTTTTCAAGATATATTCATTCATCAAAAATTGTCCGAGTTATGTTTCCGGCCAACTTAAGGGGGGATTGTCTTTTTTTTTCGCAAAATTTACCGCTTTTTGGGAATTTTTTTGTGAAGAAAGTATACAACGGAAAACTTGTGAAACTTGGCATATAGTTTTATTGATCTGTTTACTACATACAAAAAAATGTTTAAACAATTTCATGAAAAAATCTGCCTCCCACCCCCCTCGACGCGCGATGGTCCTTTTTTGATGGTGTGCACGATTACAGCCTTCACGTTCATCCTGCAACAAAAACCCAAAAAGCATTTCACTTTAGACACATATAGCTATCGTTCGATGAAGGGAAAAAAAAAATTGACGATTCGGTGACGTTTTGAACTTGAAGTATCGATTTTTCGAAAAAAATTGATCGATTTTTTGTTATGAATAAAAAACTATTAAACGTATTGCTTTTTTGCTTCATCAAACGATAAAAGGATGTCAGCTGAGCATTCTGTCCAAATTTGAAGGCAATCGGTTCAATAGTTTTGGAGAAATCGTGCACACCGTCAAAAAAGGACCATCGCGCGTCGAGGGGGGTGGTAGGCGGATTTTTTGATGAAATTGTTTCAAAATTTTTTTTGTATGTAGTAAACAGATCAATAAAACTATATGCCAAGTTTCACAAGTTTTCCGTTGTATACTTTCTTCACAAAAAAATTCCCAAAAAGCGGTAAATTTTGCGAAAAAAAAGACAATCCCCCCTTAAAAAATGCAGTTTTGAGATAAACGCTGCACAGCCGCCATTTTGAAATCAATTGCTTCGAAAAAATTATTGTATACAGTCGCTGATATATATGATAAACAACCTTTTTTGTAATGTCGATTTATTTTGTAGTTTTTCTGAAAAAAAAAATCCCCCAAAAGCCTCTTTACGTGACCCCTTAACGTGAATAAATCGTATTATAATGGCTCAAAAACCCGAAATAAGTAATACTCGAAGTTTCGGTACAACTTTAAGGGCGGGGTAAAGTTAATTCGGCGAAAAAAAGGCATGTTTTTAAGATTTTTTTTTGGCGTAACGAATAGTGTTCGTTTATTGAAAAATTTACATATAATAAAGTAACATTTGAACAACATTCTCCTAAATTTGCATTGCAAAATATTCAAAATTGAACGAGTGAAAATTAAACCCCGGAGGCGCCTCGAAAAAAAGTTGGTTTGCGGTGTGCACCATAACTCGCAACAGGATCATCTGAAACAAAAAAATCAAAATGCATTTGTTAAAGGAGATGTTTCTCGAGGTAATGACGGGAGGATTTTTTTTTTTTCGATTTTCGAAAAAAAATCGGCTAATTTGTTGTTGAAAAATTAGTAATTATTAAAAAAAAAAAACAAAAAAGCTCTCGACAATACCTGGTGAATTATGTGAAGGAGTACTGTGCAAAATTTCAAAGCGATTGGTCCAGTAGATTTTGAGTTATCGTGCACACGGACTTCAAATATGACAAGTCTCAGAAAAACGGTTTGAAAAACGCAGAAGAGTAGTTTGGTCGCTTAGCGCTCATTGCACATAAGTTTGAGAACACTTCTCGATTGCATACAAATTTTAACACAATATTCTTGATATATTATTCATTCATTTAAAAAATTTAAAAAAAACAAGAAAAAAAATGTTAATACTTTACCCCGCCCTTAAGGGTATGTACGAGGTCAACATAACACCACAAAATTTGAAACAGAATTTTCTCATATACAGGGTGTTATGAATAGATAATAATATTACACACTCTTTTAAAACGTGTCGCAATTTGATCTTTTGGTGGTAATAAACGACGAATTTTTATTTCTATTTCATTTTTTATTTCATAAAAATTCATTTAAATTTTACATTTGAAATATCCGCGCCAAAACGCTAGTCGCTGCTCCTTCGGTTCGTGACGTCACTTGCATAGTAAACATCGACGCTGCGCCAATTGTGAATATGTACATTTTTTTGGTTAAAAGCGGGTTACAATCCCTATCATTGGCGTGTTCCTAAATGTAAAAACACCGGGAAAGTTGTGGATTCAAATGCCAATTGATATAAATATGAGGAAGACTTGGTTAAAACTTGCGAGAAGAGCGATCCAAAGTCATAGTCCGAAAAAAACTTATTTCTTCTTTTTTGGAAGTACAGATAACTATTTGAAAATTTGCAATTGACTATGACAAACGAGAATATATAGTTGACGCTTTCTTTCGCAGGTTAGAGAGTAACACGTCTACCGCTTTCTTTGTTTACTATGTCAATGACGTCATGTTGGAATCCAATATGGCGGCTACCGTTTCTCATGTTCGTTGAACAGATAGAAAAAGTATTTTTTCCAACATGAATTATAACATTGTGTGTTTTTATAAATTAAAACCAACATTATTCGATTGCTTATTGCGAAAAATACCTTATTTATACATTTTTAGTATTATTCTTACGTAAAGTGGGCACGCCCCCCCCCCTCCCCAGAACAATTCTAAGTACGCCAATGCTCCCATGTCGCGCAGAGTCTACTTCGCTCTAACGTCCTTTTAATTTGTTCGCAAAGGCTTTCATGGCTACCAGTCGTGGTCGACGAGGACGAGGCGCCACACGTTTACGGATATCTCTGTGACTTGATAGAGGCTAACTATCCAGTAGTTTTAGGACCGAACAACGCGAATTTGCCCCGACTCATAAGCTTCTTCGCCGAGGCGCTCTTGAAGGACGCTGTAGCCGCGGATAATCCAGTGATGGGCCGAATTCTTAGTATTGTCAGACAAATTCAAGTGAGTATTGGTTTAAATTTTACTAGTTGAAAAAAAAGCTTATAAAAAAGAACACACTTCTGTGCTCACGTTATCGGCGGATCGCTGCTACTCGATCGCCACCCGCGTTCACTTTTTGTAAATATTTAATCTATTTCGTGATTGTACTTCGGACACAAAACGCTCAATAAGTACCCTTTTTTGTGCCTTGTCTGGATGTCCTTTGTTTGGTTCTTTTTCTGTGAAAATATATTAACGCGTTTGCTTTTAATATTAAGGGGTCTTCCCACTTTAGACGCTAAAAAAGGCCATTTTCATGATTTTTTTTGGTAGGTTTATATTATAGATATTTATATAAAAGTCGTTACACTTAATAAATGCACTTTCGAAATACATTACATTTTTTTAAAAATGTATTTATGTAACCCAAACAAACTTTAAACGCGTTTTTCTCGAAACAACGTTTTTCAAAGGCTTGTTGATAAAATCTTCAAAACTGGACCGATCCTTATGAAACTTTAACCACATATTCTTTACAGCTATAGCTATAGCACGAGTCAATGTTTTTTTGAAATTTTGATATTTACTATGTATCTGTTTGCCAAAAACGGTGAAAAAAAACGTTTTTTTTTTGTTTTCGAAAAAAGTCCGCCATTTTGTTATTTTTGCATATATGAAAAATCATATGATAAGCGCTATAGCCATTAACATACTGACTCTAAAGCCGTTTGATTTTTTTGTTTCGGATAATCCATCTCCGAGATTCCATCAACAGCGCAGACCGACAATTTTGTTAGGACATTTTTTTTTATTACGATTTTCGTCTATAAATAGTGACTTATATAAATATATATATATATATATTTTTAAATGTATTTCGAAAGTGCATTTATTAAGGGGCTATACCAGTGTGAACGCTGAAATTTTCGGTGATTTTCGGGAATTTTTTGGAAGAAAAGTACTCAATTAAATGTCTCGGAAAATTAAGAATATATTTGGCAATATTTAACCAATATGAGACCAATATGAGATCCAAGCGACTTATACGCTGCCTACGGAGGCGCCAAAAAAAAGTTCCTCCATTGCTGACATGATTCCGGCCGATTGAGTAGCCGAAATCGAAAAAGCAAAAAATGTCGTTAAACTGGAAGGTATTTCCTGTACAATGACGTAGGATTTCCGAAAAATATCAAAATCTAGCAAAATGGCGTAGTTATGAAAAAAAAAAAATGTTTTCTTGCCTATAAAATGATCGTTTTTTTTCACTGCCAAATCGTCAATTTTCGTCGAATCAAAAATATCCTACGTCATTGTAGAGTAAATATATTCAAGAGTACTCAGTTCAAATTTCAAGTCAATCGGACAATTGCTCTGTGAGTTACAATGTCAGCAAATTTGAAAAATCTCATTTCGAGAAAAACGCGTTACAGATTTAACTATCGATTTGTCGCCTACGAGCGCTTGCTCGTTAGAAGGCTGCCATTAGAAAAGTATCAGAGATACGGCCTTGAAATTTTAACAGGATATTCTTGAAAGTATAAACGGTCGAAAAAGACAAACAAAAAATCGATATTTTGAAAGTGCCACACCGGTATAGCCCCTTAAGTGTAACAACTTTTATATCGATAACTTCAATATAAACCCATCAAGAAAATTCATAAAAAGTCAAAGTTAAAAAAACATTCACGATCAGGCCACGTTTCTTCTCGCTCGTTGGAAATATTCCACTAAATTCCACCGTTCGAGTGACAAAAACCGTCTCAACATTGAATCGAGCTAATCCCGTGTATCTCGTGCGTTCGCAGAGCAACGAAACGATGTTCCAAGCGTGCATAAGCGCTCTGACGGCGGATCAGCAGCGGGCCCTTCACGAGGCCCTCAGCAGTCAACCGGCGGTCGTTAATTAGCATCACCGTTAATCATCATTCAATTACCATTTCTTTTTCACTCCGATTGCAAGACGATGGAAGACAAGGGAAAATGCAAAAACAGAAAGAAAACGATAAACAAAAACAAAGCAAAATACAAGAGAAAGAAAAACGAAAAAGCAGAGTGGGTCAGAACGAGAGAGACGGGAGAGACGGGAGAGAATAATCGTAGGTCCCCTGCGAGGCATCGCATACGCTAAAGTTTCGACCGTTTCTGCGAACAACTCCGACTTTTCTTAAGTAGCTATGAACGTACTTACGAAAGCGGAAGGCAACTCGTTCGTCTCAGCCTAATAACGATCCGGTCTCGCATCACAGCCCCCCCCCTCGAGGCGCCTCTCCCCCCACTCGTAGAACGGAAGACATTGAACGAGGGAAGAAACGGACGAAAATTGGCTATCATCATCCGGTATCGCACGACTGTTACTTGTTGATTGAATATTTTATATCTACGTATACACATATATATGAATATTTTTTGCCCCAAACTGGAATATCCGCCCTTGAGGGATACTCGCCAGACGTTCAAACGAACTCAAACGAACTCGCTGCAAATCCCCGCGTAAGAATATAAAGAAATACAATTGGACGAGACGAGTCACGAAAAGAAAAATCTTGCGAGCTTGGGTCGCTTGACGAAACGATTTTTTTTTGTAGGTCTGCTTTTCTTCGTGTTGCTCTGGCGGAGGATTTATCAATGACGAGCCTATAGCTGGTAGAAAAAAAAGTTCGAGTCACATTGGAATGGTGATGGGGGGGGGGGGGGTGCCGAAGATTGTGGGAAGATAACTCGCGAATGCCTCATTCCTGTCGTTAGTGCAATCAATTCGCGAGAAGAGAGAGACCCCGAAATTGACAAAAAACACAAAATAGGAAAAATAAACCGGAAATGACAAACCCTGTGGGTGACACGTCAATAATTCACGACGAGAAAAATAAAATCATGACTTTCGTCAATCCAGACGATCCCTCGAGCGTGATCCTTGTCGTTCGACTATAACGGGCCGAGAGCACGACGAAGAATTTCGATTGTTCCTTTTTTTTTACGACAGCCTCCCTATTCTCGAGTTTTTATAGTTTTTTTTTTTTGGTTGCTCTTTTCGTTATCGCCGACGGCGATTCAAGAGGATCGAGCACGGTTCGGCAGCGCGATAATAATTACGAAATAATATATATGTTATAATTATATATAATATATCATTATTATATATGATATAATTATATACAATATATTATGATTATAAAATATAATTAAAATAATTAGCGCTCAGTCACGTCGATTTTCGTTTCACTGGCATCGCAAATCGACCCGAACATCGAGACTTCACGACGAGCAAAAACAAAATCCTCGAGGTTTTTTGCCACCCTTTTCGTCACGCTCGCAGCCAATCTTATTCACTCGCAAATTTGTTTGAATCGTCTCGGCTAATCCTCGGCAGCGCGTCAACGTTTCCGCCCATTATTCTCGGTCTCGTTCGAAGACTCTCAGATCGCGTGGCCATTTTTCTTTGCTCCCGGCACGTCCTGAAATTCTTAATTGAAAAAAAAAAAGAAGGAAAAAATCGCACTTACGTTTACGCCTCGGTATTTGCGTTCGAATTCACGGGAGGGGGGAGGAAGGGAGGAAGGAAAAACGCAGAAAAAAGGAAAATTCTCCAGCTGGCTATTGCGCGACGAGCATGACATTGTGATTTAGATACTTTACGATTAAATTTTAGAATACGATAAAAATACGTTATTTAATATGATAATTAATCGATTAGCGTTAACCGCGCAGTGTTTCAAGAGCTAGCGTGATAAATCGAAGCGAATAACCATCCGTGGAGATTTATATTTAAAAGGCGACGATAATGAAAATAGAATTTAAAAAAAAAACGAGCGAATGAGAAGAAAAGGGGAAAAAAATTACGGAATTTAGGGATACAATTTGGGTGGGGGGCAGTCGAGGTTGTTTCGTTCGGAATTTTTTTTTATCGCTGGCTGCAGGAATCTAAAATGGACTACGATCAAACCGTCTACACGAAGGGCAAAATAATCAACCACTAGTTTCGTTTTTTTTTTCGCGTACTGCGCGAAACCTTCAGCTCCTATGGGTGTACAAAGTTTGACTGGAATTGACGGGAAAAAAAAAGCAGAAAATTCTTCGATCAATCGCCAATCGTCTTGTTTACTATTTATTTGTAAGGCTATAAAAACGAGTACTTTTGGCCGTAGCAAAAGTACATGTATGACACACTAACCGCGCGGAGAAGCAAAAATAAAAATCGTGACGTAGCGACGAAAAAAAAAGCAAACATAAGAAGGGTTTAAGAGAAACGAGAATGAAAATTGCGTTCTTTACGGTAACGCGACGAGAGCAACAGACGGAAAGAAGAAAAAACGAAATACATTTCGACTTGTGCGTCGTTGGAAATTAAAATTGAAATAAAAAAACAAAAGAAAAACAGATATAGTGAACGATTATTATGAACGGAAAGATCCTTTGCTGCGAGAAAATTTTTTTGTACGCGTTAGGGAGCACGTAGATGTATGTATATTTGTATATCAGCTAGAGTCACTAACGGAGGTGAAACTTTTCCCTCGGTTCATTACCGAGATGACGACGATGCTGATAAACAATTTTTTTCTGTCGTCTGCTTCGATGTTTTTTTTTTTTCGTCTTTTCTATTCGAATACTCTCAACACGTACGACGTAATGTAAAAAGTTTTTAAACTCCTCTTCGGATAATATAGCGTATTATTGTGATTAGTACTCGCCAGAAATTTCTTTTCCAAAATTGAGGATTTTGGAAAAATAAATCAAAATTCCATTTGAACGGGTTTGCACCTGACTTGTGGCCGGAGAAAAATTTAGTGAATTTTTTCTGGGACAGCGTGTGCAGATAACCAATTTTTTTTAAATTGTATTAAGGCGGCAGCCTGAATTAGAAGGTCGAAAAGAGCGTTTTTGCGGGAATTTTTTTTAGAAGGAAAAAAAACAAGTGAGTCCAGTAAACATTAAGGTATCATTTCATGTGTATTTGAAATGTATAAAAAACAAATTTCAACACGAAACAATAAATGACTGCAGATTTATCAGCCTATTCCATGTGCGTCTTGCCAGTGCAGTCCCCAATCGGCGGGAAAGATGCAGCTCGTAATTCTCGACTGAACCGAATAAACCAATAAAATTTTCAATCGTCATATATTTTTCTTCTGGGTGAACTAAGAAAAAGCTGAAAAAATCTTCAAATTATAACTTTTCTCCGGTTTGAAAGAATATGTGTTAAAAAAAAACACTTTAACGTGCTGTAAAAATGATTTAAAAAGACTTCAACGACTTTTTTAAGGGAGAGTTTGTCCTTGGAGTGCCATATTTCAGGTGTTTACATTTTATTTTTTTTTAAAGAAAACGAGAAAAGCTTTTTGAGTGCGGTTTTTTCTTGCTTTTATTCATGATATACAGAACGGTAAAAAAAATTTTTTTTGAAAAAAAAACCAAAATGGCGGCCGTTGCAGCTCCGCGAAAACAGGTCTTCAAATCGCGGGAGGTAAACGGCTGACATCACTGCCCCCTCTTTGTTGATCTGAAACACAAATTCAAAGCATATTATCAATCTGTGACCCTTTGGTCATGGAATGACGGATGGGTTTTTCGTTTAGTACAAATTTCGGAAAATGGCGGCAATTAAAAAAAATTCGAATTTTCGCGTTTTTTTTTTCGCATAAAAAGATAAATAATAAATGCAAAAATGTATCTATCGAAAAAACGATCCGTCATTCCGTGAAGACATATTTTCTGAGTATGCTCTCCAAATTTCAGGTCGATATGTTAATTACAGCGGTCAGGAGAATGTCAGCCATTTTTAAAAACGTGTTTTCGAGAAAAACGCGTTTAAAGTTTTGTCATGTGTTTACACAAATGTGTTTATAATTACCGCTAATCGGCAATGCCTGGTCTATAGAGGCATCCCTCCTCTTCTTCTAGCTGCCCATGTTGAGCCGCTAAATTTAAAGGACAAAGTCTCCGTTAATTCACTTTGAAGAGATTCTCATGCTGAAGAAAATAAACTTTAGTTTGATTCAATAGGTCGTTTAGTTTTTGCTATTACGCCCGCCAATTTGGAAAAAGCGTGAAAATGAAAACTGGCGAAAACGCGCTTCAAAGTTTTCAGTAGGAGGAAATATCAAATATCAATTGCTTCTCTGCTTTTGGCCTTGAATCTTCGGAAATATTTACAATTTGCCTCTGTAACTATGTAAATATATTCATGGATAGTTTATCTATCGATTTAAGCAATAAAAAAAAACGATTTTTCGGACCTTCTAATTCAGGCTTCCCCCTTAAGGTTTTTAGAATCGTTTACAATTTTTGTAATGAAAAATATTGATAATTGCGGTAGATACAATGGTTTGTGCAGAGCACTGTTTGAAAGTCGTCCTTCGCGGTAAACACAGGTACTCTGAAACAAGTCATGCAAAAAAAAATCGCAGGCATTTAGTTTTTAAATTGAATTATCTAGTGCTTGAACGAAGGATTTGAATATTGATATTTGAAAAAAAAATGGCCGCCGTCCAAAGTGAAAGTATCGAATTTCGGTAAATAAGACGCTCTATTCTTGTTATAAAAAAAACTATGCATCGAAAAAACGATTCCTTCGTTCAAGCACTACTTTTTGATATGTAGAAGAAGTTTGTAAAATTCGAACTTGATCGGTGCAGTGATTTTTCAGATATCGTAGTGACCGATCTTGAAAAAGTCATTTTGAGAAAAAAAACGCGTTTAAAGTTTGTCGGTTCAGTGAACCTACCCTTAAGGGGTTAGGCCACTCTAGAGGCTGAAAAAATAGGCTTTTTGGGGATTTTTTTTTTTTCAGAAAAACTACAAAATAAATCGAGATTACGAAAAAGGGTGTTTATCATACATACCAGGTGTGTAAGTATGAAACCGGAATTTGCCCATAGGTGGCGCTAGATGTCGATGCAGTTACCGACACATCACGTCAGCGGTGTCTTGTTATTGTATTGATATCCGACAAAGATTTCCAACTCACAATAACACGAGTTTCATTCAGTAGCATTAGTTTATTAGAGATAAACATGTCGAGTTTTGTGCCAACAAATTACGATTTGCCGACAGCACTACTTTTCTGTTTTCATCTGAAGAAAACCGCAGCCGAATCGCATCGAATGCTTGTGGAGGCGTTTGGTGAGCATGCTCTCGGTAAAACACAGTGTTTCGAGTGGTTCAAACGGTTCAAAAGTGGCGATTTTGACGTGAGGAACGAAGAACGTGGAAGACCACCGAAAAAGTTTGAAGACGCTGACCTGCAAGCCTTGTTGGACGAAGACAACGCTCAAACACAACAACAATTGGCGGATGTACCTACGGTAATGATATGATACTTTGTATCATATCATTACAATAAACGTGTTTTTTTTGTACAAAAATTCCGGTTTCATACTTACACACCTGGTATCAGTGACTGTGTACAATAATTTTTTTGAAGCGATTAATTTCAAAATGACGGCTGTGCAGCCTTTATCTCAAAACTGCATTTTTTAAGGTGGCCGGAAACATAACTCGAACAATTTTCTTCCGATTCCCTTGAAATGTTGAATATATCTTGAAAACTACATTGTCTATGGAGGTACGTAGGATTTTTTTTTAAATTGCATCGTTCATTTGTTATTAAGGAGCCAGTCCACTTTGGAGCCACAAAAAAGGCTATTTTCGCGATGTTTTTTTTTAGGATTTTATAAAAGATATGAATATAAAAGTTGTTGGGCTTGATAAATTAAGTCTTGAAATACATTTTTAAAAAATTTAATTCATTTTTATTCATTGTCAAGTACAAAAACTATAGTTTAACGTAACGCCTCAAAAATAGGTGGGCTAGGTAGCTCCATCACAATTCGGCAACGACTTGTCTGAAACAAAAAATCAAAGTCCATTAGATTCAGTATGACACCAGCTACAAAATGACCCTCGGATATGAAGTTTTATCAAAAAATAAAAAAAATGGCAGATGAAAAACGAAAAAAGTATTTTAAAAACGCGTTTTTTTTTGCAGTTTTTCGCAAAAAAAGAGTAAAAATCAAAGTTTTAAAACCATCGAGGGTCATCTTGTTGCGAATCATGTTTACAATATGTGGTTCAAATTTCAAGATTTAAGATTTATCTCAAATTTCAGTTTTGAGATAAACGCTGCACAGCCGCCATTTTGAAGTTAATCGCTTAAAAAAAAATGTTTGTGTACAGTCACTGATATGTATGATAAACACCCTTTTTGTAATCTCGATGTATTTTGTAGTTTTTTTTTTTAATCCCCAAGAAGCCCATTTTTTCGGCCTTTAGAGTTGCCTAAGGCCTTAAGGGGTAAGGCCACTGTAAATTTTTTGAAAAATCGATTTTTTTTTATTGGCTTAAAAAATAGTTTAAACCCTCTAGTTTAAAAATAGTTTAAATCCTTTTAACTTCTTTTTTTAATTTTTTCCAATAAAAAACTATTCGCAAAACTTTAAACGCGTTTTTCTCGAAACATGGTTTTTCAAAATGGCACGCAGCATAACTCGAACAATTTTCATTTTTTTTACTTGAAATTTTAACCAGATGTGAACATTTACATTATCTTGAGAATGTCGTTCGGAATTTTCAAGAACTTTATTTATTGATTTTTTATTAACAAAAACCTTGCCGTTTTTTTCGTCAAAAATCAATTTTTTTTTTCAAACGCACGCCAAAACCACAAAAATTGATACTTTTTAAAATCCGATCGACATTCTCTAGCTATAGCCCTCTAGATTAATGGTTTTTTTTTTGTTCTAGATTCAAAAGTGCACCAGTGGTGCTGCGTGCCGCGGAGCCCTGGAAGCAAAACATGTCCCGGGAAGATAGCTGTGGAACCGCCATTTTGCTTTTTTTTTACTGTAAAATAATTTTATAATAAAGTTTAATGTATGCCCGATAACACCATTAAAAGTTTTTTTTCAAATACCTTCAATTTCGGGAGCAAAAAATTAGTGAAAAAACCTTTTTTTTGGGCCGTTACAGTGGCCTTACCCCTTAAGGGATCATCACAGAGTAACGGGTCAAAAACTAGCTGATTGCCGCGATTTTTTTTTCGCTGCATTAAATACGCTAATTTGATTTTTTATGTCAAATCAAAGCTCTCATGAGGAACAGAAAATAAGTTTTTAAACGTTTATTTTAGTTTTTTCTTTACATTTTGTTTAACGGTTGAAAATGTCTTCGAAAAAAAGGAGTTCTCACGGAGTACACGTTTGTGCCCGTAAATATTATCTGAAACAGAATTTGTAAACAGATTATTAATCGATATAAAAAATCGACCTTGAAAAATAGGCAAAATGGCGGCGGATTGAAGAAAAAGTATCGAATTTAGCCTATTTTTTCGACAGTTTTTCGTTAAAAAAAATATGAAGATTCAAAAAGCTTCCATAGCAAGACAAAAAATGGCGTGTAGAATTTTGTGTCAAAATTTGAGACGGATAGCTTGAAAAGTCTTCCTTTCAGGGTGTACACCGTTTTTATAAACGAAATTTAGAGAAAAACGTGTTCAAAGTTTCGAGTGCTGAGTTTTCATATAAATTGTCTAGCTACGATTAATCGGCGATGCCAGGTCCATGTTTATAACCGTCTATACTATCGGATAATGAAAAAAAAAATCGATTTTTCGAAAATGGTACACCGATGGTCCCATAAACGCCCATAACTCCCTCAATGTTGAACGGATCGACTTGAGGTATGAAAATAAAATATTTTATTTAAAAATAACAAGGATACACATTTACACAGAAAAAAAATAAGCAATATAGAAGAATTTTTAAAACTAAGAAATAATTATTCTACAATTATCCAACTTGAGGTATACTTTAATAGTACATTTAAGTAAAAGAAGCACTTTTTTCAATTAACTCATCATCAAAATGCCGGATCTGTGGCAGAGCGTTACAGCAAGGTCGCCGCGGGAGTCGCGAATCGACGTGCAGTCTAGCTTCCCGTAGACTTTGATTTGCAAGAAAGTTCAAACATTTTTTCAGTTAGAACATGTATAGTTTCTATGCGACGGTGATTAAAATAAAGAAAATGCAAATTTAAGAAAATGGCACGCATTTACAAGAAAATCAACATTACACGCAACATTTTTGTAAAATGTGGATTAAAAAAGTCGTTTTTTTTTCAATTTTTCATAAACAATTCTCATCAATTAGAAGGTACCAATATTATCAATATTTCTACCAATTTTCAACTGAATCAGCTTAATAGTTTTTGAGTAATCCTGCACGTCAATTTCGATAATGCAGTTTTGAGAAAAACGCGTTTGAAGTTCACGCCCGCTCCGAATCCGAGCGGTGAGGCACAGCATTGACGGGCTGTAGCTTTTGAATTTTTTCGAATTTTGCTTTGAAACTTTAGGAAAATATTCTATACATATAGTTCTATCGTTTGAAGAAAAAAAAAAAGAAATCCATTTTTTGATCGTTGTAAATGTATATCCCGCCTCAAAATTTTCGGAAAATATTTTTAAAATGTTATATTTTGAGAATTGGTCGGAAACTAAAGATCGATATTTAATAAAAATTCATTCATTCATTCAAAACGTTCATTTCCGGTCCCTAAATTGTCTAGGCGGCTAGCTGCGGGCCGCCAATTTTTAACTCAAGACCGAAACATTAAGGGAGTGTATAACGTCTTTTCCATCACCTTAAGTACGTCAATATTCAATACTTAAGGCATTCCTGTCGCGAAGGGCCGTATTTTGTGTCGGCATAGAAGGGCCCTTCTGAATCATCGGTAAATCGCAGTGGCGCCTAATCAAAGTAAGTCACAATCAATTATTATATCCAACAATAAACTGAAATGAAAACCGCCCGTAAATTTAGCAGATTTATACATTTTTTACATTTTCTCTAAAAAGTCGCAGCTTCGAAACTTCTGTTAGTCACATTTTTCTAAAATTTACCATTCATATTTTCTTGACACAACCTGTGACCCCCTGTTTTTATTATCGTTGCGGAATCTTTAGAATTGTTTACACGCGTGAGCAGTTTATATCAGGCAATTAGAGTTAATTGGTGTATAAATTATTAGATAGAAATGTGGAGTGTTTTTTACGATTTTTAGAGTCGTCATTTTTCGTTAAAAGCTCGTTAACTGCTTAAAATTTTACCAGTATATTAGGATGTACTTTTACTTCTTTATAGACGAAAATCGGTGGAGTGTTAAATATTCGGCTTCGTGAGAAGAGTACCTTAAAAGCTCGTTCCTTCCTAATTTGTGCCAACCGATAAAATCGACAAAGAATAATGATCCATTATATATATATATATATATATATATATATATATATATATATATATATATATATATATATTGCAACGATTGATCAGCAGCTTATTGCTTCTGCATTTATCGTCAACATTTCATATCCCAGCCATTATTTCTCCAACGTCCCGAACGAGAAACTGAAAGTTGCACGATCGCACGACGTTACGTGTCGCGCATTCTTCTCCACGTTTTTCACCGATGTTGCGCCGGCGTTCGGGTATAGGGTAAGAAAAAATCGTAACGCGATAGCTTATCGTCGATCGCCGTCTGGAAGGAATCTTGAGTCATAAAACAATCGAGTCCGTGACTCGAACGATAAGCGCGTATCGATAATTGCATATATATATATATATGTTCGGACGTTACTTCCGGTGGGGGGTGAGCGCCTTCTCGCGGCAGTCACGCGAGACCGGAATGTTTGACAACGAGCGTGTAAACAAAAAAGTACCTATAAACAAAACTGGCTTCGATCCACGATCGTTTCGCAACGTCGCTTTTTCTGTTTTGATTTTACGTCTAGCGGCTAAAATTGTTCGCGCTTATTCGCGAGTGTGAAAACGAAGCAGAGGAGGGCTCAATGTTTCAAGGGAAATTTCCACAGCGTTGCGTATGGATATTGATAAAAATCATACGCTCGTACGAGAATCGTGAGGATATGTACGATTTTGCAGTTTTTTCCCCGATTTGTCGTGATAGAGGATAGAAGCGCATAGATTTCCGGGCAGTGTGCGTCTGTCAGGTTGATTTCCGGTAAATGTGCTTGTTACATTGACTTCCGGTCAATGCGCTTCTGTTAGGTTCATTTCTGGTTAATGTGATTCTGTCACGTCTATTTCCGGTCAAAGTGCTTCTGTCGCGTTCATTTCCGGTAAATGTGCTTCTGTCACCCTGACTTCCGGTCAATGTGCTTCTTTCACATTGACTTCCGGCCGGGGACCATTGTCACATTGATTTCCGGTCAATGAGCTTCTGTCAGGTCCATTTCCGGTCAATATGCTTTGGTGACGTTGGGCTTCCGGTCAGCGTGCTTTCGCCAGGTTCACTTCCGGTCAATCTGCTTCTGTCATGTGCACTTCCGGTTCTGGTATACCAGAACCATACATGACCGGTATTCGATAATATTTTGTAATCATTAATGACGGCTGTCTTCATCGTGTTAAGTTACCGCCAATAAAAGAGGAAGTTAATCGAGCCGTGACAAAAATACCGGAAGTTTAGCCAAATGTTTACAAACAGTGCGCTATTACTGCTTTTTCGATTGGTCGCGACGTCTCCACGGACCGCCCTTTAAAAATGCCTACATTCCTCGCGCTGACCGTTAGTCACGTATATGCGCGCGCGTGCGGCGCGGCGAGGCGTGACGTCTGCGATCATCCGACATTACGTCATCGCGGTACAACGTGAGGCATGACAGCGGTCCGCTACGTCGCGAGTGACCGGCGCGCACTGTGTCGTGCAGCCGCTCTCTGCAGATATGTCAAACTGATCGTCGCGGCACGATCGAATAAATCCGGTAAAACCCCATTGAAAAGTGATTTTTTTCGAACGATATATTTGAATCTTGGTTCTCCGATGGTGAACATCGCTCGTTTGACGTTTGACACTGAAAACACGATTTCGAAAGTTACATTGTGATATAAACGGCGAGGAAAAACTAATTTGTACGTCGCGTGTTCTCGTGTGTGGCGTACGACCGTGGTGGCGTGACTGTACGGGGTATATATATAGGCGACCGGCGCTACGAATTCTTCCCACCCGAGGGCGCTGCAAGCGCCTCGCGCGCTAATTTCGAAGAAGGTATATATGTGCATATTTGTTTAGAACACTCGGGCTGCACGAGGCGCAATTCGCTTCGTCGTGACAGATGGGGCTTTTTTTGCTTTTTTGGTGCTTTACTCCGGAATTGTCGCAGGAATCGATATTTTTTTTCACACATTAATATCGATTATTATTTCATTGGGAATTTGACTTGTTGCTTTCTTTCTGAATTTAATTGACGGTTCCGACCGTGGAGGTCTAAGAATATCGGAAATTCGATCGATGTGTCGCTGCAACTGAGGCACATACATTAACGATAATTCTTGTGGATTATTGTCAATATTTGTACGCTTTTTTCTGGTTAACGTTTACATTTGACTGATTGAGTGAAATTTCGGAAAAGTTAGGTAGAATAAAATGACATTGAGTAAAGTCCACAATTCAATATTAAAAACCATCTCGAATTGATTGCAATTTGGTTGAAATGAATTGAGTGAAATTGGACAATGTACCAGGTGTGTAAGTATGAAACCGGAATTTGCCCATAGGTGGCGCTAGATGTCGATGCAGTTACCGACACATCACGTCAGCGGTGTCTTGTTATTGTATTGATATCCGACAAAGATTTCCAACTCACAATAATACGAGTTTCATTCAGTAGCATTAGTTTATTAGAGATAAACATGTCGAGTTTTGTGCCAACAAATTACGATTTGCGGACAGAACTACTTTTCTGTTTTCATCTGAAGAAAACCGCAGCCGAATCGCATCGAATGCTTGTGGAGGCGTTTGGTGAGCATGCTCTCGGTAAAACAGTGTTTCGAGTGGTTCAAACGGTTCAAAAGTGGCGATTTTGACGTGAGGAACGAAGAACGTGGAAGACCACCGAAAAAGTTTGAAGACGCTGACATGCAAAAGCCTTGTTGGACGAAGACGACGCTCAAACACAACAACAACTGGCGGATCAGTTAAAGGTGACCCGAGAAGCCATCTCCCTTCGGTTGAAAGCCATGGGAAAGATACAAAAGGTGGGGAAATGGGTTCCACATGAACTCAACGAAAGACAGCACGAAAACCGCAAAACATCATGCGAAATGCTGCTCGCCAGGTTCAAAAGAAAGTCATTTCTCCATCGAATTGTGACTGGCCATGAAAAGTGGATATATTTCGAGAATCCTAAGCGCAAAAAGTCATGGGTTACTCCGGGTGAACCATCAACATCAACGGCAAGACCAAACCGCTACGGACGAAAGACAATGCTGTGTGTTTGGTGGGATCAGAAGGGCGTAATTTACTTTGAGCTGCTGAAACCTGGGGAAACTGTCAGTACTCAACGCTACCGACAACAAATTACCGATTTGGATCGAGTTTTGCGTGAAAAACGACCAGAATACCAACAAAGACAACACAAGGTGATTTTGCTGCATGACAATGCACCAGCACACAAAGCAAAACAGGTCCAGGAAACGATAGAGTCGTTCCGTTGGGAGATTCTTCAGCACGAGCCTTACTCACCGGACCTTGCCCCATCCGATTACTACTTGATTGCATCGATGGGACACGCACTTGCTGAGCAGCGCTTTACTTCTTACGAAGATGTACGAAAATGACTCGATGACTGGTTTGCCTCAAAAGAGCAACAGTTCTTTTGGCGTGGAATCCACAAATTGCCAGAAAGATGGGAAAAATGTATAGATAGCGACGGACAATACTTTGAATAAGTTACTTTGTATCATATCATTACAATAAACGCGTTTTTTCTGTACAAAAATTCCGGTTTCATACTTACACACCTGGTAATATTGAATGATTTTTCAAATATAATTGATTTTAAAATTGATTATAACTAAATTGACAAAATATCATAATTGAAGGTAAGATAGAATTGGAAAATCTCATATTGAATGCCATTTCAAACATCATTAATCTCAATATTCATTGCAATTTGAATTAAACGAAAACTAATGGAAAATTCACTCAAAATGGACAGTTTAATATTGAATGGAATTCCGAATATAATTAATCTAAAAATTGATTGTAATTTGATGGGGAAAAAATGAATAATTGCAAATATAACTAATCGTAAAACTGATTGCGATTGAATTGGAAAGAAAATTAAATAATATTTCACTATAATTACACAATTTTATTTTAAGGGCAGTTGTTTATAAAATTAATGAATATTGATGTAAAAATGTACGTAAAATCTAATTTAAGAAACGTTAATTTAAAATCTAATTTAAAAGAGATTAATTGAAAATAAAGTGTTGTTGGACAATTCAACTTCGAATGCTATTTTTCCGAATGTTAAGTGAAGTGAAAATACTTAAGAAAAATCTAATTTGAGAAATTCAAAGAAGAATACAAGTAAAATCTTACTTTTAAATTCAAACACGAATGAAAAATTAAGCAAAATTTTACAATTTAATTTAGAAGATATTTTGCGCTATCAACATTCCGAATACTTCGATAAATTTCAAGAACCCAACGAACCCAAAAAAAAACCTATCAAAAATTGAGTAAAATTTGACGATTTAATTTGGAACGTAATTCATCGAAAATTAAATATTGCAAAATAATTTTCGAGAACCCAAACAAACCCAAGCAATGAATTTAAAGTTCAGTACAACTAGACAATTTTTTTTTTGAACGTCACTTTTCCCCAATTTGATTTTTGAATGCTCGAATAATTCTTAACAACCCAAACAAACCCAACGTGAATGAAAACTTAAGTAAAAATTTGAGAATTTGATTTAAAACGTCATTTTTTTAAATAAAATCTTTAAATACTGGAATCATTTTGAAAAATCCAAACAAACTCAAACAATGAACGAAAGTTCAGTGAAACTGGACGATTTTTTTTTGGAACGTTACTTTTTCCCAATTTGATTTTCAAATACTCAAATAATTCTTAACATCCTAAACAAACCGAACGTGAATGGAAACTTAAGTAAAAATTTGAGAATTTTATTTGGAACGTCATTTTTTTAAATTAAATTTTTAAATATTCGAATCATTTTGAAAAACTCAAACAAACCCAAACAATGAATGTAAATTTCAGTAAAACTGGACAATTTTTTTTTTTTGGAACGGCACTTTTTCCCAATTTGATTTTCAAATACTCCAAAAATTCTTAACAACCCAAACAAACCCAAACAATGAATGAAAAGTTACGTAAAATTTTACAATTTTATTCACAACTTATTCTTTTCGCATTTCAATTCGAACTCAACAAAACTGCTTTCTACTCAATATTTCCCTCCTTTTTTCTCATTATTTCCCTGCAACTTTCACAAAAGTTTTCCCCCACGCGGTTTTCGAAAACGATTTTGGAGCAGCGATATTGGCAATAATTTCCGACGAAGCGGTAATAAAAAAGATCGTCAGTAGGAGGAAAGATTGGGAGCACCTGTGCACACACGCCGTCAAATATCATAATTCGGCGCCCGTTAGCGTAGGGCGCCGTACGAGCGTGACACCTGTGCGCGTCGCTAATTCTATCCCAGCGATCGAGCCCCTGACCGGAACGTCATTAATTATCGAGGATTCCATAACCCGCATATTCCGCGAGCTAGAGAAACGTAAGTTGCGTCCGAGGAAATAAAGAAATGCGGAAACGCGGCGTAGCTTAATGCGTTCGTGTGTTCGCCGCGCAGCTTTTTTCTTTTTTCGTTCGTTCGCAGTGTCGCCGCGAGCGTCTGCTGGGTCAGCTGTGTGTGTGGCGCATGGCGGAGCAGCGATGCGAGTTTCCCCGATATTACCGCGATCATTGTCGACGCGTGTGCATTGTAAAGCGTGAAAAAGTCCCCGACTAACGCACGAGAAAAAGTTCGACACACGAGCTTGTTTCTCGCTGTCCTCTTTCATTGTCGTAAGTTCGAGTCCACTTTGCGCTCACGCCATATGACGTCGACCGAAATTTCATCAATTCCCATCGCGTACCCATTCCCTTTTGCCTCCCGTTCCCGAGGATCAACGAAACCAAAAATGTGGTGGCGTATTTTCGTTAAAAAAAACGCGATCAGCCGCGTTTTTCTCGTCTCCTTTCTCAATGAACTTTGACTGGTCGATCGGACCCGCGAGAGAGCTCGAAATAAACCATCGCGGAACTTTTTTTTTCCGCCGAAAGTGTGTCGCTCGTCTCGCTCACCGTGTTTTCTCCTGCTCTGTTTCCCGATAAGTGAAAATTGCACCACGTGACGCGTACGGCGCGTGCGCGCGACAGTACGACTGCCGAGAACGCCGCGTAATCGAGAAAAAGACAAATATTGATGATTACAAATATTATATCGCGGCACTCGAAACGTGTGACGCTTGATCGTTTTCAAAATTAAAAAACAAATCTTTGATACTTTTTTCACATGCCAGCCGCGATAACGCGGTGAACCGCTGGTCGGTAACATTTTTGAGGTTATGTCGCGCGTTTTCTTCGAACGAAAACTTATGCTCCGCGAAAATATTCTTCCTTTATTTCCCCCGAAATCCAATATTTTCTTCCCAAAACTCTCAACTTTCCGTGTCCAAAAAGAAAAACGTTCGAATCCGTTTTTCTTTTTGTTTCAACTGCCATGAACGAAAAAAAAGAAAACCGCTCAACATTTGTTTATCGCCATAACTACCAAGGGCTTCTTCAAAACAAAACGAGTGAAAAAAGCTCACTCGAAATTTCGGCGCTGTCGAGGAGACACGCGAGCCTGCGAGTGAAATAACTTTTAACGCTATTTGTATTTGTGCGCATCGGAGCGGCTGAGGAAAATAAAAATATAGAATAACACGCTCGTGGTTGAATTTTAAATCGGCGAACGCTCCATCGCTGGCTGAATTGATTTTTATTTTTTTTTTCGAACGCAGCTTTATACGCGACGCAGTGATTTTTGTTCTTTTTTTTCTCACATTTTAAGCTTGTGTAAGAAAGTAACGTGTCGGGAGAGTCGCTTTGCCATGTAGGTGGTCGAAAAATTAATTTTGGGCCCATTTGATTTTTACTTATTTTTCGCAAAAAAGAAAATTTATTTGTCAATATTTTATTTTATTTTTATTTATCTATTATTACTATTATTATATAAATCGACAATTATAACATGGGAAGAATTTTTAAGAAAAATTACTGTACAGTCACATACTCGACTGAATTCATTTACACGAGAGCATACTTTGAAATTAATTTGGGAAAATTTGTCGCTCTGTTCGCAGTTTAACGATAATTGCTAGAAAAAGAAAAAACTTGAAGCAAGTTCGATATGCCGAGAAAAATGGCCAAAGGAAGCGAAGACGTTTCGGAAACAATGTTGCTGCCCGGCGCGAATGGAGACGGAATGTTATGCTTGCGCGAAGACTCTCCGGTACATCCGGTAAGTGAATTCAACGAGTGGATTTAACGAAACAGAAGTTTGCATCGTTTGAATCCAAGAAAATAATTATCTTTCTTTTGCTTGAATTTCTTTTACCCATCTTTCGCGGTGAAAATCCCTGAAGTATTTTTTTACAACTTTCAAACATCTACAATTAAAATCTGTGCCAAAAGATATTGGATACAATAGTGAAAATGTAAAAAAGAATTTTCGTTGCATCCAAACGATGCAAACTTTAACACCATTGGATTTTACGGTCTGTTGGTTCGATTAATTGTCTGAAGATGATGAGGTTGAGTAATGATGGCACCATAATAGTATGGAACTATTGGTAGTACTGGTTCGTAGAAATGTGAGGATCGAAAAGTATTTTGATGCTGATTATGGTATTGGAAAACAGTATGATCGATTTTGGTGAAAGTATTGGGAAAGATTGTAATTGGATTTTGATGATTCGAAAAATACAGCATTATAAACATGCATTACTATACTCATAGTAGATTAATAGTATAGTAAAATACTTATACAACTATCATCCCATACACTTATAGTTATACAACTAATATGCTAATAGTAGCCAATAGTACGTTATAATAATATACTACTATACTAATGGCAATGAATAAAATATTATTATGATGATCTACTACTACACTAATAGTAAAAAATAACATATTATAATTGTACACTATCATACTAATATACTAATCTTAGTAAATAATATCAGATTATAATTATCTAGTACTACTTGTATTATACATTGTATACTAATACTTTATGAAAGTTTGTTGATAGTGATAGTGTTGAAGTACACTGTAATTAGTGGTACTAGACAATTTTTATATTATTCCAACACTTGAGTTAGCTTTTGAAATACTAGCCTGATATTGATAGTAGTGCTACTCAATACTGAACATGGTTTTAGTAAATACTACTTTTAATAGTCGTGTTGTAAAGTACTACAACAACAACAAAAAACAGTATCACAAAATACCACTATGAGTAATCGAAGGATTACAAAATTCCACTATTAACAATAGTAGTATTAGTAAGTACTATGATTAAAAATAGTAGTACTAGTGAGAACTACTATTAATAATAGTAGTACTACTAATAATAGTAGATCTCTTTCCTGTTCTCCTGATTCTCTGGTGCACAGACTCTTTACTCAAGTATCTACAGCAAGCGCTCAGAAGTGTAGGCCTTCCAGTGACTGATTGATAAGCCAGTCGTTGCACGGCTAAGCGGTCACCGCTCCGAGTTACGGCTATGCACAACGTTGCTTAACTCGAAGTACCGCCGAAGCTGGACTGCCCATCCACCAATGTCGGTTTAGAAAAAAAAACGTATTAGTACTAAGAAGTATTATTTTTAAAAAAAATACTACTTCTTAGTACTAATACGTTTTTTAAATCTATTATTAATACTACTATTAATAGTAGTATTTTTAAATACTACTGGTAAAAATAGTAGTATTTTTAACTACTACTATTATTCATAGTAACATTTTTTATACTAATATTATCAATGGTAACATTTTAATTCTACTATTAATAATAACAGCATTTTTCAATACTACAATTAATAATAGTAGTATTTTTAAGTACTACAAATATTGATAGTAGTATTTCTCAATACTACCATTATTAATAGTTGCCTTTTTCAATGCCACTATTATCCATAGTAGTATCTTTAATGCTACTATTATTAATAAATACTATTTTTTTAAACTACGATTATTAATAGTAGCATTTTTATACTACTATTATCAATCGTAACATATTCTAATTCTACTATTAATAATAGCAGCATTTTTCATTGCTACAATTAATAATAGTAGTTTTCTTAATACTTATTATTAATAGAAAAGTATTAGTAAAAGAAGTGGTATTTTTAAATACTACAAATATTGATAGTAGTATTTCTAAATACTACCATTATTAATTGTAGCCGTTTTTAAATACTACTATTATCCATAGTAGGATCTTTGATACTACTATTATCCATAGTAGTATCTTAAATACTAATATTTTTAATAGTAGCCTTTTTCCATACGATTATCAATAATATTATAGTCGTGGTGAAAATACTTATCTCTCTAATAATAGAGTACCAGTATCGCTAATGCTCTTATCAATATTTCCAAAACGCAATACAACACGTACAAATCCTAGACAAAAAGAGTACCAGCCGAGCTAAAAAAAGTTCCAGTCAACACTATAATGATAAAGTAGTTAGATAAGATCAATAACAAGTCGCCGCCCCCCCTTCGGGACGCAAAGATCATATGCGTATCGTTGTCGATCAATTAGCAGAAGTGGGTGAGGGCAATTTCTCCGATTTAGCGCTTATCCGACTAATACGCAATGCCGGCATACGTATTGCCTTGATAAACATTATCCGACTCGTTACGCGAACCAACGACAATGTACTAAAAATGTACTCGCTACTCGATACGCTACCCGTTAAATCGCCGGATCTCAAAGCGACCCCTGACTTCCGCGCGCTCATAATCACTGCGGGGGGTTTTTTTTTCGCGTACCCGCATAACTCGTTCGATTCATCACACGCGGACTCAACAGCCAATTAAAGTTCTCCGTGAAGTTTAGACTCGTCTGTTGCAAGATGAGCTCACTCGTTTCTCATGGTAACCACGAGAACGAAGGTCTCAAAGCTTGCATCGTCGGAACGCAATGAGAATTTTTAAAATTTTCTTTCCATCCATTTTCGTTTTTACCAGGAAGAATATATATGTATATGTATTTTTAAAGATTTTTTTCTGAAGATCTTCCGCTTTAAAAAAATCAGATAGTAGATTTCTGATAAAAAATCCTAAAGAAATAAAATGCCTCGGTGCTTTAAGTAACGTAGAAATAGAAACGTAGCTTGACTCGCAAGTTCTCGTGCCCCAGAGAGTAACTTCGGAGTTATACCCCACCCCCGATGCAAATTTCAACGTCATGGGCTGAAGGGCGACGTTTAAGTTTGCATCAAAGACTGCAACGATTTATTGTCCTTTTTTTACATCTCCATGTTTGGTCCCATTCAAAACCTTTTTTTTTTGTAGATTTGGGTCGAACGTCAATAGTACGGATTGTAAAACAATGAGCTATTTTGCTAGCCCAAATCGGGCGAAAACAGTTCGAGAGATTCGAACAGAATGAATTTTAATAGCTTTCATATGACATATCCAAAAATATATCAATATTGATATTGATATAATCTAATATATATATGAGGTATTCCACGTGAATCCGGTGGACTCTTTCCTTGACCCCCACCAATTCGATTATTTTTTTAAAATCTGGTTCCATTGAGTCTAAAAGACACCCTGCTTTTTTTAAACATTTTTCGAAACAACCTTTAATAAATAAAAAAATTTCTCCGAAAAAAACGCCCCAATTTAAAAATCTGAAAAAATTCCCAAAAATGCGTGATTATATGTAAAAAAGTTCAAGCTATCACCCGCAGTGGAAGTATGATTTTTTCTGTGCTTTCTGAGCGATTAACGTTTAAAAAAATCCGAAAAATTGAAGAACCACTTACTTCCGTCGGATACTTAAATATTTTGATATCCACAATGATTTTTTTTTGACCATATTTGAATAACCAAATCACAATCATGGACCTTGATCAGTTAGCAGTCAATTTTTTGGATTTTTTTAAACGTTAATCGCTCAGAAAGCACATAAAAAATCATACTTCCACTGCGGGTGATAGCTCGAACATTTTTACATACAATCACGTATTTTTGGGAATTTTTTCAGATTTTTTAATCGGGGCATTTTTTTTAGGAGAGAAAATTTTTTGTTCGACTAAGGGTTGTTTCGAAAAATGTAAAAAAATCACGGTGTCTTTTAGAGTCAATGGAATCAGATGAAGAAAATAAATCGAATTGGCGGGGGTCAGGGAAAAAGTCCACCGGATTCACGTGGAGTACCTCATATATATAAATATATATGCCGACATAAATCATATAAAATGTTATGTCATTATTATAATAATTATTAATACATTTGGTATGATAAAAATAATAATAATTCCATCACTCTTGAGTGCCACCCAGCATTAATTATGGTATTGAAGTGCATCGTTGGAATGCAACGAAAATATATATTCTTTCGCATTCCCGAATTTTTTTGGCACATCTAGACTACGAAAGTCTCTGAAATGATTTTGAAAAACCGCATAAAAAATGTACAACCAAAAGCTGCAAAAAAAGATTTTAGATAATAATATAGATAGAGAAATAAAAAAATCAGAGAGAATTTTTGTTGCATTCCAACGATGCAAACGTCAACACTTTGGTATTGACGTTTGCATCGTTGGAATGCAACGAAAATATATATTTTTTCGCATTCCCCATTTTTCTTGGCACATTTAGGCTACGGAATTTTCTAAAATGATGTTGATAATCCTTAAAAAAATGTATAACGAATAGCTGCAAAAAAAAAATTAGGTAATAAAAATAAAGAAATCAAAAAATCAAAAGGAATTTTCTTTGCATTGTTCCGGTCTAGATTAAGATCGAGCCTGACCCCCGGGGTGGGTGAATGTTTGCCAGTACAAACTGAGAAAGTGCGATTATTCTATTATAATTACAATTCTATAATAATAGTCATCATTCCATAATGATAATAATTCTACAATGGCAATAATAATTCTATAATAATAATTCAATAATACATTATGTATATGGCGTTTATATACTTCTTAAGGCGGGATATACATTTAGACAGGACAAAAATAAGCAATATTGAGGGATTTTTTAAACTAAGAAATAATTATTCTACAATTATCAAACCTTATGTACACTTTAATAGTCCATTAAAACAATTTTTTAAATTAATTCATCATGAAAATGGCGGAGCTGTGGCAGAGTGTTAAAGCAAGGTCGCCGCGGGAGTTGCGAATCAGCGTGCAGTCTAGATTTCCGTAGACTTTGATTTTCAAAAAAGATCAACAATTTTTTCAGTCAGAACACGTATAGTTTCTATGTGACGGTAATTAAAATGCAGAAAATGCAAATTTAAGAAAAATGACACGTATTTACAAAAAAAAAACATCAACATTTCTGTAAAATGTGGATTAAAAAAGTAGTTTTCTTTCCAATTTTCCAAAAACAATTCTCGTCAAGTAGAGCCTACCAATATTATCAATATTCCTACCACGTTTCAACTCAATCAGCTTAAGGCCTTAGGCCACAGTAACGGGTATAAAATCATGTGCGAATTTAACAATTTTTTTTTTTCGTATTAAAAAGTTGTTCGCTTATAAAATTAATTACACATCTATTTAGTATGCACATCAAACTGTTAGAAAATATATATATATATATTTTTTTCGATGTACAAAATGGCCGACTACTCGAAACTCCTCGAAACAGCTTTTTTCGAATTGGCGTCACAAATAACTTCAACAATTTTCACTCGATTTACTTCAAATTTAAAAGTTACGTTCCTAATTGCGTTTCGCAGAGAAGTACGTACGGAATTTTTCGAATTAGCGTGACAAATAACTTCAACAATTTTCACTCGATTTATTTCGAATTTAAAAGTTACGTTCCTAATTGCATTTCGCAGAGAAGTACGTACGGAATTTCTGATTAATCGAAAGCTTCGCATTTTATGAGCAGTTGTAACGACATTTTTCACTGAAAATTCATTTCTCAAGAGGGAATGATACCTCATCGCGGTCGGTATGGTAGAACAATTATAGATTCCCAAAAATCTCGAAAACGGCTCTTCAGATCTCGTCGAAACTTTGTCAAACGACGTCAAATAGATGGACGAACAGCTGTCTTCTCCTCAAATTTTCTGAATTTGAGAAAAAAAACTAGATTTGCTTATGATAAGCCAATCTACATTTTTTTTCTCAAATTCAGAAAATTTGACGGGAAGACAGCTGTCCGTCTATCCATTTGACGTCATTTGGCAAAGTTTCCACGGGATCTGAAGAGCCGTTTTCGAGATTTTTGGGAATCTATAATTGTTCTACCATACCGACCGCGATGAGGTATCATTCCCTCTTAAGTTAAAATACCTACAACTGTTGAATAAAACAATATTTTTTAAATTCCATACGTACTCCCCTAGGTATTCTAATGTAGAATGACGAGAATTTTTGTATTTGTTCTAGGCCAAAAATTGTGGATGCTAAATGTCACGCCGCGGAGCGCCACAAAAAAAAAGATAAAAGAGAATATTAGTAGTCGGCCATTGTGTACTTTGAAATATATATATATATATTTTCTAACAGCTCAATATTCACACTAAATAGATGTGTAATTAATTTTATGAGTGAATCACTTTTTCATACGAAAAAAAAATAGTTAAATTCGCACATGATTGAAGTGATGAGTTTGAAGTTCTCGCCCGCTCCGAATCCGAGCGGTGAGGCACAGCGTTGACGGGCTGTAACGTTTGACGTTTTTCGAAATTCGATTTGAAACTTTAAAGGAAATATTCCACCTAGTTCTATCGTTTAAAGAGAAAAAAAAGAAATCGATTTTTCGACCGTTGTAAATGTATATCCCGCCTGAATATCCGAAAATTATACTTTTTTCACTACTATATTATAACATGACCCGTTACAATACGTACGTAATTACTATTTGGGGAATTTTGGGATAACGTTACCGTGCCCTACAAATCTGGCAAAAAAAAAAAAGAAAATGGTCGCACGAAAACGATAACGCTCGATCGAATTTCATGCTCCTCAACGTCGTCGAGAAAACGATACTCACGAACGTATATTGAATTTCGAGGCTCACTCTTGGCGATTTCTATCGACGGTGAACAAACTTCGATGCATTGTTCTTGGCTGCATTCCCACGCTTTTCTTTGTCCGTCTCTTGTCTCGGCTCAACTCGTTTCTTAGCACTTGGAATAATAATTGTTCCACCTCGCTCCTCGACATTTGCCACTTTTACTCCGTTTTCTGTTTTCGTTTCTCTAGTGCTTGCGGATTTTTCGTTGCAGCGTTGCTAGTCGGACACTGGACGCGAAAGAGGAATTGCGATCAGCAATTTCGCGTCTGTTCGGTTCGCCAAACGAAACGATTTTTTTTTCAAGATGGAGGCGATTTTCTCGGACACTCGCGTGATTCCTGGTGCGCGGATACGAAATTATCTCAGCCCCTGATTAGGCAACGCGGCGCGTTATCTCAGCATCGGCAAGCGGGGGACTCCAATGTCCATTTGAAATGACCACCGACTAGCGCCGAGCCGATGATATCGCGCCGGGCATGACAGCGCGAAGCTTCGATCATACGAGATTCGCCGAAATCAAAAGTTGCCCAGTGTCATTCGCGCGGACTTGACGTGTCGTGCTGTTGGCGATTTCGAAAATTTTCATTCGATTTTTTGCACTCCAATTTACGCTGCGCCACGTCGGTAAATTCGACCGCAGCATTTTATTGTTTATTCTATTTTATTTTATTCGATTTTATTATTTTATTATTCTATTTTATTTTATTTGATTTTATTATTTTATTATTTTTATTATTTATTATTTTCCCGCGTAGAGAAGTGTGTCGAAAAGCAAAAAAAACAACATCATGACGTGGGGAGATCGAAAGCGACTCGATGACAAAGTTCGCCGGCCGCGCATACGCCTCGCACGGGCCGGTCGAACGAAATTCCTCGGGGCAGCGGTGAGTCCGCACGGGAGGGAAATGAGAACAGAAGGCACGAGACCTTGAACGAAGTTGCAAAAATTCTCGGCTTTTCGCGTCTTCGTGCTTCCGGTGGTATATTGGTGCTCCGGAATTTTTATTTTTGGTTTTAAACAAAATTCATTTAGCATTAGTAGGTACTACGATTAAAAATAGTAGTATTAGTGAGTACTACTATTACTAATAGCAGTACTACTAATAATAATAAATCCCTTTCGTATTCTGATTCTCTGGTGCACAGACTTTTTACTCAAGTATCTATACCAAGGTCCCCAAGTATAGGCCTTACAGTGACTGGTTGATAAGCCAGTAGTTGCACGGATATCCGATCACCGCTCCGAGTATCGACTATGCACAATGTTGCTTCAGAGAAGGTTCTGCCTTGTTGGGCCAACAAATGTTCGATTTTTCGCCAATTTTTTATGCGAAAAGTATTAAAGGAGACTTTGTCTTTGGAGTGCCATATTTCAGGTGTTTACATTTTATTTTTTTGAAAGGAAACGAGTAAAGCTTTTTGAGTGCGGTTTTTTTCTTGCCTTTATTCATGATATACAGAACGTTAAAAAAAAATTTTTTGAAAAAAAAAACCAAAATGGCGGCCGTTGCAGCTCCGCAAAAACAGGTCCTCAAATCGCGGGAGGTAAACGGCTGACATCACTGCCCCCTCTTTGTTGATCTGAAACACAAATTCAAAGCATATTATCAATCTGTGACCCTTTGGTCATGGAATGACAGATGGGTTTTTCGTTTAGTACAAATTTCGGAAAATGGCGGCAATTTAAAAAAAAATCGGATTTTCGCGTTTTTTTTCGCATAAAAAGATAAATAGTAAATGCAAAAATGTATCTATCGAAAAAACGATCCGTCATTCCGCGAAGACATATTTTCTGAGTATGCTCTCCAAATTTCAGGTCGATATGTTAATTACAGCGGTCAGGAGAATGTCAGCCATTTTAAAAAACGTGTTTTCGAGAAAAACGCCATTAAAGTTTTGTAATGTGTTTACACAAATGTGTTTATAATTACCGCTAATCGGCAGTGCCTGGTCCGTAGAGGCATCCCTCCTCTTCTTCTAGCTGCTCATGTTGAGCCGCTAGCATCTCCCGCTGCTCAATCCGGGACAAAGTCTCCCTTAAATATGGAATGTAGATATTTGGTATGTTGACTAAGCAGTCCTCATTGAACATCAAAATATTATTTAAAGTTTGACAAAACATGGTGGTGAGAGTGGCAGGAGCCACGTATGTCGGTACGGGGGCGATGACATTCTTCGCTTGCGGAAGTCCTAAGTCCCTGACAGGCGATCTGAAGCAAAAAAATCGAACATAGTTTTACTTTGCACAATATTGAGTATAAGTTGACCTAGAATCAAGAAGAAAAATGAAAAATAAAAAAATAGCAAGCGATCCGAAGGAAATTTGTTTTTCTCCCAAAAATTTTCGCAGGTTTTTGCTCACTATTTTTTTTGTTTTTCAATTTTTCTTCTTTAACTTTAAAAAATTAACATTAAAAAATGTTGATGTTCAATAAAGTCCGCTTAGTCAACATACCAAATATCAACATTCTATATTTAATACTTTTCGCATAAAAAATTGGTGTAAAATCGAACATTTTTTGGCCCAACAAGGCAGAACCTTCCCTTAACTCGAAGTATTGCCGAAGCCACTGTCCATACTGTCCATCCGCCCATGTCGATTTAGAAAAAAAGTATTAGTACTAAGAAGTATTAGCAATACTATGATTAATATACTAATAACACTATTATTAATAACCGGTGCGATGGTCTAGTGGTTAGTGTGCTCGCCACTAAACCAGCGGACCGGGAGGTCCCGGGTTCGAATCTCGGTCGCGTACATTTCGTCGTGAAATGTTTTTCTTCGGCATTTCGCGGCGAAATGAGACTAGTTCCACGACCGGGGGGCGAATTCGGTGACGGGCTGTATTGGTATAGGTTTTCCGCAGTTTCCCTATACCCATGACAGAAAATGTCATGATGAATATAATACGGAGGGGGAAATCGGCTGCGGCCGCAAGAGGGGGGAACATAGAGAAAGATGGAGAAAAAAAGGAGTAAAACAGTAGAGGAAAGAACGGTCATAATGTGGGGAAGAATAGGTAACAAACGCGAAAAGCGTGTACCTAAGGAAAAAACCACTATTATTAAATAGTATTTTAAAATACTACTATTATTAGTAGTATTTTAAAATACTACTATTATTAGTAGCATTTTAAAATACTACTATTATTAATAGTAGTATTGAAAAATTCTGTTATTATTAATAGTAGAATTAAAATATGTTACGCTTGATAATAGTAGTATTTGGACATAGTACTATTAATAATAGTAGTATTTTAAAATACTACTATTAATAAAAGTAGTATTTTAAAATACTACTATTATTAATAGTAGTATGCCATTATGCTATGATTATATAAATGCTATTATTAATAATAGTAGTATTTAGAAATATTGGTATTAATAATAGTAGTTTTTGGAAATACTGGTATTAATAATAGTAGTATTTTAAAATACTACGATTAATAAAAGTAGTATTTTAAAATACTACTATTAATAAAAGTAGTATTTTAAAATACTACTATTATTAATAGTAGTATTTTAAAATACTATTATTAATAAAAGTAGTATTTTAAAATACTACTATTATTAATAGTACTATTTCCAAATACTACTATTATTAATACCAGTATTTCTAAATACTACTATTATTAATACCAATATTTCTAAATACTACTATTATTAATAACAGCATTTTTCAATACTACTATTAATAATAGTAGTATTTTGATACACTATTTGATTAAGAAATTAGTATTTTGAAACACTATTTGATTGAGAGATTGATCTTTTCTCAAGAGTGATGAAACGAGTGAGCTCGTTGTCTGAACCCGAACAAACCCAAACAAATCCTTCTTAAACTCAAACAAACAAACCCTTCCCAAACGAAGCGATACTACGTTTAGAGAAAAATCTTTAGCGTGTGCAAATCGTTAAAACAATAAAACAAAGTTTCTACTCTATATCGAGAGGGATACAACGACAGGACGATCGACGCACCGACAAAAATAAACCGGAAACGCATGGCAGTGAAAAGAAAAGAATTAAAACAAAAAATAAATTTACTCTCGTTACGAAATAATTCTACGTACTTAATTCGAGCTTATGCGACATCCATCATATATGCAGACTGCGAAGTCGAGAAGAAAATAAAATTTCATTCTTATGCCAGCTCGCGCAGCCTTCTAGCACGCCTCGTCTGTGTGCGTCGTGTATATGCAACTCGGGCAGCTTATAAATATTCATAGAACGCATTTTTTCTCTTTACTTCTCTCTATCGACGACAAATTGAACACAGGAAATTATCCTGCGCTCGTGATCTTGCGTTTCTCCAAAGTGATGCTCGTAAGAACAAGACTTTGTTCGGGGTTGAAAAGAATTTCAGAAAAACGTTTCTTTTTTTTTGTTTTCAGTCGATCTGCAAGGAAGCACCGTTCAGCGATGATGCGGAAGCCTGCACGGAAGCGGATGCCTGCGATTACAACACGAAAATCACCCTCAAAATGGCGCGAAGTGGCAAAGGTTTCATTCTGTTCTTGCTTTGCATTTTTCGGTAATAGATAAGTGACTTTTTCGAAAAATTGTTTTCAAACAAACTCAAACAAACCCAATGTTAAAAAATGCCCTATTTTATCACGTGTTTCCGCGAACTTCAAAACCCCATAACTCTTACGGGGAGGGTGAATTTTAGCTTCCCTGGACTTAACATATAATCATTTACAACCCAATAAATGAGAAAATACCAAAAAGAAAATGTTCGGCTCATTTTTCACAAAAGTCACTTATCCAAAGAATTGCCCTTTTTTCTTTTCTTCGTCCCGAGAGCTTCGTGCAAAGACCGCGTTCGCTTTCAGTTCCCAGGAAGATAAGAGTATACGCGGACGGTATTTACGATCTGTTCCATCAGGGCCACGCGAGGCAACTGATGCAGGCGAAAAATGTTTTTCCAAACGTTTATCTCATCGTCGGAGGTGAGTCTCGTTAGGTTTGGCTTTAGGGAGATTGCCGGAGTAGGGACAATTTTTCGCTACAATTTGTCCGATCGCAGTGTGCAACGACGAACTGACGCACAGTAAGAAAGGCAGAACGGTGATGAACGACGGAGAGAGGTACGACGCGGTGAGGCATTGTCGTTACGTCGACGAGGTCGTCAGAGATGCACCGTGGGAACTGGATGAGGAATTCATCGAGAAACACAAGGTAACGCCTCTCGGATACAACGGCAGAGCCGAAAAAAAAACACAACAATTATATTCATCCTCGTTTGCTCGCGACAATTAATTTCACCGGAAGTTCTCGGAGCTGAACGACTTCCGGTGATCTACGAACTCTGGCCTGAAACCTTCGAGTATTACAATGCACTATGAATTATTGAGAGCTTGCTATAACTTCTAAAAAATCCAGTAAAAAAAGAGCGAAATATTATTTCATTAAATTTTAATACGCCAAAGAATTAATTTAATTCTCAATTTGTGAATTGTGAATTTACTCAATTATTAGACCATTATTTACTTTTTTTTTACTATCGTTATTTTATGTCCCCATTATCTAAAATATTCTACCAATTTCTCGCACGTCGAGAGCAACTGTTTCGTTTCCTCGACAGACCGAAAAAAGTCTCCGTTCCGGCGAATTTGATAAGATTTGTCGTTGCTCGATTGCAGATCGACTTCGTCGCCCACGACGACATTCCGTACATGACCGACGAGGGCAAAGACGTTTACGAGTGGATAAAAGAACGGGGAATGTTCGTGGTGACGCAGAGAACGGAAGGGGTCTCGACGTCCGATATCGTCGCGAGAATAGTCAAAGATTATGACATGTACGTGAGAAGAAATTTGGCCCGAGGCTACAGCGCCAAGGAATTAAACGTCTCCTTCCTCAACGTACGTTTCCAAAAGTTACTACAGGCTCGAATCTCTTTTTTTCCACCACTGACGTCTGACGTAAGACTGATCTAATCAGTGAACGTTGACCTTCGCTTCGGATTTCATTGGCTTTCCAACGAAACGAGCCTCGGATTAAGCATTGTTTTGGAATATTTAGTAAAGAAGAAATTCAAGTTTTCAAAGAATATTCATTAATTAATTAACCGTCACGGAATTACGGACATTACGTGAGCTCGTTATTCGATTTATTTTGGTCGAGTAGTTACGATTTTTTCATTTTACTGACAAAATCA
The DNA here is from genome assembly GCA_964007375.1 of Ophion obscuratus. Classification (NCBI taxonomy): domain Eukaryota; kingdom Metazoa; phylum Arthropoda; class Insecta; order Hymenoptera; family Ichneumonidae; genus Ophion; species Ophion obscuratus. The sequence continues at coordinate 5,694,076 of OZ023320.1, forward strand.
CTAGATTCTTGATCCCTACCGACGAAACAATGAGCTCTTTACTCCTATTGGCAAAATCACGATGTTTCGTCTAGCGTCGGCTAAATCACTAGATTGTTCGCCTAGTGTCGACAAAATCACTAGATTATTACCTAGTATCGGCGAAATCACTGGATTGATGCCTAATATCGGCGGGATCACTAGATTGTTGCCTAGTAGCAGCGAAATCACTGGATTAGTGTCTAGTATCGGCGAAATCACTAGATTGATGCCTAATATCGGCGAGATCACTAGATTGTTGCCTAGTATCAGTGAAATCACTAGATTTTTCCAAGTGTCGGCGAAATCACTAGGCCCCCCAATATCGAAAAACATCACTAGATAGTTTTCCAAGTGTCAACAAAATTACTAGATTTTTGTCAACTCAACAAAACCACTAGATTTTGAATGATGCCTAACATCGGCGAGATTACTAGATTGTTGCCTAGTATCAGCGAAACCACTAGGTTACTGCCTAGTATCGGCGAAATTACTAGCTTGGTGCCTAGTGCGGCGAGATCACTAGATTGTCGCCAAGTATCAGCGAAATCACTAGATTTTGCCAAGTGTCGGCGAAATTGCTAGATTTCCCCCCAATATAGACAAAATCACTAGATTTTTTGCCAAGTATCAACAAAATCACTAGATTTTTTTGCCAAGTATCAACAAAATCACTATATTTTTGGCCAAGTATCAACAAAATTACTAGATTATTGCCAACTATCAACAAAACCACTAGATTTTGAATGATGCCTAACATTGGTGAGATCACTAGATTGTTGCCCAGTATCAGCGGAATCACTAGATTGTCGCCAAGCATCAGCGAAATCACTAGATTTTCCCCCAATATCGACAAAATCAGTAGATTTTTGCCAAGTATCAACAAAATTACTAGATTTTTTGCCAAGTATCAATAAAATCACTAGATTTTTTGCCAAGTATCAACAAAATTACTAGATTTTTTCCAACTATCAACAAAACCACTAGATTTTGAATGATGCCTTACATCGGCGAGATCACTAGATTGTTGCCTAGTATCAGCGAACTTACTAGGTTAGTGTCTAGTATCAGCGAAATCACTAGATTGGTGCCTAGTATGGCGAGATCACTAGATTGTTACCTAGTATCAGCGGAATCACTAGATTTTGCCAAGTGCCGTCTAAATCACTAGATTTGCCCCCCAATATCGACAAAAGCACTAGAATTTTGCCAAGTGTAAACAAAGTTACTAGATTTTTCCCGACGAACAACAAAGTTACTAGATGTTTTGCCAACTATCAACAAAGTTACTAGATTTTTGCCAACTATCAACAAAACCACTAGATTTTGAATGGTGCCTAACATCGGCGAGGTCACGAGATTGTTGCCTAGTATCAGCGAACTTACGAGGTTAGTGTCTAGTATCAGCGAAATCACTAGATTGGTGCCTAGTATCAGCGAAATCACTAGATTGGTGCCTAGTATCAGCGAAATCACTAGATTGGTGCCTAGTATCAGCGAAATCACTAAATTGGTGCCTAGTATCAGCGAAATCCTTAGATTTCCCCCAGTGTCGGCGAAATCGCGAATTTTCCCCAATACCGACAAAATCACTAGATTTTTGTCCAAGTATCAACAAAATTACTAGAGTTTTGCCAACTATCAACAACACCACTAGATTTTGAACCAATATCGACAAAATCACTAGTTTCGCCTAGTATTGAGAAAATTACTAGATTTTACCCCTATTTACACAAATTACAAAAATTCCATTTATAGCTATTCGATCAAATTACGAGAATTTACCCACAGTCGATAAAATCACCAGATTTTATTCCCTAGCAGAAAAACCAGTACATTTTCGAATCTTATAGGTACATTCACTAGATAAATCCCTTCTCATCGACAAAATCACTAGATATTTATTCTTTATCGATAACATTAGATTGTATCACGTACAGAAAAATCACTAGGTTTTGACCCATTACCGACAAAATCACTAGATTGTTGCCACCCATCAACTAAATCTCCAGATTATAACACTTATCGATAAAATCCCTAGATATTTATCATCCATCGGCAAAGTCACTAGATTTCTACGGCTTATCGACAGTCACTAGATTTCGACGGCTCACCAACAAATTCACTAGTTTTTTTACAAACAAAATCACTAGATATTTACCCCCCACCATCGTTATCACCAGATCGTTAACCCCGACCGAAAATTACTAGATCTTTGAGCTCCGCCAACAAAAATCACTAGACTATTACCCTTATCGACAAAGTCACTAGATTAAACCTCGTCGTTCGAAGACTGACAAATTCAATTGCATCGGCCCTTTCTACCGTGATAAATGGGTATAAAAAAAAAACGTTGCGTATTTTCAGGAGAAGAAGTTTCGCCTTCAAAACAAATTCGACGATCTGAAGGACAAGGGGAAGCGAGTAATGGAGAACATCGGCGAGAGGCGTATGGACATGATCAGCAAGTGGGAGGAAAAGTCGCGCGACTTCATTGACGCGTTTCTATTGTTGTTCGGGAGGGAAGGACGATTGGTGGGTAACGTCTCGGACGTAGGAATATTTTTTTTACTCGCATCCTACGTGACGATTGTGATCGTCCTCATGGTTGTCGGCTTCTCGTACACCACGGGCCTTTGCGTTAAGGGAATAAAATGCATGTTGCACTGAGTCCGGTGCATGGATCACATTAAACCCCGGCAAGAGAAACGAAAAAAACGCGGACCGTTCCTTCGCGCCTGTATTATATATTTTATTCTCGCTTTGTCTCTGTCGCGTTTTTTTTTTTTTTTACGTCATCGTGTATCCGCTCGTACACGTTCAATCATGATATTTATATACTCGAGAAGGATTATAATGTTCCTAGGGCTCAAATAAAAGAACAAGATTTTATACATTTTTATCTGGCTTTGCTTGGTCCTTGATTCGTAGTCTTGTCTCTCTTGGCTTTCGTAGTTGAGCATGCGTTGTTTTTCGGTTTTTTTTTGCATTAATATCTCATTCGCAGTAAGTACATCTTTTCCCATAACAATTCCCGAAACATATTTTCTCTCATTTTTTTTAAAAATATGATAAGAGAATTATTTTATTCAAACTTTAAGCATATGAAAGTACATTTGAACAATTTTTTGTGCAATTTTCGTCCAAAAATTTTGAAAATTCGTAGGGGACTGGTTTTCGGAGACCCTTTAGAAAAAAAGTATCCTCGCGGTGGTCAGGATAACTTATGATAGCTTAATCTGGAATTGAAAAACCAAATATTTTCTGCTGGTAGGTGAGTGAAGCTCGTGATTGAATGAAGGATTTTAAAAAAATTGAAATTTGAATTTTTGTGTAGAGTTGTATGCAAAGCAGTACGATTTTCGGTAAAATGTAGCGTTGTAAAATAAGTTGTGATGACAAAATCGTTCGTTCAATCACTAGTCAATACTATCCAGAAGAAGTGTGCAAAATTTCAATAAGATCGGTGCATTAGTTTTTGAGAAATCATGTCCACCGACTTCAAAAATAGTTTTGAGAAAAAGTGATCAAAGTTTTAAATAGGAATAAAACAGAGTTTTTTCTTTTGACTTAACATGTAATCGTCGATTTCAGCCCCTTTGGGAAAATATTCTTGACATGTACTATTAAGGGAGACTTTGTCCTTGAAGTGCCATATTTCAGGTGTTTACATTTTATTTTTTTTAAAGGAAACCAGTAAAGCCTTTTGAGTGTGGTTTTGTTCTTGCTTTTATTCATGATATACAGAACGTTAAAAACATTTTTTTTTGAAAAAAAAAACCAAAATGGCGGCCGTTGCAGCTCCGCGAAAACAGGTCCTCAAATCGCAGGAGGTAAACGGCTGACATCACTGCCCCCTCTTTGTTGATCTGAAACACAAATTCAAAGCATATTATCAATCTGTGACCCTTTGGTCATGGAATGACGGATGGGTTTTTCGTTTAGTACAAATTTCGGAAAATGGCGGCAATTGAAAAAAAAACCGAATTTTCACGTTTTTTTCGCATAAAAAGATAAATAATAAATACAAAAATGTATCTATCGAAAAAACGATCCGTCATTCCGTGAAGACATATTTTCTGAGTATGCTCTCCAAATTTCAGGTCGATATGTTAATTACAGCGGTCAGGAGAATGTCAGCCATTTTTAAAAACGTGTTTTCGAGAAAAACTCGTTTAAAGTTTTGTCATGTGTTTACACAAATGTGTTTATAATTACCGCTAATCGGCAATGTCTGGTCCATAGAGGCATCCCTCTTCTTCTAGCTGCTCATGTTGAGCCGCTAACATCTCCCGCTGGGCACAAAGGACAAAGTCTCCCTTAAATACATTTTTTTGATCAATTTTTTTAAATTTCAAAACCCATGTAACCCCTTAAGGTATTCCTTTCACGAACCTGAATATTTAACTATTACCTGATTTTCGTCTATAATCAAGTAAAAATACTTCCCAGCATATTGGTAAAATTACAAGCCGAGTTACCGAAATTTTGAACGAAAAAATTACGACTAAAAATTATCTCATATATACGGCACTTTATGAAGATGACACGCTGGCCACATTTCTATTTAATAATTTATACACTGAACAATCCTAGGCACCTGATATAAACTGTTCGCGCGTGTAAAAAATTCTAAACATTCCGCAACGACAATAAAAACGAATGTTTGAAGAAAATATTAATGATAAAATTTAGAAAAATGTGACACAGAAGAATTTTCGTAGCCGCGACTTTTCAGCGATAATGTGAAAATGTCAAAATCTATTGAATTTGCGCGAAATTTCTTATTCCAGTTGAACGTTGGGTATAATTATTGATTCTTACGTATTTTTATTAAGCGCCACTGTAATTTTACCAATGATTCAGAGCTCCCCCTTTATGACCCCACAAAATACGGCCCTCCGCGAAAGGAATACCTCAAGAATCGTACTAGATATTTTTACCGCATATGTTGAATTTCGTTATATTGAATTCTTTTTTTTTTTGTTCTTTTTTGCGTTTTTTCTCTGCTATATCATTTTTTTTACGTTTCCGGGACGCAGTCGACGATCTGGAACGAGAGCAAAGGCCGTTTGATGCAAGCGCTCTCGCCACCCGCGAGTCCCAAGAGGGCCGGGAGTCCGAACGGCAGCAGTAGCAGCAGCAACAACGACGAAGACCAGACAAGGTACAACGGGCCGCGCGGTCGATTGGAAAATAAAGAAAATTCCAAAACGCCTTTTTTCTCCCGTTCGATGTCAGGCAAAAAAAAACAGATTTCTTTCCAACATCCCGTTTTTCAAAACTCCAGAAAAACAAAGTTAAAAAAATTCATTTTCCGTGAACCTTAAGGGGCTACATCTACCTAGAGACCCAAAAAAAATGGCCAAGTTCCAATTTTTTTCTGGGAAGCGCACGGTGATAAAGTATTTTTTTTAACACAAAGATACATACATTGAAAGTCTTGAAATAAAAAATCACCAAAAATACAGAAAAACAACAAAAACATGGCCGCCGGCAGATAACGACATTTTTTCCGCGACGCTTGGCGGTGGACACTCTCCAGCTTAAACGGTCCATCCGAATACTAAAAACCAAACGAGTTATCCAAGTTAAGGGGTAAGGCCACTGTAACGGCCCAAAAAAAGTTTTTTCACTAATTTTTTGCTCCCGAAATTGAAGGTATTTGAAAAAAAACTTTTAATGGTGTTATCGGGCATACATTAAACTTTATTATAAAATTTTTTTACAGTAAAAAAAAACAAAATGGCGGTTCCACAGCTATCTTCCCGGGACATGTTTTGCTTCCAGGGCTCCGCGGCACGCAGCACCACTGGTGCACTTTTGAATCTAGAACAAAAAAAAAAACCATTAATCTAGAGGCCTATAGCTAGAGAATGTCGATCGGATTTTAAAAAGTATCAATTTTTGTGGATTTGGCGTGCGTTTGAAAAAAAAAATTGATTTTTGACGAAAAAAACGGCAAGTTTTTTGTTAATAAAAAATCAATAAATAAAGTTCTTGAAAATTCCGATCGACATTCTCAAGATAATGTAAATGTTCACATCTGGTTAAAATTTCAAGTAAAAAAAATGAAAATTGTTCGAGTTATGCTGCGTGCCATTTTGAAAAACCATGTTTCGAGAAAAACGCGTTTAAAGTTTTGCGAATAGTTTTTTATTGGAAAAAATTTAAAAAAGAAGTTAAAAGGATTTAAACTATTTTTAAACTAGAGGGTTTAAACTATTTTTTAAGCCAATAAAAAAAAATCGATTTTTCAAAAAATTTACAGTGGCCTTACCCCTTAACAATAAATACGAGTCGTTGACGATCGTCGATGTTTAAAATAATTTTTTTTCACCAACGCGGCGATGAATTGAAACTCGGGCATACAAAATCTATGAAAAAAGTCCTCATTTTTACGTAACTATTAAAACATGAAGATCGAATTTTAGAAAGTAAGATCGTCAACGACCTTCAAATGTTTCTCATCGTATTTTCTGTAAATTTGGACACAGTCCATTGAGTAGTTCTCGAGATATCATGTCCACCGACTTTGAAAACAGTGTTTCGGGAACGAAAAAGAATTCAGTGAAATTTGCAGCAAATATAGCTAAAAGGTGATACTATCGAATACATTTTTTTTTGGCATTTCAATAAATCGACGAATTATTTCAAGACTTTTTTTTTTATTAAGAAGTGATTTTACGCCAATTTTGAAATTTGTCTAGACAATGTTATACGTTCTACATCATTTACGGCCAACTCTGTAGACTTTGCTGTCATAATTTTGACGAACCTTGTAATGTCGGAACGTTAAAATCAGGAATTTTAAACCTTCGGCGCATTCAAAGCTCGGAATTTCAATCCGGCCATCATGTCAAGATCATCCCAACGAAAGTGTACGCAGTTGACTGTAAATGATGTAAAACGTATAACATTGTCTAGACAAATTTCAAAATTGACGCAAAATCACTTCTTAATAAAAACAAATTCTTGAAATAATTCGTCGATGTATTGAAAATTTTGAAGCTTTTAAGGGAGACTTTGTCTTTGAAGTGCCATACTTCAGGTGTTTACATTTCATTTTTTTAAAGGAAACGAGTAAAGCTTTTTGAGTGCGGTTTTTTTCTTGCTTTTATTCATGATATACAAAACGTTAAAAAAAATTTTTTTTGAAAAAAAAAAAAACCAAAATGGCGGCCGTTGCAGCTCCGCGAAAACAGGTCCTCAAGTCGCGGGAGGTAAACGGCTGACATCACTGCCCCCTCTTGGTTGATCTGAAACACAAATTCAATTATCAATCTGTGACCCTTTGGTCATGGAATGACGGATGGGTTTTTCGTTTAGTACAAATTTCGGAAAATGGCGGCAATTTAAAAAAAATCGAATTTTCGCGTTTTTTCTTCGCATAAAAAGATAAATAATAAATGGAAAAATGTATCTATCGAAAAAACGATCCGTCATTCCGTGAAGACATATTTTCTGAGTATGCTCTCCAAATTTCAGGTCGATATGTTAATTACAGCGGTCAGGAGAATGTCAGCCATTTTTAAAAACGTGTTTTCGAGAAAAACGCGTTTAAAGTTTTGTAATGTGTTTACACAAATGTGTTTGTAATTACCGCTAATCGGCAATGCCTGGTCCGTAGAGGCATTCCTCCTCTTCTTCTAGCTGCCCATGTTGAGCGGCTAACATCTCCCGATAAATTTCAAGGACAAAGTCTCCGTTAAAACTTCCACAGCCGAATTATCTTGTCGGTGTTAAGATTTTCGGAGTTTTGGTCTTTCGTGTAAAACTCCTTCTCGGTATTATTCTTTGCGAGTTTTGAGCGTTCTGACCGTTCAAAATTCGGAATTTCAACCCGGCCCCGACCCAGGTAGCAATTTTCAAAAAGTTGTCCAAAAATCGACTAAAAGGGTGCCAAATGTCCGCTTGAAAGTTATCTATAAGTTATCATGTGTCCAAAAGTTATCTTTTTGGATGGTTGTTGACTTTAAGATAACTTCCGGGCGGACATTTGGCACTCTTTTAGTCGACTTTTGGACAACTTTTTGAAAATTGCTACCTGGGGAACGACAGTACCAAACAAATTGTAGAGGGCGCGAGTGTACGAATAAAATTTTTTTTTACAGTCCACCACCGAAGAAGAGCGGTCGGTACGAGTTTCCCCAGACAAATCACTATCTGAGCGACGACTACAGCGACGACGACGAGGCGAATCAACACTCGAAGTGATAGCGATTAGAGAGAAAAATCGCCCGCGACTCGATTAAACTATGACCAAACTCTAGTGAGACTCGACACGAGCCCCTCAACAGACACACGTGTCCTCGAAGATCAAGACGGATCAACACGAAGACGAGGAGGAAGGAGATAAATGATAATTTAAACAATGAGAGTGAGAGGAGGAGATGCAACTTGTTATTTAAGATCGTACAGTATGCGCGATAGGCCTGTCGTCGCGTTATAAAACTAGCGAAATCATAGATCTGGGAGTACTCACGAGTTTATTGATACGTACAAAGACGAAAAATTATCGCCCTCGCTCCACTCTCCCTCTCTTCTCTCGCCGCTATAAAACCGCGCAAGCAAGGGGGGGGGGGGAAGAAAACACGTTTACGCATCAGCGGAATGTCGAGTAAAAATGTAGGTATAGATAGCCGCGTCCGAGTTCGATAAATTTAGCAAGTTTCGTTTTGTTCTCGAATGTCGAGCTTGAGTTTATTTTCTTTGCGGAAGTTCTCGTTTGTCCGCATTCAGAGCGCTGACCATCGAGAGCAGCGGGAAAATCTCACGATTTTGCGCCTCTTTACGAACGTAAATTCGCGAGCTTTTCCTCTAAACGTACGTATGGCGCTCCTGGTGGAGAAAACGCGGTGTCGAAACTTCTAGCCAGTAGCGTGGTATGTGTACATAGTGCATTTATCTTGAGACACCGAAAAAAATCAACAGCGAAGCAAATCGAAAAATCACATCGAGTAGACTCGAGGAGCAAAATGGCGACTTTTCTCACGAGGAACATCACTCGAGGCTTCGATTTTGTTGAAACTCGTATATGCGACAGAGCATTGATAGACACGTGTTTTTTATCGACGGAAAAACTGTTCTAAGGGAGAAAACCACCCCTCTAAGAAAGGCGTGCCACCCTTTGATTTAATTTGTTTTTCGATACGTGCATTTTTCATCGCTTTGCATTAGAAGAATTTTGGATTTTCATTCTGCAAAATCATCCCTGACGCGCCTTTCTTTAAGGGGTGGTTTACCACCTTCAAATCGTTTTTCCGCCAAAATAAAAACAAAAATACGTATCGAATAGTTTTCAACGCTTTATCACGTATTCGAGTTTCAACCAAATCGAAGTTGGACACTGAAGGTATTCTTTTTGCGGAGGCGTGAGTGTGGCCTTTCTGAATCATCGGTAAATTACAGTGGCGCTCAGCAAAAATAAGTCAATCAATTATCATAGCCAACGATGAAAGAGAATTAAAAATTTCGCCCAAGATTATTAGATTTAGACATTTGTACTTTTTGTCTGAAAAGTCGCGGCTACGAAATTTTTTCTGCTAGTCACACTTTTAAGTTTTAACGTTAATACTTTCTTTAAACATTCGGTGACTGTTTTTATCGTCGTTGCGGAATCTTTAGAATTTTTAACACGCGTTGAGCAGTTTATATCAGGCACTTGGAGTTTTTTAGTGTTTAAGGGAGCTTTCCAGTGTGACAGCCCGAAAAGTCGCAGTTTTTCGCGATTTTTTTTTTTAAAGAAAAAATAATCTAATCGGTCTGGTTTTTTTTTGTATATTAATTGGGTATTGAAGAATACAAAACAATTTTTTAAAGATCGATTTATTTATTAATTAATATCTATAAAAATGATGAAACAATTGTTGCAGAAAATGCACTTGGATGTGGTGTCCACGTTGGGGGTCACAATTTTGATCTGAAACAAAAAACACAAAAAGATTATTGATCGGTATATAATTGGCTTTCGTGCTATGGAGGCTTTTTTTTTTTTTTTGCAAAAATGGCGCCGGTTTGAACAAAAAGTATCGATTTTAGCATTTTTTTTTGGCAGTTTTTTTTACAAAAAAATAGGAAGATGTCAAAAAAAAAAGCTTCCATAGCACGATAAACAATGACGTTAAGAATATTGTGTAAAAAATTCAACTCGATAGCTTTAAAACTCTGCCCTCCAAGTTGGACACCGTTTTGAAAAATGCTGTTTCGAGAAAAACGCGTTCAAAGTTTCAAGTGAGGAAATTTTAGGTAAATCGTTTACTTACGGTCAATCAGCGATGCCAAAGAAGCGATGGGAAGAGTGTATACTATGCGATAAAGCAAAAAAAAAAAAATCGATTTTTTGAAAATTTCACACTGGAAAGCTCCCTTAAATTGTTAGAAATGTGACCAGCGCGTCGTCTCCATAATGTGCCGTATAAATGACTCGATTTTTAGAGGCGTGAATTTTCGTTGAGTTCGGCAAATTGGGTTGAAATTTTACCAGTACACTGGGATGTATTTTTACTTGATTATACACGAAAATCAGTTAATTCCTAAATATTCGCATTCGTGAAAGGATGCCTCAAATGATGTTCCTTGTTAGTGAACATTTTCAAGGTGATTTCAAGGTCAAACTTTTTTAGGTTGTAAGTAAACATATGTTTTTCAAGCGGCATCTCGTTCTAGGCAAAAAACGGGATACTTTTGTCCGAAACATTTTAACGTGACCTTGATTTTTGGACATCTCCAGTTTTTTTAAATCAAATAACTTTGCGCGTAACACGCAGGTCGAATGTAGGTTATTAAAGATTTGATGCGGCACGTTCACACGTAATTTTCAACATATTTTGGCATAGAAAATTACCTAATTAAAAAATGTTTCAAACAAGAGTTACCTTTTTTGCCTACAAAGAGACGCTGTAAAAAATTTTGTACATTTTTGAGATACGTTGACCTTGAAATCACCAATGGAGGTGAATAAAAAAATTAATCCCGTCTCCTCCGTGTGTTGATCTACTCGATACGTAGCTCGTGATTTTTCGATTTACTTCGCTCTTCTTTAAAAAAAATGCCGTTCGTCTCAAGTTAATTGCGACGCCCTGTAAGCTTCACCGTCTCTCACTTTTTTTAATCGCTGAATTTACGGACAAATTAGCGTTCGAGGAACTTCAAAGTCAAGGGGAAACGAGCTTATGTCGCCATGAAAAAAAAAACGCGAGCCCTTTTTACGAAAAAATCTCCGGTTGACATTTCATGTCACACTCGGCAATGATTGACCTAAAGCGCCATTGTATTTGCTACGACTATACATTGTTCAACGAATATAAGGGGGTAAGACGAGGGCGACGATTTCGCCCCCTCGGGGGGGCCATCAATTTTCCGATTCTTTTTGTCCGAACGAGCCGCGAGTAAAAGTGATCTTTGCTGCGCGGCGCAACGAAAAACGCGCCGAGTTACCGAAACGTTTGATTATAGAGCTTCGGGAAAACTGGCGTCGTTTGTCGCTGGGGGAGAATCTTTTGTTTTTTTTTGTACAGACTCGCGCAACAATGCGCGAATTTACAATAATTATGTACGCGAATTCGAATATTTGCAATTGTGACACGTTGATCGAGGCATTTTTATAACGGGCAGGGAGAATAATACTCGAACGAAAGAAGAAGAAAAAAACAAACAAGATGCACACTCGGTGTTAATAAACAGTTGTCTCTCGCTGCCTTTCTTCTTTACTTGCTGTTCCCTCCGCGAGGCGCGCGCGTTGTCACGTGCGTAGGTAAGTCGAGAAACAAGAACGAAAAAGCGTCAATCGCAGTTTTGTTATATAGAGACGGGGATTTACGGGCAAAGTATGCCTCGTTATTTGTACATTTTTGTCAATTCGTTTCGTCTTTTGTTCGAAATCTTTTCATTTTTAATATATATTGCTCATTGAAAATAATAAACTGCAAAAACCATTTACGAAAGTGACAAAATTCCACAGAATTCACGATTATTCGTCAACTTTTGTTTCCTTGTTGGTTCGTTCATTTCTTTATTCGTTGTGCTCGTTTTTTTTTACATGTACAAGGTCAACATAACCTCACAAATTTTCAAACGGTGTTTCCTCAAAGATGGTTGTTTTTTTTTCTGAATAACGAAGCATTGGGTTCTAGAATTCCTCAACGCAGAGCTTGAAGATTTTTGTTTGCCTTAAGGGGTAAGAATTTTCAAAAAATCGATTCGTTTTCGCTAAAACGGAGCTTTATCATCATAAGAGTAAGGTACTATTCGATTTATTTAACCCAAACAGCTTTTTTCCAATGGGCGTGACAAATAACTTCAACAATTTTCACTCGATTTACTTCAAATTTAAATGTTATGTTCCTAATTGCATTTTGCTGAGAAGTACCTACGGAATTTCTGATTAATCGAAAACTTTTCATTTCATGAGCAGTTTTATACGAAATTTTTCACTGCAAATTCATTCAATTACCTACAACTTTTGAAGAAAACAATATTTTTTTAAATTCCGTACGTACTTCTCTAGGTATTCTAATGTAGAATGACGAGAATTTTTGTTTATTGTTCTAGGTAAAAAAATGTGGATGCTAAATGTCGAGCCGCGGAGTGCCTAAAGAGAAGATAAAAGAAAATATTAGTAGCCGGCCATTTTGTACATCGAAAAACAAAGGTTCATTTCGCACATGATTTAATACAGAGTTGGGCGTAATTCTCTTTATAAATACGAATACGAATTTATTCACATCGTAATTTTCATGTGAATATTAATACAAATTTATTCATACTTCACTTATTGTAAGTACGAATACAAATACAATTGTATTCACAAATAAATTCACAAAAAATGTGAATATTTACAAAAAATCGTGTGATTTAAAAAAATTCACATCAAAATCTGTGAATGCAAATGTATTCACAAAAAATTGTAAAGGGGCCGTCCATGTATTACGTCATCGATTTTTGCTGATTGTCGACCCCCCCCCCCTACAATCATCCTATCGTCATTTCCTAATGACCCCCTCTCGCAAAACTGACGTCATTACCAGTTTGGCAAAATTAAAACATTTGCGGATTTGAGAAAAATTGGGTAACATTAAAACATTTTGTTATAGAATCATCTTTTATTATTTTGTACTTTGGCAATGTTTATTAATATAATCATATTATTCTTCCCTATTCTTTAGTTTTCTTTGGATAGCTCCCACATTTTGTTATAGAATCATCTTTTATTATTTTGTACTTTGGCAATTTTCATTAATATAATAATATTATTCTTCCCTATTCTTTAGTTTTCTTTGGATAGCTCCCACGGAGTTTTCACCCATTCTTGCAAATCCTGGATCACGGGTAATATCTCCGTATCCTCCCCATATTCATTTTGGCTCGATCGAACTATTTTCATAGGTACGCTGTTATTTGAAGTTCTCGAATATAATGTAGACAAACCTTATGTAATAAATAAATAAATAATGAGTTCAATAATTAATACCATTAGGTACTTGCAAAATATTTTTCATCACTCATGCGGGGAAACCACTCTAGTTGTACAATATACTATTGTACATTTTGAAGTAACTGGTATCACAAGAATGACGTCAATTTCGAAACGCCCCTCCCCCCCACCCCCCCCCCTCATACATCATTTACCGTCATCCGCAGACGAACCTCCCCTCCCCCCCAAATTTAGAATGACGTAATATATGGACGGCCCCAAATACAAAAAAATCCACAAAATAAGTTGTAAATTTCGTTCGTATTTAAGCCAAATTAAAATCAAAATTGCAATGATTAGATTAAAATTTACGCCAAAAGTGAGTTCTTACGTATTTCGAGAGAAAACATTGCGTCGAGGCAAAGAAATTTTTGCAAAAATGTTGTGAGTTTCGAATATTACATTATAAATATGAAAAAAATCACAAAATGAGTTGTCAATTTCCTCAACTTGAAGAAAAGAAGAAAGGAAAGAAAAGCGTAAGAACTCACTTGTGGTGTAAATTTTGATATAATTGTCGTGAATTCGATTGTAATTTTCTTCAACTTGAGGAACTTCACAACTCATTTTGTGAATTTTTTCATATTTATAATGTAATATTTGAAACTCACAACTTTTTTCCAAAAATTTCTTTGCCTCGACGCAACGTTTTCTCTCAAAATACGTAAGAAGTCACTTCTGGTGTAAATTTTAATCTAAACATTGTGAATTTTTTTGTATTTACAATTTTTTGTGAATACATTTGCATTCACAGATTTTGTTGTGATTTTTTTTTAATTCACAGGATTTTTTATAAATATTCACATTTTTTCTATGAATTTATTTGTATGTTCAGAATATGTGTGAATACAATTGTATTTGTGCGCATGCATGTGAATACAAATAAATGAAGCATGAATAAATTTGTATTTATATTCACACGAAAATCACGATGTGAATAAATTCGTATTCGTATTTATAAATAGAATTACGCTCAACTCTGATTTTATACCCGTTACTGTGGCCTAACCCCTTAAAGATGATTCATCTCTGAGAAATCTCAGGTCGAAAATTTCAGCTATCTCTCTCGCACTCATATGTCACGTAGTACATCTTCTACTTCACCTTAAAGGAGGACGACCATCTACAAATTTGAAAAAAGTAATGTTTTTCTTTCCATAAATCGATAGTTCAATGTCTTGAGAATATTGTGTCCAACGTTTAAAGCGAAATTCCAAAAAATGCCTGAGTTTTCGCGGAAAACCGCCAGGAGCGTTCGTGCTGCGTAGACGCAAGTGTGCGGCCCGGGAAAGGCGACGCATGCGCGCTTCTATGTTTCGTCTTCCTCCGATCTTTTCTTTCGTAGTCGTACGCGGTAGGGCCCGTCGTTGTCGACGCCGAGCGTCGCAGGTACTTTAAAATTCACCTCGGGCCATTTGTGAACTTAGTGGTTCTTAAAATGTTCGCGTACCCAAAAGGTTCTCACAATTACGCAACACCTAAGGGATCTTCACGGAAGAGAACATTCTTTGGAAACCAACATATTAATCGTAATACGGAAAATAACGGAGGGCAGAATGCCAGTGCCAAAAAACTTTTTAGTGCGAGCTCTGATGATGTGTGTTGGAATCCGCTGTTGACCTGTCGGTTTATTGAATTTCGGGTCGGCAAGCCCGTAGAGAGTAGCAGCAGCGAGAAAATCGTTTTTACGCGGGAGCCGAAGGAATCTTGTGTGGCGCTGGAATCGCGGATTAGCCGGTAATACATCAAAATCATTAAGTTTTCCCTTGTTGAAACTTTGAGCGTGTTTTTCTCAAAACTGTATTTTTCCCAACTGCTGGAGTGATTACTCAAAAACTATTCAACCGATTTTTATGAAACTTGTCACACGTCTTCCTTGTACCATCAGTTTGTCGGTGAACCTGGATAATACCTTAATTCAACAAATGAAACGTACTTTTGCCCTTAAATATAGTAAAAATTTCATGAAGAATCACAAAATTGACTTTATTAAGCTGCCATTTCGTGAATTTTGCATATATTTTAAAAATCCTGCTTCACCGACGGCGCATGGGTGTTACCTTTAAGAATCATTTTGATTTTTTTTTGTTTCAGGCAATTACAGCGTGAGGGAGAGTTCCAGCAATGCGGAAACTTTTTGAGCGACTTCCTCTAAACATCGATGTACGCGACTGGCAATTTGCATTTTAGAAAAATAATAAGATATCTTTGCATAATTAAAATATCAAATAAAAAATACACAAAGTTACAAATTTCCATGAGTATTCTTTACATGAAAAAAAAAATCACGAAAAACCCTATTTTTTATCTTTCAAATGTTCTCCCCCCTTGATATGATGTTCGTTGTTCATTTATCGTAATTGTAATTAACTACGTAGCGTAATGCCCGTTAGTCTAAATCCAATTCCGGACTTCAAAATGTGTTTCCGTCGGTCTTGGATTTACCAATAGGCCGTATAGGCAGCTGCCTAGGGGCGACACACTTTGGGGGCGGCGGATTTTAGAGGCACCTAAGAAGGCCTAGCCAAATACTAGCGATTAAGATAGGAGGGGCGGCGCAAAGTCAAGTGGCATATACTTGAGGGGTTAGGCCACAGTAACGGGTATAAAATCATGTGCCAAATTAACAATTTTTTTTTCGCTTGAAAAAGTGATTCACTCATAAAATTAATTACACATCTATTGAGTATGAATATCAAGCTGTTAGAAAAAATATGTATATATATATATATTTTTTTTTCGACGTACACAACGGCCGACTACTCGAAACTTCTCGAAACAGCTTTTTTCCAATTGGCGTGACAAATAACTTCAACAATTTTCACTCGACTTATTTCAAATTTAAAAGTTATGTTCCTAATTGCATTTCGCAGAGAAGTACGTACGGAATTTCTGATTAATCGAAAATTTTTCATTATATGAGCAGTTTAGGAGCAGTTATAACGAAATTTTTCACTGAAAATTAATTTCTTAAGGTATTCCTTTCGCGAAGGGCCGTATTTTGTGGAGGCATAAGCAGGGCCTTCTGAATCGTCGGTAAATTACAATTGCGCTTAATGAAAAAATAAGTTACAATGGATTATTATACACAAAGATAACCTAGAATAAAAAATTTCGCGCAAATTTAGTAGATTGAGACATTTTTACATTTATTTGAAACGTCACAGCTAAAAAAATTCTTCTGCCACATTTTTCCAAGTTTTAACATTAATATTTTCTTTAAACGTTCGGTGACCCTCTGTTTTTATTATCGCTACGGAGTATTTAGACTTTTTTTACACCTGTGAGCAGTTTATATTAGGCATCTAGATTTATTTAGTGTATAAATTATTGGATAGAAATGTGGCCAGCGTGACATGTCCATAAAGCGCCGTATAAATGAGACGATTTTTAGGGCCGTAATTTTTCGTTCAAGGTTCGGTAACTTGGCTTGAAATTTTACCAGTATACTGGGATGTATTTTTACTTCATTATAGACGAAAATCAGTTAAGTGTCAAGTATTTGGGTTCATAAAAGGAATACCTTAATTTTAAATACCTACAACTTTTGAATAAAACAATATTTTTTAAATTCCGTACGTACTTCTCTAGTTATTCTAATGTAGATTGACGAGAAGTTTTGATTTTTGTTCTAGGTAAAAAATTGTGGATGCTAAATGTCATGCCACGGAGCGCCTAAAAAAAAGATAATAGAAGAAAATATTAGTAGTCGGCCATTTTGTACATCGAAAAAAAAATCTAACAGCTTGATATTCATACTAAATAGATATGTAATTAATTTTATGAGTGAATCACTTTTTTATACGAAAAAAAAATTGTTAAATTCGCACATGATTTTATACCCGTTAGAAAAGTATAAATCCGGCACTGGTTTCCGTTCAAGATTAATCGAAATCGATCCAGTAGATCTCGAGTTATAAACGAACAAACATACGGACAACACACTTTTATTATTTGTAGAGATATACCGGGTGTCCAATTTTAATCTTACACCTAAATTATCTCGAAAAATACTGCTCCAATTAAGTTTTGAGTATAATAAAACTTTTAGCGATTTAGATAATAAATCTTTTTTGGTCCAAAATTTAAAATGGCGACGTTAAAATGGCCAACATGTATTTTAAAAAATGGGATCAGGAAATTTTTTTTCACCAAAAAATTGGTCTGGCCAAAACTAGCAATTGTTGTAGGGAAAGTTTTCTGAAAACGTTCATAATTTTTAGGTTAGAATACCATTTTTTACTATTTTAGCGCTATCCAGAATGTACCGAGAGAAGGTAAAGTCTGCAACATCCCTAGTATAAATGTGTGTGTTTGGGTTTGTACGATAACCCAAACAAACCCAAACAACACAAGGATTAGATCTCTGCGGTTCGTCACTTCCGTAACCAAACAAACTCCTAATTATTGTTTGGGTTATCGAACAAACCCAAAGAAACTCGCACACACACAAAAACTTACACTAGGGATGTTAAAGACTTTACCTCCTCGTGGTACATTCTTGATAGTGCTAAAATAGTAAAAAATGATATTCTAACCAAAAAGTTATCAGCGTTATAAAAAAAACATTCCTTACAAAAGTTAGTTCCGACCTCACAATTTTTCGTGGCGAACAAAATGCATGATCCCATTTAAAAAACATGTCGCCAATCTTAACGTTGCGAATTTGAATTTTTTACCAAATTTTTTTTTAATTCCTCATTCGAATCCTAAAAGTTTTATTATACTCAATAATTGATCCCAGCAGCATTTTTCGGGATTAATCAGGTGTAAGATTAAAATGGGACACTCGGTATACACACACGCATACACATACACACATACACATACACGTTCTACGAACATTTTTTATTTCAACCAATTTATTTCGTGCAAAATATAAGAAACGGCGGCATTTTCACTTCGTCGTGCGATTCAAACAGATCCGCTTCAACCGTTCGCAGCGTCACGTGACCGTCCCCTCCACATTAGCGCGCCGAGGCTGTCATGGTCCACGTGACGCGCGCCGCTGCTCCCGCGAATGAACGAGAGCGCGGCGCGTCTCGCGTAAGGAGTGGGGGCAAGCGATGAGTAGCCGCGCGGCCCCCTTGCACCGCGCGCCCCTCTCGCGTAGTTTTCCCTTCAAGGGGTTTCCGACGTTACGGAGACCCGAGGGAGAACAACAAGAGGAGGGCACGAGACTGCTCGTGTAGGCCGAAGAGTGGGGAGTGATTGCTCGATGGTAGGGGGGGGCTGTCACTGTTCCGCCGCCACCGCGGCGCGGCGTAAAAGCGAACGAATTTTCCCTCAGCGCGAAGAACTCCAGAAAAAGAAAGAAAAAAATCCAATAACAAATTGTCGATTCGCGGCCGAATGTTCGGGGATGATCGCGCGAACAAACGAGCGTCGTGTTTTTCTCGCGTGAACGTTACCGAAAACGGGTGAGCAGCAGCGCCACAGTGACGTGCGGCGGGTAAGCGAAGGACTCGCGACGGAGAAGGACAGAGCGAGAAGAAGAAAAAAAAAAGAGAGCGACAAGGCGTGCAGTGCAAAAGCGAGTCGATAGATCGCGGAACGAGCCGAAATTTTCTCGCTTGTAAAAATCCCACACACAGTTCGCTTATTTGCCTCGTATCTAACCTCCCCACAGCGCGCTCCCCGCCCGCCCGCTTCGAGGCCCGCCGTGTGAGCGCCGCGCTCTCCTCGTGACTTTTCATGCCCGAAAGTTGAAAAATCAGTGTGTGCGTATGTGGTTTACCCGTGCGTCCGATGGGCGAGCGATGGATTTTAAATGATAAATACGAAGGCTCTGGTGTCCGTGGTCGCTGATAGCACGCGCGCGCCTCATCGTCGCGAGCGCGTACGCGCTCCGTAAACGAGCCGATCCAACCTTTTGTTTCTTTTACGTTAAAATATATATTAGCCCCGTAACGCGCGCGCAAGCAGCAGCCCCGCGCCGCTGAGCACCAGCGTACGACGAAACAACGTTATTAAAGTGGCGGTGGACCGATGTTGTAACCAGACCGATAGGGGCCAAAATGGAAGAGCAAAGCGTTCACAGCAGTATCAGCGATATAAATAGTGAGGAGACGGTCAAGACGGAGCGTAAGTTTTTTTTTCTTCTCTCCGATCACTTTTCTGCCGTTTTTTTCTCTCTCTCTCTCCGTCTCACTCGCGCGTGTTTTCCGAGCGAGAGAGACGCACGAAGGGGGTGGGGTGGGGGGTGGACAAGCCGAGTTTACCCTCAATGAATAATCCTTTTGTGCATTTCGCGAGAGAAAAAAAAACGAAACAACAACAAAGAATACAGAAGAATCCAAATATTTGCGTACCTGTCTTACCCTAACCTTACCTCGTCGGGCCATCTCGCGTACATCGTAAAAACCGTCACTCGCGCGTACGGAAAAACTTCGGACGTTGGACGCCTTCCTGTCATTCCAACGATCTCTTTTGCCTCCAATTTTAACTCCACGTTCCTCTCTCTCTCTCTCTTTCTCTCTATCTCTCTGTCTCGCATTTGTATTCGTGTGTACACGCGAACGAAAGGAATTCGGCATTTCCCGAGAGGCTTTCGCGACCTTTCCTTTTTTTTTTCCTTTATATTTGGTTTCTCCTTTTTTTTTCCCTCTCGTCGTTTTCTTCGCATTCTCGGCCTTGACACATTCAGGTTTTGGGTAAAATTACGTCAGACTTGATCGACGATACGGCACGCGAAAACTTGCTGACCTTTTTTGCTTTACTCGTAACTCGAGTATTAACGAAAAAGCAAAACAACGCTTGTTCGGGCCCCGGAGACGAAAATTTTCGTCGCTGAGCAATGTGAATTTTTTCACGTGCGGCTCGTTACGCGCTCGAATCTGAGCCGTATGGCGACAAAATTGTGTCGGAATTTTGGATGTCCGACGATTTCCATGTGCCGTCCATTGCGGAGGCTGAAATAACATTCGTTGAGGCCCAAAAGTATAAACGCCTCTTCCGTCTCTGCCGAAGCGTCGTAAGCCTCCTAGCGAAAACTAAATGGCAGTGCGTATGGAGAATCCAAGTGGGAGCATTTCCCTGGCGTCTCCTTCGAATTTGCGCGTGGCACTGAGCTCTTTCCTTCTCGGAATTCACGTCCTCGATCTTTTTCCCGCCTGCCGAAGAATAATTCATCCACTCGGGCCATTAGTCGATTATTCGAAGCGGCAAAGTTGTCCTCTTTTTCTCGGCGCACTGTCGATGGGACAATAAATTTATCGCTTGGCACGATAAGCCTCAGTGACCAATTTATCTGCTCCGTGCGGCGATAAGCTCCGTACGCAACGTCTGCTACTTTATCTTCCAAAGACAATGGCCGCCGCTGCGACGTTTTGTGAGACTGAATTGATGCAACGAGATAACCAAGTACAAAAAAACTTAAAAGGTCCTCTTTTGAATCTTTTGGAGATTGGCTCGATGGAAGTGATGCCCAGGCAATGTTCCAGTGGAAGAAACGACGGTCTTGAAATTTGCATTCCTTCAACGCAATGAGCCCTTTTTAATCCTCTTCTTTCTTATTCCCTAAATTTGGGGTTTTAATCTTTAATACGGTTCCCAAAGAAATACTCGAGCGATTTCTGTAGCCTGAAAATGGATGACGATGTTTGCATCATTGGAACGCAATGCAAAAGTTTTTCGATTGTATTTGTCGAATTTCCATTTCCATTATTGCCAAAAATGATTTTGGGTAACAATGAAAACGAGAAATTGAAAAGAATTTTCGTATGATGTCGGAGTTTGCATAGTTGGAATGCAACGAAAAATCTTTTTGATTTTTTCATTGATATTTGCAATCTTTTGTTTCTGCTTGTGGTTATAAATTTTGAATAAGGATTCTCAAAAATGTTTCAGTGACTGTTGTAGCCTGAATGTGCCAAAAAATATGGCAATACAAAAAAAAATATATTTTCGTTGCATACCAACGATGCAAACTTCAACCCCATGGAAATGATAGGGTGGCCTGATTACCAACTTTCGAGGCTCAAAAAAGTAACTAGGGAGCTGACAATAAAGAATTTACTATATATATAAATATATATGCTCATTATTGTATTCTATGATCATTGTTATTATTTTTTACATATGAGTTATGTGTGTGTGTATATACATACACATATAAATAACATTTATATAAAATAATTTCATTATGTATAATAATTATTATTATTTATATATCAGGATAATTATATAAAGGTCAATTCTTTGAGGTCTTACCGATAGTGGACATTATTGAAAATATCGATTTTTGTTTTTCGACGGTTTTTTAAAATATTACATCTTCACAAGATTCTCTGAAAAATATCAAGTCGGTCAATTAAAAATTGGAAGAGTTATAGGCGTTTGTGGGTAGTTGAAATTTTCAAACGAGTTCGTCTCAAAATTGCCTTTTCAAAAGTGGGGACTGCGATATCTAAAATATCACTGCACCAATTAACTTCAAAGTTCACAAGCTCCTTTTACCCATCAAAAAGTACTGCTCGTACAAAGGAATTTTTTTTTTCGATTCGTGGTTTTTGTTTTATCAACGAAAATAAAAAATAGTTGATAAAACTTTTAGTTTGGACTACGGCTATCTTTTTAAAAATCCATATTTTGTAAAATCCTTCGTCCAAGCCTTATAGATATTTTCATGGGAAAAGTAAATGCCCCTGGCTTTTTTATTTTGGATGATTTA
The DNA here is from genome assembly GCA_964007375.1 of Ophion obscuratus. NCBI lineage: Eukaryota > Metazoa > Arthropoda > Insecta > Hymenoptera > Ichneumonidae > Ophion > Ophion obscuratus. The sequence continues at coordinate 5,716,239 of OZ023320.1, forward strand.
TTTCTGCGCAGTAGTGGTGCACCGCGAAGAACGTTATTCAAACAATACTCTCCACAAACCAATGTGTCTACCACATTTATAAATATTTGTCAGTACAAAAATTGTAAAAGCTACTTAAAACCATACGCTTCAATGTAGAAAAATACAAATTCGAAAACTTGCACACGTTTTCCGAGGAAAATTCACGAAAATTCCTCTTTCTTCCGGCCACGAGCTAGGTGCAACCCGTTAAGGGGGTTTACACAACTGCGCCCTATATATTCAGTTATTCTGTAGTGTGTGTGTATATATATATATATATATATATATATATATATATATATATAAATTCATCTATAAATCTTATATAGGAAATGTATATGAGTAATAATATTTATATAATGCAATACATATATATGCGGTATTCCACGTGAATCCGGTGGACTTTTTCCCTGACCCCCGCCAATTTGATGAATTTTTTAAAATCTGATTCCACCTTTGACTCTAAAAGATACCCTGAATTTTTTTCACATTTTTCGAAACAACCCTTAGTGAAAAAAAAAATTCTCCGAAAAAAAACGCCCCGATTTTAAATTCTTAAAAAAATTCCCAAAAATGCGTGATTATATGTAAAAATGTTCAAGCTATCACCCGCAGTGGAAGTATGCTTTTTTATGTGCTTTCTGAGAGATTAACGTTAAAAAAATCCGAAATATTGAGTGCTAACTGTTCAAGGACCATGATTGTGATTTGGTTATTAAAAAATGGTCAAAAAAATTCATTGTGGGTATCAAAATATTTAAGGATCCGCCCGAAGTAAGCGGTACTTGAATTTTTCGGATTCTTTTTTAACGTTAGTCGCTCAGAAAGCACAGAAAAATGATACTTCGACTGCAAGTGATAGCTTGAAAATGTTTACATATAATCACGCATTTTTGGGAATTTTTTCAGATTTTTAAACCGAGGCGTTTTTTTTTGGAGACTTTATTTTTTACTAAGGGTTGTTTCGAAAAATGTAAAAAAAAATCAGGGTGTCTTTTAGAGTCAATGGAATCAGACAAAAAATTAATCGAATTGGCGAGGGTCAGAGAAAAAGTCCTTCGGATTATATATATATATACACACACACATATACATGCAGGCTGTTCTGTTTGAATGTATAATCCTGCGACTGTTGATAGGTCAGATCATCTCCTACTATATGCTGGAATTTCAGTTTAGTAAAAGTCCCACGGTTTGCGAGATTATGCGCTTTATGTTATTTAAAAAAAAACATCTGCTTTTGGTTTTTCGCATTTCATTTCTACAAATGATACGAATTGACAATAACAGCAACTTTTTAAGGGCGGGGTAAAGTTAATTCGGCGAAAAAAAGGCATGTTTTTAAGATTTTTTTTTGGCGTAACGAGTAGTGTTCGTTTATTGAAAAATTTACATATAATAAAGTAACATTTTAACAACATTCTCCTAAATTTGCATTGCAAAGTATTCAAAATTGAGCGAGTGAAAATTAAACCCCGGAGGCGCCTCGAAAAAAAAGTTGGTTTGCGGTGTGCACCATAACTCGCAACAGAATCATCTGAAACAAAAAAATCAAAATGCATTTGTTAAAGGAGATGTTTCTCGAGGTAATGACGGGAGGATTTTTTTTTTCGATTTTTCGATTTTTCGTAGCACTTGGGAGCCAAAAACCCGATTTTCGCTAAAAAAAATCGGCTAATTTGTTGTTGAAAAATTAGTAATTATTTAAAATAAACAAAAAAGCTCTCGACAATACCTGCTGAATTATGTGAAGAAGTACTGTGCAAAATTTCAAAGCGATTGGTCCAGTAGATTTTGAGTTATCGTACACACGGACTTCAAATATGACAAGTCTCCGAAAAACGGTTTGAAAAACGCAGAAGAGTTTGGTCGCTTAGCGCTCATTGCACATAAGTTTGAGAATACTTCTCGATTGCATAAAAATTTTAACACAATATTCTTGATATATTATGCATTCATTTAAAAAATGAAAAAAAAAAAATAAAATAAAAATGTTAATACTTTACCCCGCCCTTAAAGTAATTGGCACGATATGCGTGGTACATTTTTCTTTACACCCCAGGTTATCAAAGTCAGATGGTCGAATTGGTTTGTATGAAAATTCTGCATAAGATCTATTTTCGTAAAGTTTCCTTAGGATTTAAGGTTAAAAAGAAGACTTTTCTAGATAAAACAAATATTCAAAAGTATTTTTTTTTAATCGGGTAAAAAAAGTGATCATTTGTAGAAATGGTATGCGAAAAACCAGAAGCAGATGATTTTTATCTCGAAAACCGTGGGACTTTTACTAAACTGAAATTCCAGCATATAGTAGGACATGATCTGACCTATCGGCAGGTGTAGAATTATCCATTCGGAACAGGACACCCTGTATATATGCATATATATAATATTATATTGCACAATTGTTATTATTTATATTTTACATTTATTATGTCTATATTTATATATTTATATTACTAGTAACGTGGCTATAAACGAGCATCCAAAAAAACTTTGTACCGTTAAAGAAAAATAAAATCATAATTTCATCATTCAACGATGCAAACTTCGTGCTCGCAAATACAAAACCGCCTCAACTAGGAATTCCCCAGGATTTTCACCTTTTGTTTACGCGGGAGTTCTCGTTTCCCACGTCGCGTAAGGAAAACACACACGCACACCTGCGTGTCATATTTTCCATTTAATGTTTAAACGCGCAGAGGAAAATCGTGCCCGGTCGTACCGCTTGTTCGCGTATCTCCGGAGCGAAACAATTGCAGTATTTTTTCTCATGCTTCTTGTCGACGTTCCTCTCGGCTTAATTAGATCAAATTATCCGGTTTGCGCGTACGTTAGAATAAACGAATTAAAACTCGTTTGGTCGGGGACGAGTCGCGTCTGTTGGGCAAGGTCATTTCCCCAGACGATCCGGATAATGCACCGGTTCGATCTGCACGGTCCCGGAAATCGGCTGGGCTGTTTCCGGTTCTACAGACTCGTTCGCTCGAGTTATTTGTCAAATATTTGATTTTTCTGAAATTCCGTTGTTTTTTCAAAATTTTGATTTTTTTCAATTTTGCGTTGTTTTTTTTTTCAATTTTCCGTTGTTTTCTTATAATTTTTTTTGCACTTTTCCGTTGTTTTTTTCTTCATTTTTTAAAATATATTACGTTGTTTTTTTTTTATTTCCCTTCGTTCGAGTTATTGTTTAAATATTTGATTTTTCTGAAATTCCGTTGTTTTTTCCATTTTCCGTTGTTTTGTTCTTCATTTTTTAAATATTTTACGTTGTTTTTTTAAATTCCCCTTCGTTCGAGTTATTGTTTAAATATTTGATTTTTCTGAAATTCCGTTGTTTTTTCAATTTTCCGTTGTTTTGTTCTTCATTTTTTAAATATTTTACGTTGTTTTTTTGAATTCCCCTTCGTTCGAGTTATTGTTTAAATATTTGATTTTTCTGAAATTCCGTTGTTTTTTCAATTTTCCGTTGTTTTGTTCTTCATTTTTTAAATATTTTACGTTGTTTTTTTTTTAATTCCCCTTCGTTCGAGTTATTGTTTAAATATTTGATTTTTCTGAAATTCCGTTGTTTTTTCAATATTTGATTTTTTCAATTTTCCGTTGTTTTTTTAAATTCCCCTTCGTTCGAGTTATTGTTTAAATATTAGATTTTTCTGAAATTCCGTTGTTTTTTCAATATTTGATTTTTTCAATTTTCCGTTGTTTTTTTTCAACGTTTGTTTAATTTTCCGTTGTTTTTCTGAAATTTTTGGTTTTCTCAATTTTTCCGTTGTTTCTTGAATATTTGATTTTCTTCATTTTTCCGTTGTTTTCTTGAATATTTTATTTTTCTTTATTTTGCGTTGCATTTTATATATATATATTTTTTTTTAATTGGCCGTTGTTCTTTTCTCTTCGGCTCTTGCTCGATGATGTTTCTTTTTTTATTGCACCACAGCGGCGAGAATACCGAGGAAAAAGCGGATATGCCTGGTCGGTGCGACCTGCGACGACGCGGCCCTCGGTGCGGCGGCACAACAATTCAGCGTTCCCGTTCTCAAGTCTGATTGCGGCTCCGAATACATCGAGGACACCACCTACTGCACGTATTTTATACTCCAACAGTTCGAGGGACCCGAGTACGATGTTCTTCACAAAAGTGCCCACAGGTGAACGGAAAAAAAATTCCTCGTCTCTCCTGTCTTCCCCGTCCCTCCACATTGTCATTCCGTCAATTTTTATTCCGCAAAAAAATACATCGATGATGAGAGTAACGAAAAATTGCGCGTACGCAGAAGATGAAAATTCTACACGAGTAATCTGCGCCGTTTGAATAAAATTGCCATTTTCCCTAGCCCTCGAGTAGGAAGACATCGCAATCGCAAGCGAGAAAGGAAAAATTGTATCGGACAAAATCCACGGGGAAAAAAAGTGTGTGATAATATTGATCCACTCACTATATTTATAGCCATTTGCTCACGAGGCAATGTTGAGAGTGTGATAAGCAATCAAAATCATCTCCTCGTTGAGATGCTACGTGAGTAATGCTCCGAGACGAATTTTTCTTTTTCGACGGATAAAATAAACGATGACTCACGGTAATCGGAATTTTTTATTACGGATTTTTTTGCTCGTTACAGTCGTTATTTTTTGCCTCGTGTCGGGCAGTGCCATAATTTGTTGTTGTTTTGTTTTTTTCGGCGTATCAACAGACGATTCTTTATCTTCGCTCGCGACAATGTTGAACTTTGAGCAGTTTTTTACGGGGTCAGGCTACTGTGACGACGTGAAAATCAGGGTTTAAGAAAATTAAGTTTGAAGTTGTAAGTAAGATGGTGGAAAAATCGTTTGGCCACTTACTCGTATTTACATTGAGTCCAGATACCAGTGTGAACGCTGAACATTTGGGTGATATTCGGGAATTTTTTGGAAGAAAAGTACTCAACTAAATGTTTCGGAAAATTAAGAATATATTTGGCTATATTTGACCTCTATTACATCATTTTTTCATAGAAAAATATTGAGATCCAAGCGACTTAGGCGCTGCCTTCGGAGGCGCCAAAAAAAAGTTCTCCATTGCTGACATGATTCCGGCCGATTGAGTAGCTGAAACCGGAAAGGAAAAAATGTCGTTAAACTGGAAGGTATTTCCTGTAAAATGACTTAGGATTTTAGAAAAATATCAAAATCTAACAAAATGGCGTAGTTATGAAAAAAGTTTGTTTTCTTGCCTATAAAATGGTCGTTTTTTCCAATGCCAAATCGTCAATTTTCATTCAATCAAAAATATCCTACGTCATTGTAGAGTAAATATATTCAAGAGTACTCAGTTCAAATTTCAAGTCAATCGGATAATTGCTCTTTGAGTTACAATGTCAGCAAATTTGAAAAATCTCATTTCGAGAAAAACGCGTTTGAAGATTTAACTATAGATTTTTGCAAGATAAAATGATTAGAGATACGGCCTTGAAATTTCTACAGGATGTTCTTGAAAGTATAAACTGTCAAAAAATACCAAAAAATCAATTTATTGAAAGTATCACGGCCTATTTTTTGAAAGCTCAACGGTGTACTTGATTTTGGCCAGCCGGTTGATCTGAAACAAAAAGAACCACTTTTTTCTTTAAATAGACAATATTGGCTAAGACTTGACCGAGCTTATTTTGCGCGTTTCGATCATTAATTTTTTTTTTCGATTTTTTCGCGGAAAAATTACATTATTGTTAATAACTAATTTTAAAAAAATGTTAAGAAGAATAACGTCGGTCAAGACTAAACTACTATTACACCGAATAAGTTTACCAAATTTAAAGTCGATCCGTTAATCAGATGACGAAAAATCGTGTACACCGTTTTGAAAAACACGGTTTTGACATTTTCACAGCAGCCGAACCCCTTAATCATTTCCGTGCTCGAAAACTGTAGCTTGGGTAATTTGATGTTGAGATTCGTAAACTTCGAAGGGCAAACTCCTTAGTTGTGCTCTTAGTTTACTAGCGAGATTACTCGTATGTGTGTGTGTGTATATATATATATATATATATATATATATATATATATATATATATATATATATATATATTAGGGGTAGTAAAAAGAAATTCATTATTTTTGCATAAAATTAAAGGCAAATATGGATTTCTTTTTACTACACCTAATGAATATATATATATATACTTTTATCTTATCCTACGCTTGAGTCTAGATACAATCTTGTCTTTGATTTCCATTACTCTCTTTTTCTCCGGTACTATATTTCCATTACAACTTGTCGTCTTGTACCCTTTTTACTTCTTGTTTTTTGTGGTTCGCACCTTTTCCTCGAACTTTCTTAACGTATTCGCAGAGTCAGGCCTAATTTCTCTATTCAGCAGTTCGTTCCATCCTATCTGCTTCTTTGCTTCTAAAAAGTGTTCATCCACGTTCGTCCTAACATCTCAACTTGTCATTTTTTTAAACGCCTCACATTGGCTTATGTATAGATATGTAAAAAGTTACTAGATCTTTTGAATGTTTGTGTGGTTATTATCATATCTATGTGCATTATGTTACATCGTATAATTTTTTTTCCATCATTCCACCTCTTATCCACAGAATATTGGGACCAACGGCGTTGTTGCAGTTGGCGGAGAAGAAAGAGTCCTTGCCGAGTATTTCACGTCCTTTGTACACGCAAGCTATGCTCGGAACGGTGGTCGTCTTTACGGGTTTTCGTAAGAAGGACGAATTGGTGAGTTTTCGCAGCTCGGATACGTCCAAAGTTCAGGTTGATTTTCAATCTTTTTTTCTGATGAGAGTATTGGGGTGACGAGATCGGGATTTTACACACTATTGATACATAGTCTTGACAAGGTCGAGTTTTTTTTTTTTTCATTGACAAATATTGATTAAAAATGAAGATCTTATTATTTGAAGATGGCATTGAAGTTTGTACCATTAGAATCCGACGGAAATACATATTTTTTTATTCACGAATTTTTTTGCCACATTTTGGCTACGAAAGTCTCCAATGCGATTTTGAAAATCGATAATGAAAAATTATAACGAAAAGTCACGAAGAAAAAATTTGAGATAATAATGAAAATGGTCGAATAAAGAAAAAGAAATGAATTTTTTTTTTAAATCGTTGTACTTCAACGATGCGAACTTAAACGCCATATTTAAAGAATGTGCTTTTTTACTATGAATGTATTTTTACCACACTGAGAAAAAAAAAAGCCTTTTGCTACAAACATTTTTTATTTCGTACAAAAATATAATCCATAGAATTAATTGTTTCTTTACTGCATCCAAACGAATATGCCATGGGACGTAAGTTTTTCAACTTGTTTTCAAATCTTCAATAAAAAGTGAGCATTAGAATGATCATCCACGATAATAGTGGAGAGAATATCAGATATCCAATGGAATATCCATGGAGAGAATATCAGATATCCAAGTGATTAGAACAGATACTACACTTTGATCTTAGCCACATGCCAAGAAACGATACTCTTTAGAGTTTCTCCAGCGTTTAAGTAGATTTTCGGTTCGCGCTACGCTTACGAGAAACGAGCGCGCGTGCGGCCTCTAGCGGTTACTCCGAGAACTACGGGTTTACACGGGGCTGAAGTTTGCATCGTTGGAACGCAACGAAAATTCTTATTAATTTATTATTTCCAGTATTTTCCAAAATCATATTTTGCAGATTTCTTATAAGTGACTAAGTAAGAATCCTAAACGAAGTTTTTGATTTTCGTAGCTTTAATCTGACAACGGAAGTGTTCGAAACAAAGAAAAATCATTTTCATTGCATTCCAACGATGCAAACTTCAACATCATCGGGTTTACTCACACCTATAATTTCGGTGGCGCTCGGATTTGGTTAAATTTGTTCAACCAAATGTGCAAAAACAAATTTTACTTTCGCATCATTTTTTAACCAATTCAGACATTTGCTTAATATTTTTCAAACAAAATAAAATATTAATATTGCAACGAATAATGTACATAAAATCAATATCGGTATGATGAAAACAATAAAATAACATATTTACTCAATAGAGATTTTATTTGAATCAAACGAGCGAAATTCAATTTTTCTTGTGTAATCGAATCAACAATATTCATGTTATGAATTGAAACGCTTTTTTCGTTCGTTGCAGAAATTGAATTCAAAACTATATAATTTGTTCGCGATAATTTTTTAGATAGTTTCAATAATATATTGTTCTCGGCTAACGATATATCTTTTGAACGAAAAAAAATGTCAATTTTGTCGTGTCATTGAAGTCAATAGCGTTTTGTTTGGACTAATAAATCCGATTATTTACACCAACAATTTTACAATTGAATCAACGAACTTTCATTCAATAACACCAATGACGTTGGATCAACGATTTTTTTTCTCAGTGCATAATAATAAAATTTTCGTAGGACCGGATACTTTTTGAAAATTTGAGAATTACGAAAATGCCAAGCTGTAGGAGAAAAAGTCGATTTTTAACCAAAAAACAACTTTTGTTATTCAAATGGATAAACATATGGAAAAATCATCCGGTCACACGATGGAAAATGTTATAAATTATGCTCTGTCCGAATTTAATGTGAATTGAGCTTGAGAATTGAGACAAAAAAGGGCAAATCGCAGTGGGGTGGTTCGCTGTAGTGCAATGGGCGATCTGACTATTCACAAAAATCGTCATATGTCGATCGATTTTTAGAATTCTTACCAAATTCGGATTGCTAAGTAAATACCCTAGACTGTAAAACTATGCAATAAAAAAAATCGTTTTTTCGAAATTTTAAGCCCATGCAGATGTCTCAACGGTTTACATCTAGCTCGTGGGCAAAAAAAGAGTAAATTTCGTGACTTTTTTTCTTGGAAAACTTATGCAGGTTTTCAATTTTTTTTTACATTAATTTTCCAAATTTTAGCGTCTTTAGACGCTAAAAAGGGTATTTTCACTTTTTTTTTGACAGGTTTATATCGTAGATATTGCTATAAAAGTTGTTTCACTTAATAAATACACTTTCGAAATATATTAATTTTTTTTTCTTCAATTTAACAAAATGGAATTTTTTTCGAAAATACAAAAAAAAAACGTGTTTTTTCACCGTTTTTGGCAAAAAAAAGTAAATATGAAAATAAAAAAATCCTTGATATGCGCTATAGCTATAGTTGTAAAGAATATGTGGTTAAAATTTCGTAAGGTTCGGTTCAGTAGTTTCGAAGATTTTATCAACAAGCCGTCGAAAAACGTTGTTTCGAGAAAAACGCTTTTAATGTTTGTTTGGGTTACATAAATATATTTTTTTTAAATGTAATGTATTTCGAAAGTGTATTTATTAAGTGTCACAACTTTTATATCAATATCTATAATATAAACATATAAAAACAATGAATGAATATAGCCTTTTTTAGCGTCTGAAGTGAGAAGACTCCTCAAAGAGTGTGGTTTTAAGTATCTTTTACAACTTTTATATTGAAAAATATTTATGAATGTGTTGGCCGGCAAAAGAAATTGAAGGAAAGTACAGTCCGACCTCCGAATAAGAAACCAAAAGCCCCCAAGGGGAAGAGTTTTTCTTACATATCGCATACCCCCACCAGGCGCGCGCTCCGCGCTCACTACCTCTGTCTGCCTCTCTCACTCTTTTCCGCATGCGATCCTCTCAACAAGAAACTCGCTCGAACGAGTTGCAACTTAGTATTCACATCGCCCATGCAAAAAACATTTTGGACTGCGCGTGGACATTTAGCGAATTTTCGTTTCACGTTAATATACATACTATTGAATATTATTGTGTACTACTGTATCTGAATTACTATTAACTGTTATAAAATGACCGAAACTGTAGAGAAGCGTAAGAGATCAGACTGTAGTATGCAAGTCGGAGAGAACATTACAGAATCTGCTCCACAAGGTGATAACATAAACAAAGAGCTTTATGTCCATATTGTTTTATCCCAATTATATAAAAGAAGAAGAAGTCAATATCTCTGGGGATTCATTTTCAATGGCAGAGTTCGACTCTCGAAAATATTCCACCGCTTTTCTTTACGTCTCCGAAACTTTTGCTGTTTCATATGAAAATCTTTAAACGTCCTTATCTTTGTTTTCACTTTATATGAAATCTTGTCAACACATATATGTATCTTTTTAATGAATACAAAAAATTTCTAATAAACTTGTAGATTTTTTGTTACATTCACACACGCACACACACGTACTCACGCACGCATGCACATATCAATTTACCCTACAACGTTCACTCTATTTTGCCCGAATGATCTCTCCCAGGCTGGTTTCTTAACCAGAGGTTCCGCGCACAAAATTCTCGAGCTCGGAGTTCGAGTCGGAGTGGGGGAAGCGCTCGAGTGACAAACTAGAGAAAGTTTCTTATTGCCGGGTTTCTTATTCGGAGGTCGGCCTGTATAAGGAAGCATGGGCGAGAATAAGGAGTGGAAATATAGAGAGCGATGCAAAAAAGGGGGAAGTGGAATGGACTTGTAGGATATGTGAACGAGAAAGAGAAACAATGGAGCACCTGATTACCTGTGAAGAAGAAAGAGGGGCAATATCTAAGGAAGCTAAAACATATATAGAGAAGTGGGTAATGGGGGAAAGGGTGAAGAGGGGAGTAGAAGACAAATTAATAGGGATGCTGAGAGGGGAGATAGATGTATATATGTGTAATGTTTTAAGGGAAATAGAAAGTGAGTCTAAGAAAAGAGAAACGGTGGTGGCGTGCGAGAACGCAGAGTGTGACGAAAATTAAAAATAATAAAATAGGAACGATACAAGTAGCATTGTAAGAGCGATGTTTAAGGCGGGATATATATTTACAATGATGAAAAAATCGATGCCTTTTTTTTCGTCTTTAAGGGGCCAGTCCACTTTGGAGCCATGAAAAAAGGCTATTTCCGCGATTCTTTTTTTTTAGGATTTTATAAAAGATATGAATATAAAAGTTGTTGGGCTTGATAAATAAAGTCTTGAGATACATTAAAAAAAAAATTCATTCATTTTTAAGTACAAAAACTATAGTTTAACGTAACGCCACAAAAATAGGTGGGCTAGGTGGCTCCATCACGACTCGGCAACGGCTTGTCTGAAACAAAAAAATCAAAGTCCATTAGATTCAGTATGACACCAGCTACAAAATGACCCTCGGATATGAAGTTTTATCAAAAAATAAAATAATGGCAGATGAAAAATGAACAAAGTAATAAAAAAACGGGTTTTTTCGCAGTTTTTAGCAAAAAAAGTAAAAATAAAAATTTTAAAACCATCGAGTCATCTTTTTGTTAATCTTGTTTACAATATGTGGTTTAAATTTCAAGCGAATCGGTTTATTAGCTTTAGAGATACGATGGAGCTAGATTTTGAAAACGTTGTTTCGAGAAAAACGCGTTTGAAGTTTATATTATGAAAAACTCTTACCTAAACTCAATCGGCAATTCCTGCACCGTACAAAATCCCTTTTGATTGCTCATCATCGTCGATTTCTTCAAGTCTTACGTGCTTTCGATTTTTTGAAATTTTCAAAGTGGACTAGCCCCTTGAGCGATAGAACTATATATGTAGAAGTGCAAGAATTTGTCGCGTAGTAAATAAGTGAACTAATATGTCAGCGGAAGGTCATTATTTTGTAAAAAACTGTTAAGGAAATTAATTTAATTAATTTGAATTAATTATTTTAATAATTAATAATTAATAATCATAATTAATGATTATTAATTATTAATTAATAATAATTAATTAATTAATTAATTAATTAATAATAATTAATTAATTAATTAATTAATTAATTAATTAATTAATTAATTAATTAATTAATAATTAATCATGAATTTAAATTAATTATTAACTGCAAACTAAATTAACCTTTAGTTTGCAGTTTTTCTCAAAACTGCATTATCGAAATTGGCGTGCAGGGTTATTCAAAAACTATTGAGCCGATTGAGTTGAAACTTGGTAGAAATATTGATAATATTGATACCTTCTACTTGACAAGAATTGTTTTTAAAAAATTGGAAGAAAAACGACTTTTTTAATCCACATTTTACAGAAATTTTGCGTGAAGTGTCGATTTTTTTTTGTAAATGCGCGCCATTTTCTTAAATTTGCATTTTCTTCATTTTAATTACCGTCACATAGAAACTATACATGTTCTAACTGAAAAAATGTTCGAACTTTTTTGCAAATTAAAGTCTACGGGAAGCTAGACTGCACGCCGATTCGCAACTCCCGCGGCGATCTTGCTGTAACACTCTGCCACAGCTCCGCCATTTTGATGATGAACGAATTAAAAAAATTGTTTTGTATACTTAAATATACTATTAAAGTATACCTAAAGTTCGATAATTGTAGAATAATTATTTCTTAGTTAAAAAAATCCCTCAATATTGCTTATTTTTTCCTGTCTAAATGTATATCCCGCCTTAACGGTGTAACAGCTTTGTAAAAAGTCGAAAAGGCGATGCAAATTAAAACGTTTTACTACTACTATTTACAAAAGTGAACATCGCTGCTCCTAAACAAATCTGCCGAAAAAAAAAATCAAACGCATTTAGTGTTTGCATGAAATTATCTAGTGCTTGGACGAAGGATTTCATAAAATGTTGATTTTCGAAAAAAAAAAACGGCCTCCAAACTGAAAGTATGGAATTTCGGCGAAAAAACGCTCTATTTTCGTTGATAAAAAAAACGATGCATTGAAGAAAAAAATCCTTCGTTCAAGCACTGCTTCCTGATATGTAAAGAAGCTGGTAAAATTTGAAGTCGAACGGTGCAGTGATTTTTGAGATATCGTGGCCACCGATCTTGAAAAAGTAATTTTGAGAAAAACGCGTTTAAAGTTCTCTTTAAAGGCGGGGTAAAGTATTTAAATTTTTTTTTTCATTTTTTAAAAATTTTTTTAAATGAATGCATAATATATCAAGAATATTGTGTTAAAATTTCAAGTCGATCAGAGTAAAATTGACGAAGTTATGAGTACTTGAGCGTCTATTGCTCCATGCCGTTCTCTTCTCTTCTGCGCTTTTCAAACCGATTTTCTGAGACTTGTCATATTTGAAGTCCGTGTGCACGATAACTCAAAATCTACTGGACCAATCGCTTTGAAATTTTGCACAGTACTTCTTCACATAATTCACCAGGTATTGTCGAGAGCTTTTTTGTTTTTTTTTTAATAATTACTAATTTTTCAACAACAAATTAGCCGATTTTTTTTAGCGAAAATCGGGTTTTTGGCTCCCAAGTGCTACGAAAAATCGAAAAATCGAAAAAATAAAAAAATCCTCCCGTCATTACCTCGAGAAACATCTCCTTTAACAAATGCATTTTGATTTTTTTGTTTCAAATGATTCTGTTGCGAGTTATGGTGCACACCGCAAACCAACTTTTTTTCGAGGCGCCTCCGGGGTTTAATTTTCACTCGCTCAATTCTGAATATTTTGCAATGCAAATTTAGGAAAATGTTGTTCAAATGTTACTTTATTATATGCACATTTTTCAATAAACGAACACTATTCGTTACGCCAAAAAAAATCTTAAAAACATGCCTTTTTTTCGCCGAATTAACTTTACCCCGCCGTTAAACGCGTCTAAAACGAGTTCAAAGAAAGTTATAACCTCAATTTTCAACGGGTCGACGAAATATTGCGAGAATTTTTTTCAAATTTCATATCTTGAGAATCCATCAAAAACCAAAAACCGACATTTTCAAAAATTTCAAACCCATCCTATAAGTATGAGTTTTCCAAAAATGTCATACATACCTATTCCTCTATGTATAACCTACAAATGTCAAACCTCGGTTTTGTTGCAGACGAAGCTCATCAACATGATCCACAGCATGGGCGGTAGTATAAGAAAAGAGATGGGTGTCAAGGTGACGCATCTTATAGCGAATTGTTGCGGCGGCGAGAAGTACAAGTACGCGGTGACATTTCGAGTGCCGATAATGTCGATGAACTGGGTGACCGCGCTCTGGGACCGGAAACACGACACTAAGAGTTTCGGCAACAACGAGGAGCTGGTCAGTCGTTTTTCCCCAATTTCGGAATTCTCCACGACCCTCCATATCCCTCTCGCTCTTACCCCGAAATTCGGCACTTCGTCAACTTCCCGTCCCTTGGACCACCTCCCCCGACGCGTCTCCTAATCGTTCGCTTTTATCCCGCCAGATCGCGAACTTCAAGCTGAAACCTTTCGTCGGTGCGAAAGTCTGCTTCTTCGGCTTTCCCGAGGACGAGAACAAACACATGTGCGAAGTTTTGCAACAGCAGGGCGGCGAACCCACGGAAATCGACGATCCCAACTGCACGCATGTGGTAAGCAAAAAAAAGAAATCACGAATAAATTAAACGTTCGAGACGAAACCATCGTGTTCGTAAAAAGAGAGACTTATTTTCGAGTCTCAGAACGTCGAAATGTTCTCTAAGCCGAGTACATGAAATTTGCACGTTGATTTTTGTCGCAATACAGAGAGGTACATTTTGTTTTTCTCCAAATGCTCAGCCTTTCGCCACATTTCACGGTGAATCACTCAAACCTTTTTTAAAGATCCTCTTTGGATCGCCGGATCATTGTTCCCCGTTTCTATTCTCTCGATCTTTGGCATTGATTCAAAGTTTCCCATTCGTGGATAAATTTCGATGAAGTTGGAGCTCGCACTGTGGGAACGCGATAAAAACGATTATTTCTCACTTCCTCAAATTTATTTTTTGTTTTTCTCTATGAAAATAACTCAACCATTTTTTACAACGCTTATTTGAAAATCTACAATCGAAATCGGCACAAAAAAATATATTTTATGTAACAATGAAAAATAAGGAAATGAGAAGATAAAAACGAATTTGGTTGCATTCCAACGCTGCATGCTTTAACACCGTGGGCTTTTAGAGCGACTGTATGTTCGATTGAGACTATAATAATAATAATAATAATAATAATAATAATAATAATAATAATAATAATAATAATAATAATAATAATACTTATCGATCTATTTTTTGGTATTTGTTATATATATATATTAGACTGATTCAAAAAAAAATTTCCTTCTGGATTCTCGTGCTATTGTTGGGCACTGATAAAACAAAATTTATCTAAAAAGATGGGCGCGGTCACTCAATTTTTAGAGGTGGCTATCTCGACTTTTTTGTATTTGAATTTTTTTTAACGAACGTATTGCATTTAAACATAGTCATGGCTTCGGATTACGGATAAAAATCGGAAAAGTTTTGAGTTTGTTCTTTTACAAACATAACAGAGAAAAACTGACCATACGTCGAAGTGCACACGAAACGATGAAAGAAATTTTCGAACAATGGAAATGTGCTGAAATTCCAACGCGTCGATTGAATAACGCAATCTTGAAATCGATAAAACTCCATCTAGTCTGGAAACAACTTTTAAAAAATCGAGTTAAAAAGAATTTGCCGTAACAAATATCGAAGGAGCGTAAATTTAAGAGAGATTTGGACAAACTGTTCAACGTTGCACATTTTCGTTCTGCCCAAAATGTTAACGAACTTGAGAATGGCTGGGAAGAAATGTAAATGAGTTTGAAGATAATATAAGCGTAGCATTTTGAAAATGTAAATATACGATTTATGAATAAAAGCTTATAATTTAATTTTTCGTGAAAAGTGCGAAATGTTAATGCGTATAAATAAATCTACATGAATAACGAGAGTAGTATAGACGCCATTATTGATCTACCTGGATTTGAATTGTGAATATTGCACCCTTTTCAAATTGTTAGAGTTTATTTTTGTTACGAAAAAGCTGCTGGATGCGATTTTTATCCGTCATCCGAAGCCATGACTATGCTTAAATGCAATACGTTCGTTAAAAAAAATTCAAATACAAAAAAGTCGAGATAGCCACCTCTAAAAATTGAGTGACCGCGCCCATCTTTTTAGAGAAATTTTGTTTTATCAGTGCCCAACAATAGCACGAGAATCCAGAAGGAAATTTTTTTTTGAATCAGTCTAATATATATATATATATATATATATATATATATATATATATTAGGGCGGCCCAATAACGGTTCCAAATAATTAAAAAAAAAAACCTACGCGAAGCCCCAGCCATGTCCGTTAAGAGGAAGACGTGCCTGTAAGCATGAACTTAAATTTAAATATCAATTTTTCTTCATGATTGGAGAAATGTCGATTTTTTAAATCTAGTCTATTTGTCAATTTTTCAACACGATATTTCTGTGGTTTAAATAAAAAATTCGTACTGAACGAAATAGTATCGATATCTTACGTGTACTTTTTTTAAATATTATGTTTTTTCCGACCGATTGGATGAATTGTGCGAATAAATGATTTCTTTGTTTTCAATAAAACGAACAAGCTCGCCAAGTTTAAAATCCTGCCAAGTTTAAAATGTCCCTATGCATTTTTGCGAAAGTAATGTTCAAATACATTTTTTATCCACAGCACTGGAAGTCTGATCTCAGTGTAATATTAATATGTTTGTATATCAGCACGCAAGGAATATTTCTAACAAAATTAAAAATAAAAAACAATTCTGGCCAATCCGGAAGTTCGATGTGAATGGTTTATCGTGAATTTATATCCTTCGTACTTAATAGATTTTTTCTGACAAAATGCAGATTTAAAGTTTGACTTTGATGTGATTAAAAGCGTTCGACAGCAGCTAAATCGAACTATTGTTCCAAAATAATAGGATGGTAAAACTGAACGCTCATCAAATCTAGTATGGAGGACCTTATTGTTTGATCTGTATATTGAATACCAATATACAATAGATTCGGAAAGTGAAAAAAAAAAAATTGACAAACAAACTAGATTTATAAAATCGAAATTTCTCCAATCATGAAGAAAAATTGATATTTAAATTTAAGTTCATGCTTACAGGCACATTTTTTTTTCATTATTTAGAACCGTCTTGGGGGGCGGTGCGATCATTTTTTTTCGACCCATATCAAGGGCCACCCTAATATATATATATATATATATAATATTATAATAATATTCATATTTATATTGAAAAAAATAGTTTTACAGCATGGACATCACTATAAACACCGGGCAAGGCAAAAATTATTAGCAGTAGAAATATTTTCTAATCTAAACGTACTAAAACGTTTACAGGGTGTCCTGTTACAAATGAACGATTTTGCAACTGTCTACAGATCAACTTATGTCCTACTATATGTTGGAATTTCAGTTTATCAAAAGTCCCACGGTTTTCGAGATAAAAATTATCTGCTTTTGGTTTTTCGCATGCCATAAAAATACTCTAGGTTATTTGTTTTATCTAGAAAAGTCTTTCTTTTTAACGTTAAATGTTAAGCAAACTTTATGAAAAAATATCTTATTCTAATAAATATACATATATATTGCTACATGTTGGTATGTAAGTTAGCACGCGTATCCGTAAACCACGGGATGGGTCATAAGTCAGGAGACTGAGCCATATTTGGAAGGCGGTCTAACCCCGGCTTATGTCAAAAGTGGATGATAATCGCTCAAAGGTCTACATGCAGAGCTTAAGGGGTCTTCTCACTTTAGACGCTAAAGGCTATTTTCATGATTTTTTTTATAGGTTTATATTATAGATATTGATATAAAAGTTGTTACACTTAATAAATACACTTTCGAAATACATCAAATTTTTTCAAACTTTTCCTTTAAGTTTCTATTTATAGACGAAAATGGTAGTTAAAAAAATTTCCTAAAAAACTGTAGGTCTGCGCTCTTGATGAAGTTTCGGAGATGGATCGTCCGAAACAAAAAAATCAAACCGTTTTAGATCCAGTATGTTAATGGCTATAGCGCATATCATACGATTTTTGATATATGCAAAAACAACAAAATGGCGGATGTTCTAAAAGACAAAAAAATGTGGTTTTTTCACCGTTTGTAGCAAAAAAAATAGTAAATATCAAAATTTAAAAAAAATCATTGATATACGCTATAGATATAGTTGTAAAGAACATGTGGTTAAAATTTCTTAAGGATCGGTCCAGTAGTTTCGAAGATTTTATCAATAAGCCGTTGAAAAACGTTGTTTCGAGAAAAACGCGTTTAAAGTCTGTTTGGGTTACATAAATACATAAATTTTTTTTTTAATGTCTTTCGAAAGTGTATTTATCAAGTGTAACAACTTTTATAGTAGTTCCTTTATTTCCATGTATGCCTTCGCGGGCTTCTTACATTTCCTCCTATCTTTTCTTCACAGCAGTTTTCCTTACTCCTACGCTTTAAGGGGATAGATATACACCTAGGAGCCGGAAAAAGGTCATTTTTGTGAATTTTTTCAAGGAAAACTATTTCAAATTTCGGATTTGGGTTTTAATTATCTAAAAGTATATACATTCAAAAATATGTTTAATTTTCTTTATTTAAAAATATCGAAAATATACAAGGATATTGTATGATCCTTGGAGCGTCGTAAAAAAATCTGCGTATACTGCCCACTGGCGTTTCTTCAAAAATCATCTGAAAAAAAAAACCAAAAAGATTATTAAATTAGATACTATAATCTCGTACTTGTCATAGCCGATTTTGAAAATATCGATTTATGACAAAATGGCGGACGTTTGAACATAAACAGTGATTTTTGGGCCAAAAATTAGTTATTATTTTGCCTATAAAAACAAAAACTAAGTAACGGAAAAAAAATCCTATGATAAGTACTAGACAATGGTGTATAGAATAACCACAAAAAACCTCAAGGCAATCGGTTCATTGGTTTTCGAGAAATTTTGGGCACCGATTTGAAAACCGTGGTTTTGAGAAAAACGCGTTTGAAAATTTGGAAATGAATAAATCAAGAAATTTGTCAACTTACATGGAATCATCGATGCCAGGCCCATAGTGTAGGTCTTCTACGGTCGACGGAATGTTCATAGCTTCTAATTATCCTTTCTGCCACTTGTCCATCCACATTTACGTACTGACTCTTCCTTTTTCCTTGTCTATTTAGATATATATCTACATATTTACAAAGCTTACATGCTAATATCCTTATATTCTAAACCTCTGTTCCTCTATCCTCTTTCTTCTTTGCTATCTTTTCAAATTGTAACAACTTTTATATCAATATCCATAATATAAACCTATCAAATAAAGTAATGAAAATAGTCTTTTTTTTATCGGCTGAACTGAGAAAAAAAATCAATACTTTTCTGTCGTCGCCGTAGGTCTTCAAATAAAAATTACTAATACTGGGTAGTCCTACGTACTTCCATAGACAATGTATTTTTCAACATATATTCAACATTTCAAGTGAATCGGTTGGAAATACTCTGAGTTATGTTTCCGGCCAACTTAAGAAATGCAGTTTTGAGATAAACGCTGCACAGCTGCCATTTTGAAATTAATCGCTTTAAAAAAATTATTGCATACAGCCACTGACGTGTATGATAAACACCCGTTTTTGTAATCTCGATTTACTTCGTAGTTTTTCTGAAAAAAATCCCCTAAAAGCCTATTTTTTCGGCCTCTAGAGTGGCCTAACCCCTTAAGTGCAACAACTTTTATATCAATATCAATAATATTGGTATAATATTATAGATATTGATCCTAATATAATCAATCCTAATCAATATAGATATTGACCCAAACAAACTCAAACAAACCCAAGCAAAGCTATCCAAAAAATTCATGAAACTAGCTTGTTTTTAGCGTCCGAAGTGAGAAGACCCCTTGATAAAGTTGTACCACAAACTGTCTCAAACCGTACTCGGGCTAATGATCATTTATCTTTACCTTGTACCTTCGAACTAACCTTCCCGACATTATGCAGTATTTCCAAACAAACCAATTCGAACATCTGACTTTGATAGCCTGCGGTGTAAAAAACACTTACGCATATCGTGCCAATTGCGTTAAAAAGTAACTTAGTTCTTCTCGATTCGTATCATTTGTAGAAATGGCATGCGAAAAACCAAAAGCAGATGATTTTTTTCAAATCCTGAGGTCAGAATCGCGAAAACTTAAATTGAAATTCCAGCATATGCACATGATTATCCATTCACAAGAGGACACCCTCTACACATAAAATACATAAATAATACATAAAATAAGGGATAAATAGTTTAGAGAGAAGGATGTATTTGACGGATGCGATAGTCAGAAGTGGTTTGCTTTATGGGAGCGAGGTGTGGGGCTGGAAGAGACGAGAAGTAGTCGAGAGATTAGAAGGAGCATATGCAAAAATGGCAACGGGCATCAATAAAAATACGCCAAACTACATCTGGCGAAGGGAATCGGGACGCAGAAGTATATCAACGGAAACATGGCAGAGAGCGGCAAATTATTTAAGGGTAATCATGAAGATGGGGGAGGAAAGATGGCCCCGAAAATGCCTAAAAGAGGAAGCGAGAGGAGTTATAAATGGAAACCCAACAAAATGGGGGAGGGAGGTGCAAAAAGCGATGGAGGAAGTAGGAGAGGGAGGAATGTGGATTGCCATTGCAAACAATGATACAAGGGAATTGAAGGAAATAATAGAAAGAGGAAAGAAAACAAAAATAGATCAGGAAATCCAGCAGGATTGGAGCAAAATCGAAAAATCCACGTACTGCGTACAATACAAGAATAGAACACAAACGGTCGAAGCAGAAAAATATTGGGAGGAGGGAAACACAACGTCGGGAATGAAGGAGACATGGGCAAGACCCAGATGCGGGAATGTGGGGAAGGAAGGCAACAAGGGATATAGCGACAATAAGTGCAGGAGCTGCGAAAAAGAAATAGAAGATTTGGTCCACATATGCACATGTGAAGGAATAAAGGGAAAAATTAAAAAAGAAATAGTGGAGGAGTTGGAAAAGTGGTTAGGGGATGGAGAAAGAGAGGAGATAAATAGGAGAATAGAAATGGCGTTGAAGGAGGGACCGGCGGAACCACTAGGTACATGCATAAGGCAATTTGAGAAGGTGATCAAAACCGAAAAGAGATAGAAAAGGAAATATACATAGGAATAGATAGAGAATATAAGTAGTTTTTAAGTGTAGTTTCTAAGTATTTTATGTAAAAGAAGAAACTCAAATAGAATGTATTTAGATTTAAGTGCGTGCGAAAGGAAAGTAAAACAAAAAAGGGGGATTGGTTATGTAGTGGGGGGATACCTGTGTAAACACCCTGAGAGGGTATACCACGAAATAAAGACATAATACATAATATATAAAATACATAAGTACATAAAATAAATAATAATACATAAAATACATAAATAAAAAATCCATAAATAACAATTACTATTCTAGCTTTACATACACACGTAGGGTTCCTTCGTGAAGGTCTTTGAAAGGAGCACTCCGGCGGTTACTCGAATCCACGTGCTTCTTCCTCCCCGCACATCGAATAACCATTTTGTTTTTCTCTCGCGGCGTGAAAAACCCCAAACTCTTGCCAGGTGACAGATTTGGGAAACCAGCGATGCAGAATATCGGACACGCAGACCAACATATTTTCGTATTTCAAGCGTACGACGGGCGAGTCGAGTGTAGCTTTCGGTAAGCTTCGCGGCGAGCCGTTCTCGTTCACATTTTACAATCCTTACACGAACACGATACCGCGCACGTTCTCGTCGTGGGACGAGACGACGGAGGGTGGCCTCCGGGAGGGTGGAAGGCTACGTTCGAAACGCGGCGAAAGATCGATCTCGATGTACGAAGTGTCATCGTGGCGCGAGAGTCACGTGGACGAGAAAGCGGGCGATGGTAACGTGACGCGAGAAGCGAGCGAAGATTCCGCCATATACATGGATTGGAACAGTACGGAGATGGCGCATTGCACGACGGACGGGACGTCCGAGGGTTATTACTCGACGAGGAACGAGAGCGACTCGGGCATCGACAGCTCGATGTCGACCGGTATCTCGTGCGAGACCATCGACAGCAGCGGCAAAATATCCGAGACGACGCGTCAACTCGATTATTCGGCGAGCCGACGAATGCCGGATGCGCAGGCGATTCCACCGCGTATGGAAGTCGATTTTTCCAGGAGCGTCGATGATTCGTATCTTGGCGAGAAAACAAGCGAGTTTCACACCATTGGCGAATATTCTCAGGTGGAAAGAAAATCCGACAATGCGACGTTGGATCGTAATCGCGGTGGGTTTTCGTCAACGAGCAAAAAAATCATGGCACCGCGTCGTTACGTGCGCTGGAGAAAGTCAAAATCTTGCTTCGCCATACCGAAAATCATCACGACCACCGTCACTCCGACAACCACCAACCTCACCATGACACCCGATAATCCGAAATTCCCGAAAACTCGCTCCCATCCGAATCTCACGAGAAAACGCGATTCTCTATTCTACTATTCGGAATCGCCGTTCAACGATTCGCCACCACTCTGTCGTATCACCAGAAACAACAATTCCAGCACCCTCAAACTCGCCTCAAATCTGCTCGCGAAATTCACCGAGATCAACTTTCCGCACACGTTCAAGCAGTACATGCAAGTCAGCCCGGCGCGCAAGTGCCACGAGAAATTACCGCCGAGACAAAAGTACACACCGCTGCCCAGTCCGCTTCCCGCACGCGCCACCAAAATACCCAGAATCAACAATCGATGCGACGCCACCAAGACGATACAGCGTAATTTCGCAGGTAACGCGAGGAGCTGCGAGGATCTTGCGAAGATTAAAATCGTTGGGAAACAATGCACGGAGCCACCGAGAACGAAGAGACTCGACGGCAAACCTTTCGTTGCGGTAGCTGGTTTTTTTTACATTCTCGTTACAGGGAACTTTTGCGGGGTCGTTTTGGAAATTGTGCGGTTGAGGGAAGTAGGATCGACGATCTTGCGGGGTCGATAGCGTTTTGTTCGCGCTTCTTTGTGAACTGGGAGCTCGCCTCTTTTCAGCGATTTCATGGCTGTTACGCGTATAGAAAACAGGGACGACTCGAGGAATTTCTTTTCTCCAGGAAAAATTCGCAAAAATCTAAGAATTTTAACAATTCCCTGGAGTTTTTGCACAATTTACTTTTTGCGAGAATTACGAAATATAAAACCGAATGGAAAAAAAATGAAAATTATAAACACAAATATTGTTGTATATTTTTAATATTTATATTATTCTTCATTATATCCAAAAAAGTGATGTCAGTGCCAAACATTGAAAACTGAAAACTAATTCACTCTAAAGCTCTATACATTTGCGTTCGATTTGTCGATACACAACCACACGATTTATTATTGTAGATAATTGTTTATATTTACTTTTTATTTACTCGCACCGACAAAAAAAATCTGTTCGTACTGAGGAACAGGTTCTGTATTTGCTTTTAACGTATTTTTTAAATACAGTGTTTAAAATATTTTTCGAATTTCAGTTAAAAAAAATATTTAGCATTTAACATTTTCATATATTTGATCGTGGAAACATTGTTTTTTATTTGACCTCAGACTCCCTCGGATATTTGCAAAACCTGTGGGGAAAACCCTGAAAAAGTCAGGGAATTTCGGAGTCAATGATGCGCAACAACCATGGATATTCAGCTGGCCAAATTTTGAGACACATTGTTCTTGAGGAAAAGCCGGGGGCTCTCAGTTGAGAATTAAATCATTCGTGAGATGAAAGCTTCACGATAACACTGAGTGCAAACATATTGGAGACACGTGTTTAAAAGTGGACAAATTGTCTTGATCGAGTTTATTAAAATTATGTTTAAAAAAATGAAATATGTTCACATCGGTAATGGAAATTAATCGTACGAAAAGTTTTACGAACTAGTAACATACACACACATACACACACACACACACACACACACACACACACACACACACACACACACACACACACACACACACACATACACACAACAATATGACAAAAAAAATATACATACACATGTTTATGAATAACTTGTAATAATTCTTGAAAATGTGTATATGTACAGTTAAAACCCGTTTTCAGTTAGAACGCGTTTTCCTTCTTATTGATCGCTTTCGTTACAACTAGTTTTCCCTGGCTAAAATCTAGAATTTACTGACGAGTAAATTTGAATGTTACTCAAAACTCGTTTTAAATCTAAACAAACCCAAACAAATCCAAAAACTAGAATATATTCATAAATAAATTGAAATGTCAGTTCAAACTCGTCTCAAACGCAAACAATCTCCAAAAAACTCGAATTTACTGATAAATAAATTTGAATCTTAGCTAAAACTCGTTTTAAACCCAAACAGTTGTAACTAGTTTTCCTAGTTAGTTTGGGTTTGTTTGGGTTAACTAGGTTTTCCCGGTTAGAACTACTTTTTCTAGTTAAAATGAGATTTTCCTAGTTAAAACTAGTTTTTCCTAGATAAAGCCATTTTTTCGTAGTATAAACCAGTTTTTCCTAGTTAAAACTACTTTTCCCTAGTTAAAACCAGTTTTTCCTAATGTACAACTGGTTTTAACTAACATTCAAATTTATTCATCAATAAATTCTAGTTTTCACCAGGAAAAACTAGTCGTAACGAAGGCCTTCAGTCAGAACTACTTTTCACTAGGTAAAACGCGTTTAAATTGAAAACGGCTTTTAACTGTGATATATATTCATTATTTTGTAATATTTTTGAATCACAAATCGCGTCATTCAAATTGATTGCAAAAATATTTAAAAACATATAACATGTACATATACATTTTTAAGAACTTTTTTGGAAGTTATTTGGACATTTATATAAAGAAATAAACACATCATTTTTAATTATTCTTAAAAATGTGTGTGTATGTATTTGTGTTTTTGTGATGAATTTGAATAGCGCGACTTTCTCTTTAATTTATATATTTACATACATACAAACTATACATCTATCCATAAAAACAAGTAGGCAAGTGACTCCATTTCTATTTTTTACAAAAATAATTTAAAAAATGAATATACGAGAACATTGGTAATAAGAATTAATAGTATAATATTCAAAATAAATCATGATGTTGAAGTTGGCTGTTGAAGTTGGTTGCAATGCAACGAAAATTGATTCTTGTTGGTTTCCAATTCTTTTTTGGTCGTGTTTGGCTGTGAAAATCACTAAAATGAGATTAACGACCTCAATTTGCAAAGAAAAGGCTTTGGATAATCGTGGAAGTATTTTGCGTTTTAAAAGCGTTGAATTTTAGCTCTAAAAACTCAACGTCGCGATAAATCTCCAATATGTGTGCACCTATATATACATAAATATATACATACATACGTATGTACATTGTGCAAGGTCGTTGATCCAAGTAAGGTCGAGTAGGTCGTACTGTCGAATTAAGGGTGCAACCTTAAGGGTGGAACGAGGAATTGTGGTCCATACATCAGTTTATTTTCCTCTGGAAACTTGTCCTTCATCCTATCGTACGAACTCGCACCTGTGAAGTGTTCAAGAGGATCATAGCGTGGGAACTCCATCGGAAGACTTGTTTTGGCATCGTTCTGCGCTCCAATCCAATGTGTATCTAATCAATTGAATCCAATGAAAATAATCTTTGTGTGTGTATGAAAAATCGTTGAAACGTGCCGTCCTTGTAATTTCGTTCTGTCGGGGATGAGAGAGATGGAAAGCTCGAACTGTCGAAAATCGTCATAAACTTGGGTAATATCGTGTCCGCAGGTAGTCGACGAGTCCAACGTGAACGCGTTACCTGACTTGGCCTCGGTGCGAGCGCATATCGTCAAAGCCGAATGGTTCTGGACTTCGGTGCAAAACGAGGGGGCGGCCGACGAGAAGGAATATCTCTTCGAAGATGTGAGTATGAATATTCGCCGGGAATAATGCTCTTCATTGGGCCAATGGAGGAATTTACGTTTGAGCTATTGGGTGGAAGATTTTAGGCTCTTTTTTTTAGGTTGAGGGTAGAGTGGCAGTTGATAAAGTTGATAGGTCATTAATCAACAGGGAATTGAGTTTTAGTTGCTAGTACATTTTTTGCTCGACAAGCCATTTTCCATTTGTCAATGAATTTTTTGTTCTCAGGTCAATTTTTAGTTGATTTTTTTTGTTGTGCGAATAATTCATTTTTTTTTCGTTAGCCGATTGACTTTTGAATCGTTAACGAGATTTTTGTCCCGTAGAAAAGTGATTGTTAACGTTTTAATTGATTTTTTTTATCTTTGGGCAATTATCGATTTGTCAATGAATTTTTTGGTCTCTAGTCAATTAATGATTAATTCGGCAATTAATTATTGTACTCTAAAAAATTGATTGTCAGTTATTCAGTTATCTTTTTTGTTATTCGGGCAATTGTTCATTTGTAATTTTTTAAATTGTTTCACAGGTAATTGTAAATTTTTCAACTTCTGTTCTTTGGTCAATTTTTGAATCAATTTTCTGTTCTCTAAAAAATTATTGTCAAATCCCCAATTAACAGGTCAATTTTTCGTTGATGTTTTTTTTTTAGTTCCGCTAAGTTTAGTTTTTCAACAAAATTTGTTAGTTCTTTGTTCGTTATTCGATTGACTGTTGAATAGTCAACGAGATTTTTGTCTCGTAGAAAAGTGATCGTTGAATTTTTAAAACATTTTTTTGGTCTCCGAGCGCTCGATTGTATATTTGCCGATGAATTTTTTTGTCTCCAGTCATTATTCATTTGGCAATCTATCCTCGTACTCTAACAAATTTGTTGTTGATTATTTCGTTATCTTTATGTTCTACGGGCAATCGTTAATTTCCCCTTTTTTTTGTGCTACGGGAATTTATAAAAGTGAAAAAGGGCAATTGTCAGTTTCTGAATTTTTCGTTTTCAGACAATTGGGAATTTTTCAATCAAAAGTTTTACGTGAATTTTTTTGTTTTACGGGAAAAAACAAAAGTGAAAAAGGACAATTGTCAGATCCTCAATTTTTGGTTTTTAGACAATTGAGAATTTTTCAATCAATTCTCTGTCCTCTAAAAGAGAATTGTCAATTTTACAATTTTTTAGCTTCCTCGGCAAATTATCTGTTAAATCAACGACTTTTTTAACCCTCTGGGCAAGTGACAATTAACGTCAATATTTTTCCTCCCCTGCTCTTGATGTCCCTTGGCCAATACTTTTTTTGATCTCCAACGATCGTTAACTCGTCAATGAATTCCATATTCCCCGTGCGATAAATCGTCGCCTTTGTCACCGATTTTATCGACACGCGGACAATCGTTGACTGGATCGTTTCTTTGCAGTACCTCGAATCAGTTTTGTCACCGACCGCGTCGGCTCGAAGGGACAGCCAGCAGGCAGCAACGCCGAGCACAGCCTCGACGAGACGAAAGCGAAAGCGACTTGCCGAAACGTTATCTAGTCTCCGGCAAAACGGTGCCGATTCGCCGGCAGTACACAAGAGGCGATCGAGCATCAGCGATGCTGGTCATCTCAGTGTCAGCGGTAGCTTCTTGGATTGCACAGCGAGTCCGGACAAGCAGTTGTTAGACGGTCAGTTTGCCTTTCAACGCTTCATTCCCCACTTTCTCGTCAACGCTTCCATCCTTACGACTTTTTCTTATTGCTCGTAATAAATCATTTCGATTTTGACGTTTCCCGAAAAATTCCCAAATCTTCCTTCGTCCTATGGTTCATTCGGCTCGGAGAGCCCGAAGGTTTTCACTAACGACCTTTTAACAACGGTATCCGAGGGTGCCATAATATCCGGCTGCAAACAAAATTTATCCTCGATTTAAGGGGTTAGGCTACTGTGACGATACGAATATCAAGTTTAGTACGAAAATTTAAGGGAGACTTTGTCATTGGAGTGCCATATTTCAGGTGTTTGCATTTTTTTTTTTTTTTAAGGAAACGAGTAAAGCTTTTTGAGTGCGGTTTTTTATTGCTTTTATTCATGATATACAGAAAGTTAAAAAAATTTTTTTTGAAAAAAAAAAAACCAAAATGGCGGCCGTTGCAGCTCCGCGAAAACAGGTCCTCAAATCGCGGGAGGTAAACGGCTGACATCACTGCCCCCGCTTTGTTGATCTGAAACACAAATTCGAAGCATATTATCAATCTGTGACCCTTTGGTCATGGAATGACGGATGGGTTTTTCGTTTAGTACAAATTTCGGAAAATGGCGGCAATTTAAAAAAAATCGAATTTTCGCGTTTTTTTTTCGCATAAAAAGATAAATAATAAATGCAAAAATGTATCTATCGAAAAAACGATCCGTCATTCCGTGAAGACATATTTTTTGAGTATGCTCTCCAAATTTCAGGTCGATATGCTAATTACAGCGATCGGGAGAATGTCAGCCATTTTTAAAAACGTGTTTTCGAGAAAAACGCGTTTAAAGTTTTGTAATGTGTTTACACAAATATGTTTATAATTACCGCTAATCGGCAATGCCTGGTCCATAGAGGCATCCCTCCTCTTCTTCTAGCTGCTCATGTTGAGCCGCTAACATTTCCCGCTGGGCACAAAAGACAAAGTCTCCCTTAACTTTGAAGGAATTATTTGTATATACATTATCAAAGTTGTGTGCCAAATTTCATTAAAACGTATTAATAATTGAGGTGAGGGGCTCAACGACGTGCTTGATTTTGGCCACCCAGGTTATCGAAAAGAAAAGAAAAACTTGTTTTTCTTAAAATAGATAATATTAGCAGAAACTTAACCCAGCTGTATTTTGTTATCGTGTTTCAATTATCGAAAAAAGATTTTTTTTTTTCGATTTTTCGACGCAAAATTATATTATTGTTAATAACTAACGAAAAAAAATGTAAAGAAGAAAAATGTCGGTCACGACTAAACTACTATTACACTAAATAAGTGTACCAAATTTCAAGGCAATCCGTTCATTGGATGTCGAGAAATCGAGTACACCGTTTTGCAAAAACATAGTTTCGAGAAAAACGCGTTTAAGGGGTTATATACAGTCAGGAGGCCCAAAAAGATCGATTTTTCAAGAATTTTTCTTGGGAAGATCTTCAAATCGATTAACGTCAAAATTTGTACTCATATTATGGTAACTTTTAACTGTATTTTAACATTTTTTATTTGTAAACATAATTATTTTGAAAGCTGCTATAGCTGATCTCCGGAAGCACCTCTGAAAAGAGGCGTCTTGCGGTGAGCACGATATCTTTGGACGGGATCGTCTAAAATGAAAAAACGAAAATATTTCGTTAATATAATGGATCATCTTGTAATTGATCGAAGGAATAAGCAAAACAATCATTTTCGATAAAATGGCGGCTTCTAAAAAAAATATCGATTTTTGACAAAATTTAGGTCTTAAATTGTTTATAAAATGGAAAATATTTATCGGTGAGAAAAAACCTTCGATTGACTCCTAAAAAATATACTTGAAAATATTGCGTTAAAATTTGAGACTGATCGATTCAGCCGTTTCCGAGAAATCTTGCTCACCGACTTTAAAAACACAGTTGTGAGAAAAACCCGTTTAAAGTTTCAAAAGCACTTTCGAACGCTCCGACACGTCATTACAAATGTGCGTGTAACTTCGAAAATATTCGCCGGATTGACAAGAAATTTTCTGTGTGTGTATTATAAATATATGTACATCACGAAAAAAATCGATTTTTCGACAATTTTAACTGTGTATAACCCCTTAAGGTACAACGAGCGCGTCCTCTTCATTTCTATAGATTTTGTTCAAATTTCAACCAGACATTGTTCATATCATTATGCATGTTTCGTTGAAATTTCAGAACAGTCGACTATTTAGATTGGGAGATAATGGGTTTTTAAATTGCAACTTTTAACACTGCAGGGTCTGGATTGAAATTTAGACAGAATAATTTTCCATAAAGAATATTTGTCCCCTATAATAAACAGACATATAGCAACACCGCATGGTTCCACGTATCCAATGACATAAGCTTACTCTGCATATTTAAAATAATACTGCAACACAAATTTCTATTTCGAAGT
The DNA here is from genome assembly GCA_964007375.1 of Ophion obscuratus. NCBI lineage: Eukaryota > Metazoa > Arthropoda > Insecta > Hymenoptera > Ichneumonidae > Ophion > Ophion obscuratus. The sequence continues at coordinate 5,746,064 of OZ023320.1, forward strand.
AATTTTTAATCGAACAAAGTTTTTAATTAGTTATGAATTAACCAACACTTTTATTTGTTAATGAAGATAACATAAACAATATAAATTATTAATATTTATGACGCAAATATCTTTTAACGTTTTTAACTTTTGGAACACGATATTTATTTTTATTTTCTCGAAATATTGAACAATATTGTTCCGCGGTATTGCCATATGTCTTCTTATTATAGGGGACAAATATCTTCTACGGAGAATTATTCGGTCAAACTTTTTTCGCTCTCTTCCCAACTAGTTTGCTATCTAAACATAATTTTTTTTCAAAATTAATCAACCATATAAAATGGTACGACGCATTATGTGACCTGACTTTCGGTCAATGCAGACCCTAAAGTGTTAAAAGTTGCATTTTCAAACCCATTATTACCCAATCTAAATAGTCGCCTGTTCTGAAATTTCACTCAAACAATTTGCTCAAAATCTATAGAAATAAAGAGCGCGCGCTCGTTCTACCTTAAGGGGTAAGATACCTTTAGGGGAGGAACAAATTGCTGATTTTCATGATTTTTTAAAGGAAAGAGTTCCTCGCCATTTTTGGGACTTAGGGTATGTTTTATTACAACTTTTGGCTGTTACATGGTATTATTAAAAATTAATCTTTAAACATGGTGGAGGTATGCCACGATCTTCTAAACGTAGCACCGGCGGGATTAATCTGACAAAAACCAACGAAGATTTATCCTTCATTAACGGCGGGGTAAAGTTAATTGGGCGAAAAAAAGGCATGTTTTAAAGATGTTTTTTTGGCGTAACGAATAGTATTCGTTTATTGAAAAATTTACATATAATAAAGTAACATTTGAACAACATTCTACTAAATTTGCATTGCAAAATATTCAAAATTGAGCGAGTGAAAATTAAACCCCGGAGGCGCCTCGAAAAAAAGTTGGTTTGCGGTGTGCACCATAAATCGCAACAGAATCATTTGAAACCAAAAAATCAAAATGCATTTTTTAAAGGAGATATTTCTCGAGGTAATGACGGGAGGATCTTTTTTTTTCGATTTTTCGATTTTTCGTAGCACTTGGGAGCCAAAAACCCGATTTTCGCTAAAAAATCGGCTAATTTGTTGTTGAAGAATTAGTAATTATTTTTAAAAAACAAAAAAGCTCTCGACAATACCTGGTGAATTATGTGAAGAAGTACTGTGCAAAATTTCAAAGCGATTGGTCCAGTAGATTTTGAGTTATCGTGCACACGGACTTCAAATATGACAAGTCTCAGAAAAACGGTTTGAAAAACGCAGAAGAGAAGAGAACGGCATGGAGCAATAGACGCTCAAATACTCATAACTTCGTCAATTTTACTCCGATCGACTTGAAATTTTAACACAATATTCTTGATATATTATGCATTCATTTAAAAAATTAAAAAAAAAATGAAAAAAAAAAATTTAAATACTTTACCCCGCCCTTAACACTCATCCGCAGAATATAAACCAAAGAAAAGGTGGGAAATTTTGAAAATCGATCAAAGGACACGCTTTGAAACAAAAAGATTGAATTTTCCGAAACAAAATGGCTACGTTTTGCAATAAGAAAAGAACATTTTCTTAAATTTCCAAAAAAATTTAGTCATATTTTAGAATTTTCGACAATAAGGTTAGAAAGATTCATACCAAGTTCCATCAGAATCGGTCGATTAGTTTTTTAGCTACACGCCACTTTTGAAAATGCCGTTTAGAATACCGTGCCATACCGCCGCCATTGTTGAAGATTAATAAAAAAAAAATACCATGCAACAGCCAAAAGTATTAAAAAGAACATACCCGAAGTTTAAAAAATGGTGACAAAAACTTTGCTTTTAAAAAAAAATTATGAAAATCAGTAAATTTGTTCGACCCCAAAAATGTTTACTAGCATTTTTACTCTAACGTTGAAATCGTAAGTGTACCTTCGTTCTGCGATTCCTGCACCATACGTCGGACCTTCCTCTTCAGTTTGAGTAGCCACAAGCGACGAGCGTCCGTGATTTTCGCAGTAGCTCGACCCCTTAAAAAAAGAGCTGTTTCGGCGTCTCGATTAATCAATTAACATGGACCATACGAGAGGGAAGAGATGCGATGTACAAACGGAATTGTGTTGGTTAACTGACAGATATTCCAGAGGTCGAAGCTGTCACTACAGAAACCTCGAGAAAGAATCTCTCGCCCCGTCATCAGGTCTTTCTCGAGTTGGTACAAACCGAGTCGAATTACGTCGGCATACTCAGCACGATTATGACGGTACGTGAAATCCAATCGCGTCTACGCTAAAACTCTCGAAATTCACGTTAAAAAATTCTTATTTTTTTTCTCGCCCTCGTTCGCGCAGTTGTTCAAATCGCCGCTCGAGGATCTTATAGAGACGAGCGGCGAATTGTTGAACAGTACCGAGGCGAAAATAATATTCGGCAATTTTCCACCGATCTACGAGGTCCACAAGAAAATGCTGGAGGAGCTGCGTTACAGTGCGGCCCACTGGGCCGAGGACGTCAGCATAGGAAACATTTTTCTCCGATACGCGCCGGATCTTGTCAAGGCTTATCCGCCGTACGTGAACTTCTTCGAGAATACGAAGGAAATGTTGGATCAGTGCGATCAGAATAAGCCGAGATTTCATGCTTTTCTAAAGATCTGCCAAACGAAGCCCGAGTGCGGCAGGCAAAGCCTGAAAGAGCTACTGATCAAACCGGTGCAAAGACTACCCAGTATTAGCTTATTATTAAATGGTGAGTCATTTTCGTTGAATTTTCACTCGGGGACCTACGACGATGACGAAAAAAGATGTGATTTTTTTGTTCTCACTTCAGACGATCAAAAAGGCCATTTTCATGATTTTCATTGATAGGTTTATATTACAGATATTGCTATAAAAGTTGTTACACTTTCGAAATACATTTTTTTTAAATTTACATTTATATAGGGTAAATTTATAAACGTAGTATTTAAATTTTTAATATTTAATTACTTATTATTAATTACTTAAGTATTATTTGCGTTATTTCATATTTAAATAACGTAAAATTTACAAACGCCGATATTTCGGCCTCTAGAGGCTGAAAAAAAAGGCTTTTTGGGGATTTTTTTTTTTTTTTCAGAAAAAATTACAAAATAAATCGAGATTACAAAAAAGGGCGTTTATCATACATATCAGTGACTGTATACAAACATTTTTTTGAAGCGATTCACTTCAAAATGGCGGCTGTGCAGCGTTTATCTCAAAATTGCATTTTTTAAGTTTGCCGGAAACATAAGTCAGACAATTTTCAACCGATTCACTTGAAATGTTGAATATATCTTGAAAAATGCATTCTCTATGGAAGTACGTAGGATTTTTTTTTATATTGCATCTTTCTTTCTTTATATTTCACTTTCCAAAAATTTGCCAAAAAATCGTCAAATAATTGATAATTGAGGCCTTAAGTAACCCAAACAAACTTTAAACGCATTTTTCTCGAAACAATGTTTTTCGACGGCTTCTTGATAAAATCTTCGAAACTAATGAACCGATCCTTATGAAATGTTAACCACATATTCTTTACAACTATAGCTATAGCGCAAATCAAGCGTTTTTTTTTTGATATTTACTAATTTTTTTGCCAAAAACGGTGAAAAAAGGGACGTTTTTTTTTGTTTATTGGAAAAATGTCGCCATTCTGTTATTTTTTCATATATAAAAAATCGTATGATATACGTTATAGACATGAAGGTACTGAATCCAAAACCGTTTGATTTTTTTGTTTCGGATGATCGATCTCCGAGATTTCATCAAGAGCGCAGACTTACCATTTTTTAGGACATTTTTTAACTACCATTTTCGTCTATAAATAGTGACTTAAATAAAGTAAATATTTTAAAAATGTATTTTGAAAGTGTATTTATTAAGTGTAACAACTTTTATATCAATAATATAAACCTATTAAAAAATCACGAGCATAGCCTTTTTTAGCGTCTAAAGTGACAAGACCCCTTAAGGTTTCTGGAATATTCGCTCTTGTATGAAAAATATTTGGAACACTGACTTTTGAATGATTACTTATCAATATATAATTATTGTAACATTTATTTATAAAATTGAAAGTGAGAATTCAGCCAATCAAATATTCTTCGTCATTTCAGGTGAGTTTTGAAATCATGGAGATTATTTTATCGACGAAAATCTCACTTGCACTTTTGCAAATGAATGATTTATTTTAAAGATTTATAAATAAACGATTCATCTATAAAAGTGCAGGTGAGATTTCCACAAAAATAATCTCCATGATTGCAAAGGACATATTAAGTGTGAATTAACTGAAGTTCAGTGATTAAAATCTCGCTTGCATTTTTACGAATAAATAAATTATTATAATGATAAAAATCTTACTTGCACTTTTATAAAGAAAGTATATTGCGAATATTTGCATATAAATATTTGATTCATAAAATCTCAAGTAACATTTTGATTTTTCATTTATTTTCAAATAAACGAACAACAAAAATAATACAAATTTCACTAGTGCGTTTACGAACAAAAAAATTATATACAAATATTTGAAATAAAATGTATGAAAGTGCAAGTGTGATTTCAATCTGTAAGTTCAAGTTCAAACTTTACATGACCTTCGAAATCATGAAGATTATTTTATTGATCAAAATCTCATTTGCGGTCTTATAAATAAATTTTATTTCAAAATATTTGTGCGTAAATATTTTCAATCTTTTTTTTTTTAATAAAAGTGCAAGTGAGAATTTAATCAATAAAATAATCTCCATGCTTTCTAAGATTATCAAAAATGATAAAGACGATTTAAAAAATTAAAGTCTTTCCTGTACTTCACAAATAAATGTCGAACTTTACAAAAAAAAGGAAGACATAAATTCGCACGTCCAATAAATTCGACTTTTGAAAAGAATTTCGATTCCAAAGGAAAATAAACATCGATCGAACAAAGTTCTTGACCAAATGATTTTTCATTGTTGCAAATTTGTGTCTGCAAAATTGAGCGATCGATTATTTTCAGATATTCTTAAGCATACGAATAAGAATAATCCAGACCATAGCGCCTTGGAACTGTCGATCAGCAGTATTAAGGAGGTTATGACGTATATAAACGAGGATAAGAGAAAAACGGAGGGCCAACTCGTGATGTTCGATATTTTCAACGAGATCGACAATTGTCCGCCCCATCTCGTGTCGTCGCATCGCTCGTTTATCGGCAAATGCGAGGTCATGGAGCTGAGCGAGGGCCTGAGCGGTCGTGGCGATCATCTCGTATTGTTTCTCTTCACGGACACACTCGAGATATGCAAGAAGCGCTCGAAAGCGTTCAACTCGTTGAAGAGCCCGAACACGGCGAACGGACTGCACTCGGCCAAGCTCAGTCAGGGCAAACCGTACAAACACATTAGGATGCTTTCGCTCAGTACGATAAAGAAAGTCGTCGATATTCGGGAGACTGACGGTGAGCCGATAAAAAAACTACAATTTATTTTCGAATTTGACGGGTTGCATTCCGAATTTGATTTCTGGGAAACGGTTGATGAAAAAGGGAGGCAGTTTTTTTTAAACGAAGGTACATATGTTGAGACCTTTTGAAAAAAAATACAGAAAAGCAACACAAACATGGCCGCCATGTGTAAAAACATGGTAGGCCATTTAATTTTAGAAATATTTTGATGCAATTTTCAGGGAATATAATTAAAAGGTGATACTATCGAATAAAATTGTTTTTTTTTTTGGAAAATGAAATTTTTTAGCCACCTGGATAGATGCAACCCGTTGAATATGTATCAAAAAAAGGGGTCGGGACATTCCGAACTTTGAGTGATCAGAACGCTCAAAACTCCGAAAGACCAAAATTCCACAAATCTGAAAACCGTCAAAATAATTCGACTATGGAAGTTTTTAAAGTTTCAAAATTTTCAATAAATCGACGAATTATTAAAAAAAAAAAAAAACATTTTTATTAAGAAGTGATTTTACGTCAATTTTGAAATTTGTTTGGACAATGTTATAAGTTCTACATCATAGTTGACTGTAAATTATGTAGAATGTATAACATTGTCTAGAGAAATTTCAAAATTGACGTAAAATCGCTTTTTAATGATAAAAAAATTCTTGAAATAATTTGTCAATTTATTGAAAATTTTGAAAACGTTGACACTTCCATAGCCGCATTATTTTGACAGTGTTCAGATTTTCGGAATTTTGGTCTTTCGTGTAAAATTCTTTCGGAGTTTTGATCTTTCGGGTAGTATTCTTTCGAAGTTTTGAGCGTTCTTATTTAAAGTTCGGAATTTCAACATATCACCATCTAAAATTTCGGAACATTAAAATTCGGAATTTTAAACTGTCGGTGCATTCAAAGTTCGGAACTTCAACTTGGCCCAAAAGGGCCGTCCATATATTACGTCATCGATTTTTGCTGATTTTCGACCCCCCCCCCCCCACAATCATCCTATCGTCATTTCCTAATGACCCCCCCTCTCGCAAAATTGACGTCATTACCAGTTTGGCAAAATTAAAACATTTGCGGATTTGAGAAAAATTGGGTAACATTAAAACATTTTGTTATAGAATCATCTTTTATTATTTTGTACTTTGGCAATGTTTATTAATATAATAATATTATTCTTCCCTATTCTTTAGTTTTCTTTGGATAGCTCCCACATTTTGTTATAGAATCATCTTTTATTATTTTGTACTTTGGCAATTTTCATTAATATTATAATATTATTCTTCCCTATTCTTTAGTTTTCTTTGGATAGCTCCCACGGAGTTTTCACCCATTCTTGCAAATCCTGGATCACGGGTAATATCTCCGTATCCTCCCCATACTCATTTTGGCTCGATCGAACTATTTTCATAGGTACGCTGTTATTTGAAGTTCTCGAATATAATGTAGACAAACCTTATGTAATAAATAAATAAATAATGAGTTCAATAATTAATACCGTTAGGTACTTGCAAAATATTTTTCATCACTCATGCGGGGAAACCATTCTAGTTGTACAATATACTATTGTACATTTTGAAGTAACTGGTATCATAAAAATGACGTCAATTTCGAAACGCCCCCCCCCCTCATCCATCATTTACCGTCATCCGCAGACGAACCTCCCCCCCCCCCAAATTTAGAATGACGTAATATATGGACGGTCCCAAAAAAAAACGGCAATACTTTAGATGAGTGACATCCAAAAAATTGTTTCCACACAAACCCAAACAAACCCAAAATAGGCGTCGAAATGTTCAAAAATGCCCTATTTTATCACGTGTTTCCGCGAACTTCAAAACCCCATAACTTTTACCCAGACTTTAACCCAAACAAACCCAATATAGGCGTCGAAATGTTCAAAAATGCCTTTTTTTTATCACTTGCATTTTTTTTATCATTTCCAAACAAACACAAACCCAATATAGGCGTCGAAATGTTCAAAAATGCGCTATTTTATCACGTGTTTCCGCGAACTTCACAACTCCATAACTTTTTATGGTCGAATTTCAGTTTCCCCCGACTGAATACCATTTATAACCCAATAAATGAGAAAACAGCAGCAAGAAAAATAACTTATCTAAAGAATTACCAAAAAACTAAAAGATTTATAAAAATCATTTATTTCACAACCGAATGATCATCGATATTCACGTTTTCAGAATGTCAAAAGGTGTTCGCCCTGATGGTGCGAAGTAATCAGGAATTGAAGGAAAAATTATTTTCATTCACTATCACTGACGAGGAAGTGAACAAGACGAATTATCTGCGAACTTTGTGCAGACAAATGGCCAATACCGTTTGCAAAGCCGACGCGGTAAGTTCCTCCCCGCGAAACACACAAATTGTCGATCGTAAAAATGAACCGGCGGCGACGCTCGTAACGTCGGAATTTTTCCTCATCGACTGTCGTCATTTTTATTTTCCTTTGATAATTGTTCACAGGATACCTTCTTAATCAGTCTTGATTCGCATCAACTTGAGATTGATACGAGTGACGTAGCCTTAGGTACATTGAGCAAAGCATTTAAGTAAGTATCACACGCCCGTACCCGTATCATTCGTTTCTTTTCTTTTTCTTCGAGCTATTCGCATCTCTTAGAATCTTCAAGCCCCCCAAGGGTTACTCGTAGTTACGTAGATGAAACTTTTGCACTTTTTTTTTTCCTTGTTCTTCGTTGACCGATTGCAACCGGGGAGAATGAAACTGGGTGGATATATACCCGGTGAGGCGACAACTAGCGGGAGTAGAAATGTTTTCCGAACTATCGGACTTAGGGGAAAACTTTTTCTACAAAAGTTGCACGGTTCGTCCGGGGGAGGCACTTGGGAGATTTCAAGGTCTCCTTAATTTTTTTCAACCCTCGACACACTGGGTCATTCCGACCCGGACGAATTTGAAACGAAATGCTGACTTTCCCAAAAATGAACGTTTTCAATAATTTTTCACAACATTTCAATTTTATACTTTTCGAATTTTTATTATGCCGACATATTAACGGCGGGGTAAAGTTAATTCGGCGAAAAAAGGCACGTTTTTAAGATTTTTTTTTGGCGTACCGAATAGTGTTCGTTTATTGAAAAATTTACATATAATAAAGTAACATTTGAACAACATTCTCCTAAATTTGCATTGCAAAATATTCAAAATTGAGCGAGTGAAAATTAAACCCCGGAGGCGCCTCGAAAAAAAAGTTTGTTTGCGGTGTGCACCATAACTCGCAACAGAATCATTTGAAACAAAAAAATCAAAATGCATTTGTTAAAGGAGATGTTTCTCGAGGTAATGACGGGAGGATTTTTTTTTTCGATTTTTCGATTTTTCGTAGCACTTGGGAGCCAAAAACCCAATTTTCGCTAAAAAATCGGCTAATTTGCTGTTGAAAAATTAGTAATTATTAAAAAAAACAAAAAAGCTCTCGACAATACCCGGTGAATTATGTGAAGAAGTACTGTGCAAAATTTTAAAGCGATTGGTCCAGTAGATTTTGAGTTATCGTGCACACGGACGTCAAATATGACAAGTCTCAGAAAAACGGTTTGAAAAACGCAGAAGAGAAGACAACGGTATGGAGCAATAGACGCTCAAATACTCATAACTTCGTCGATTTTACTCCGATCGACTTGAAATTTTAACACAATATTCTTGATATATTATGCATTCATTTAAAAAAATTTTAAAAAAATGAAAAAAAAAATTTTAATACTTTACCCCGCCCTTAAGGTAATCCTATCGCTTCACGCTAGTCATACCACTGGTCATACTTGAGACTTGTACAATTTATATTTTTGACATATGCAAAATAATCGTTTTTAATAACTAAAATGTTCCATGTGTAAACTGTTGAATGGATGTTCACATTTAATTAGAAAAATGAAAAAAATAGTTAGTCCAACGATTCGCGCAGTATTTCTGGGTTTGATATTTGACAACATTGGTTCTATCTCCGTCTCTTTTTACTCAACCAGGCGAGTTTGACCTCCGTGCTTTTCAGCGTCGAGCTGTCAAAACAATGTGAGGTGCGGGAAATATAAAGCATTGTATTCGGGCCACAACTGGTAAAAAGCGTGGAAAATTTGTGTCGGCGAAATAATGTCGGTTAAAAATGAAATATGTGTGGAAATTCGAATGAGTGAGATGAGGTTAGGACTACAGTCAGCTGTTGCCTTGCTGTCACGTCTCTTTATCGTAGCAAGTGGTAATAAATCCAATACCGGAAGTTCAAATTAAACTTGACATTACATAAAAATTAGGCCAATAAGCGTAATTTTTTCTGAGAGCATAGGATTACTACAAGTGTATGTAAATCTGATTATTTTTGAGAATCTGACGGATTCCCACTGTTATATACACTTTTGTAGCGACCGGAAATTGGGTTTTTGTATGTCGTCTCGGAATTCCTCCACAAAACTACGCAGTTTTAATATTTTTTTTCTCTGTAATAAGGTCGACAACCGACCCTGAAATTTTACAAAGACGATTATTAATATATTTAGCTCAAAAAAAAATTATGAAAATCCTATGAAGCCTGCCGATAGGATTACCTTAAGAATTGTTTAAAGTGTATCCCGGATTTTTTTCAATAAAAATCGACCGAAGTGCTGTTAAGGGCATGCGGATAAAGTATTATCCGAGTCAAATTGACCCAGTGTGTCAAAGTCGCGGCCAAATATAAGCGTGTCAAGGAAGCGTTAAACGCGAACAATATTTTTATTCACAATTTTATCAAGAAACTAAAAATAAGTTCACACGCCAAATCTTCAGATGAGCGATCGAGATTTAGAATTTAAAAAATCGATCAAAAATAAATGTCATGTTTTTAGCCTAGAATCAATGAAGGGGTTAGGCTACTGCGACGAACCGAAATAAGGATTGTTGAAAAAATAAATTTCGACGGAATAAGTAAGATGATTGAAAAATCGTTTGCACATTTATTTGTATGTACATTAACAAAGTTGTGTACCAAATTTCTTGAAAAATTATTAACAGTTAAAAAAGTTATAAACAATCTCGTGAAGGACATTTGAACGTGAGGAGCTCAACGGTGTACTTGATTTTGGTCGCTCGGTTGATGTGAAACAAAAAGAACGAGTTTTTTTTCAAAGGAGATAATATTGGCTACGACTTGACCGAGCTATTTTGCAAACGTGTCTCGATTACCAAAAAAACGAATTTTTAATTCGATTCATTTTAGATGATTTAGATAACGTTTAGATAAGGTTTAGTTTAAAATTTAGATAAAGAATTTTTAATCGTTTTTTTTTCCGCAGAATCCATATATTACGTCAGTCTAAATTTGGGGGGGGGGGGGGAGGTTCGTCTGCGGATGACGGTAAATTATGGATGAGAGGGGGGGGGGGGCGTTTCGAAATTGACGTCATTCTTGTGATACCAGTTAATTCAAAATGTACAATAGTATATTGTACAACTAGAGTGGTTTCCCCGCATGAGTGATGAAAAATATTTTGCAAGTACCTAATGGTATTAATTATTGAACTCATTATTTATTTATTTATTACATAAGGTTTGTCTACATTATATTCGAGAACTTCAAATAACAGCGTACCTATGAAAATAGTTCGATCGAGCCAAAATGAATATGGGGAGGATACGGAGATATTATCCGTGATCCAGGATTTGCAAGAATGGGTGAAAACTCCGTGGGAGCTATCCAAAGAAAACTAAAGAATAGGGAAGAATAATATTATTATATTAATGAAAATTGCCAAAGTACAAAATAATAAAAGATGATTCTATAACAAAATGTGGGAGTTATCCAAAGAAAACTAAAGAATAGGGAAGAATAATATTATTATATTAATAAACATTGCCAAAGTACAAAATAATAAAAGATGATTCTATAACAAAATGTTTTAATGTTACCCAATTTTTCTCAAATCCGCAAATGTTTTAATTTTGCCAAACTGGTAATGACGTCAGTTTTGCGAGAGGGGGGGGGGGGTCGTTAGGAAATGACGATAGGATGATTGTAGGGGGGGGGGGGGGTCGGAAATCAGCAAAAATCGATGACGTAATATATGGACGGCCCCAAAAATGACATTAGTGTTAACTAATGAAAAAAGAATATTGAGAAGAAAAACGTCGATCAAGACTAAACGAGTATTACACTGAATATGTGCACCAAATTTCGAGTCAATCCGTTCATTAGATGTCGAGAAATCGTGTACACCGTTTTGAAAAACATAATTACGAGAAAAACGCGTTTAAAATTTTACTAGCAAGTTCTATCGTTGTAATAATAAGTTTACCTTCAATATGCGATTCCTGCACCACATGTTGGACCTTCCTCTTTAATTTCAGTCGCCTCAAGCGAGGAACGAGCGTTCGTCATATTCACAGTAGTCTAACCACTTAAAAAAAAAACGGTGCAAACACCTACTCCTATAAAAGGTACTCAAAGTGACGGCAACCACTTTCAATCGACGCTTGCAATCTGATACGCACTGATCGTATCGTCTTATCGATCACGTCAAAATGCAACACAATCACAAGCGAAGTCGTACGGTTTTGTTTACATTGCTCGCAACTGAGAATTTTGTCAACTCGTTTTGGAAAGCAGGGAGAAGTTTTCAATTTTCGGAATAATGTATGTTCTCTTCAACAAAAAGTACTACGACAGAATTTTCGTTCGTCGGTACAAAAATAAATTTTCCGCAAAATCTTCAAATATCAAAAAGTTGATATAATCTTAAATTACGGAGAATGTCACAAAAATGCAACCCAAGCGGTGATTGTGTATGCTGAGCGTCATCTGGTTCGTCATTCACCTTCGCGTTACACATTTATCAAGGTGTACAATAAACTTAGCGAAAGCAGCTAAAAACATCAACATTTTTTTCTAAATCAATAAATTAAAAAAAAACATTTATCGACTTTTTATATTAAATCTCGATCGATCATTTTGAAATTTGGCGTCCGAACTTATCCTTTGTTCCTCAATAAAATTTTGGAGAAAAAAAGATAGTTATCCAATTGGGGAAAAAAAAAAACGGTGACCTTGAAATCTCAAAAACGCTTCGTACTCGTTTCAAGAGTGTAGGAATTTATTCGTCATTCCTGGATACTTTGAACGTAATATTTCCGATAATAAAATAATTGGGTTTGCTCGCAAACGTTTTTTACATTTTTATAAAAAATAAAGGGAATTTTTTAAAGTCATTTTTACCTATAAAGTGACTTATCGGTTAAAGTTTACTTATAAAGTAAGCTTACTTATAAAGTTAACATGTCACTTTTGAAGTAAAACGTTACTTTTCCTAAAAATGAGTTTGTTTGGTTTTAACCAACACAAACAAACCCAAACAAACTCATTTTTCGGAAAAGTCACTTATCTAAGGAATTACCAAAATAACTAAATTCTTAAGGGGTAAGGCCACTGTAACGGCCCAAAAAAAAAGGTTTTTTCACTAATTTTTTGCTCCCGAAATTGAAGGTATTTGAAAAAAAACTTTTAATGGTGTTATCGGGCATACATTAAACTTTATTATAAAATTTTTTTACAGTAAAAAAAAAAACAAAATGGCGGTTCCACAGCTATCTTCCCGGGACGTGTTTTGCTTCCAGGGCTCCGCGGCACGCAGCACCACTGGTGCACTTTTGAATCTAGAACAAAAAAAAAAACCATTAATCTAGAGGGCTATAGCTAGAGAATGTCGATCGGATTTTAAAAAGTATCAATTTTTGTGGATTTGGCGTGCGTTTGAAAAAAAAAATTGATTTTTGACGAAAAAAACGGCAAGTTTTTTGTTAATAAAAAATCAATAAATAAAGTTCTTGAAAATTCCGATCGACATTCTCAAGATAATGTAAATGTTCACATCTGGTTAAAATTTCAAGTAAAAAAAATGAAAATTGTTCGAGTTATGCTGCGTGCCATTTTGAAAAACCATGTTTCGAGAAAAACGCGTTTAAAGTTTTGCGAATAGTTTTTTATTGGAAAAAATTTAAAAAAGAAGTTAAAAGGATTTAAACTATTTTTAAACTAGAGGGTTTAAACTATTTTTTAAGCCAATAAAAAGAAATCGATTTTTCAAAAAATTTACAGTGGCCTTACCCCTTAAGCAGAGTAAGCGCTCTCCTAAAAATATATATATATAATAACAACAATAATCATAATAAAACATTGAAAAGCGTTGCGTTCGGAAAAAAATCCTGAACGGATCCTCTAGTATCATTCTCCCGAGGTTCGTTTGACCCGTCAATTGTACATAGCTACGTAGAAATTCCAATGATCGTAATTACCGATATTTTTCCAATAATATCGCATAAAAATCAGCGATATCTTATCGGATATTGTTTGAAAATTGCCCGTTTTATTTCTCATACGTTGAAACGTATATGAGTAACTTATTTGGAAAAGTATTTGCAATAATAGAAAGACGAATTGTCTATTAATTAAGGCCTTATATACCTTTGGATGGTCGGAAACGAAGGCTTTTCGGGGGATTTTCTTTTTAATACTCGTAAATGAATACTCATAAAGAAACCAGAATGAGGTTTGCAGGGTTTATTTTACATATCTGTAGGTGCTTGAATCGATTTTTTATTTACCAAAAAAATACAAAATGGCGGCTCAGTGGTCGGTAGAAAGAGAATGCCTTTTTTCAGCCTCTCCACGGGCGGACTCGTTGGAGAATTTTTATTTTTCGCAATCCACATGAGTTTTGCTAGCAAAGTACACACGATTATTACAAAATATTGATTCTAGCAGATTTGGCACAATTTGGAAATCAAAGTCGCATTTTCGACTAAAAAAATGGTTTCAATTTGTTTATTAAAAACCGTAATTATTAATCGATCGTGAAATTTAAAGTCAAGCGGTTGAAAATTGTAAAAGCTACGAGTCCGCCCGATTTTGGAAATATGGCTTCAAGAAAAACGCACTTAAGGGGGCGATACCTTCAGGCGAGGAAAAAATGGCTGATTTTCGTACTTTTTTCTAAAAGGAACAATTTCTCGACCATTTTCGAGACTCAGGGTATGTTTTATTAAAACTTTTCGCTGTTACATGCCATTTTTTTACTTATTAATCTTTAAAAATGGCGGAGGTATGGCTCGGTCTCCTAAACGGGTTGCGGCGGATGTTGTTAGACGGCGTGACACGTAGCGTCGGCGGGATTAATCTGAAAAAAAAACATCGAAGTTTTTTCTTCCATTAACACTCATACGCAGAATATGAACCAAGAAAAAGTGAGAAATGTGCAAAATCGATGAAATTATACGCTTTGAAACGAAAAGATTGAATTTTCCAAAAAAAAATGGCTACTTTGTGCAATAAAAAAATTCTTTTTTCAATTTTCAAATATATTTAGGGACATGTTTTAGATAATACGGTTAGAAAAATGTATACTCAATTTCATCGGAATTGGTCGATTAGTTTTTTAGCCATACGTGACGCCAGTTTTGAAAATGCATTTTAGACCGTGCCATACTCCACCATTTTCAGTGATCAACGGAGACTTTGTCCTTGGAGTGCCATATTTCAGGTGTTTACATTTTATTTTTTTAAAAGGAAACGAGTAAAGCTTTTTGAGTGCGGTTTTTTTCTTGCTTTTATTCATGATATACAGAAAGTTAAAAAAAATTTTTTTGAAAATAAAACCAAAATGGCGGCCGTTGCAGCTCCGCGAAAACAGGTCCTCAAATCGCGGGAGGTAAACGGCTGACATCACTGCCCCCTCTTTGTTGATCTGAAACACAAATTCAAAGCATATTATCAATCTGTGACCCTTTGGTCATGGAATGACGGATGGGTTTTTCGTTTAGTACAAATTTCGGAAAATGGCGGCAATTAAAAAAAAATCGAATTTTCGCGTTTTTTTTTCGCATAAAAAGATAAATAATAAATGCAAAAATGTATCTATCGAAAAAACGATCCGTCATTCCGTGAAGACATATTTTCTGAGTATGCTCTCCAAATTTCAGGTCGATATGTTAATTACAGCGGTCGGGAGAATGTCAGCCATTTTTAAAAACGTGTTTTCGAGAAAAACGCGTTTAAAGTTTTGTAATGTGTTTACACAAATGTGTTTATAATTACCGCTAATCGGCAATGCCTGGTCCATAGAGGCATCCCTCCTCTTCTTCTAGCTGCTCATGTTGGGCCGCTAACATCTCCCGCTGCTCAATCCAGGACAAAGTCTCCCTTAATAAAAAAAAATGTTAAATACCATCTAACAGCCAAAAGTAGTAATAAACCATACTCTAAGTCTAAAAAATGGTAAAGAAATCGTCGCTTGAAAAAAAAATTGAAAAAAATAATCAAATTTTTTACAAAGGTATCTGCTCCATGAAAGTTTTAAACCTATTTTTCTTCGGACCATATCATTCTTGGGATATTTATAGATGTCAACCGTGTCATTATTGGGATTTTTAGGTCATTTAAGCCAAAGAGAAATTGATAAATTTGTTTTTTTTTCTTCAAAGGTATATGAGGCCTCAAAAGTTTTTCCATCGCTATTGATGCAATCTATCTCTGTTTCTTCTTTCTCGACATTGCATGTTGAAACAAAACAAATAATGGGACGACATCACGTTTGGTTGCAGGAGCCTATTTCATAATTTTTACCTGGAGTATATGGACCCGTATGTGTTCCTACTCAATAGCATGTGTGAAACCACGTTACATGTCCCACTACCGTCAGTTTTCGCACCAGGCTGATATTACGTTTTTTTAACTAGCTTTTCGTTTAAAAAACCCCACACCTCGCTTCTCTAGTTAAGAATATTTTTCTAAAAGTTTTTTTTTTTCTGTTTTTTTCTTCTCGTTAACTTTAAGAGGTTAAGTTAAAATTAATGAATTGTACGATAAGTAATTTATCTTGGCATTCAACCAGTTCAAGAATTGTGATTTTTGTACGTTCTCGTTTTCTCGGTCCCCTGTGTGTGGTTTACACTGATTAACCGATCTTTTTCTTCGCTTTTTTTTCCGCCGATTTTGGTATCCTGCAACCGGATGATTTTTCTCTTTTTAACTGAACACACACGTGATTTCTCGCCTCGCGGTTAAGGGGTTAGGCTACTGTGACGATCCGAAAATCGGATTTTTTTTTTATCTTCGAAGGAACAAGTAAGATGATTGAAAAATCGTTTGCAGATTTATTTGTATGTACATTAACGAAGTTGGGTACCAAATTTCATTAAAAAAACATTAATTATTAAGAAAGTTATAAAAAATCTCGCGGAGGACCTTTGAACTTGATTAAAATAGATAATATTGGTCTTCACCGAGCTTTATTTTGTTGCCGTGTTTCAATTATTTAAAAAAATGGATTTTTCTTTTCGATTTTTCGAGGACAAGTGACATTATTATTAACAACTAATGAAAAAAAATCATAAGAAGAAAAACATCGGTCAAGACTAAACTACTATAATACTGAATGAGTGTACCAAATTTCAAGTCAATCCGTTCATTAGATGTCGAGAAATCGTGTACACCGTTTTGAAAAACATTGTTTTGAGGAAAACGCGTTTAAGGGGTCTTCCGACTTTAGACGCTAAAAAGGACTATTTTCATGCATTTTTGTATAGGTTTAGATTATAGATATCGATATAAAAGTTGTTACACTTGATAAATACTCTTTCGAAATACATTTTGAAAAAACTTATTTATCTGTCACTATTTATAGACGAAAATGGCAGTGAAAAAATGTCCTAAAATAATTGTAGGTCTGCGTTGTCGATGAAATCTCGGAGATGGATCATCCAAAAAAAAAAACGTTTTTTTTCACCATTTTTGGCAAAAAAAATTAGTAAATATCAAAATTTAAAAAATGCTTGATATGCGCTATCACTATAGTTGTAAAGAATATGTGGAAAAGTTTGTTTGGGTTACATTAAAAATTTTATTACATTGAAAGAGAAATGTTATTTATTTCGAAAGTGTATTTATTAAGTATAACAACTTTTATATCTATATCTATAATATAAGCCTATAAAAAAAAATTAACATATTCAGCCTTTTTTAGCGTTTAAAGTGAGAATACCCCGTAAAGTTTTACCAGCAGTTCAGTCTGCGTTTCCTGCACCACATATTCTACATTCCTCCACAATTTCAGTCGCCTCACGCATCTATCGATTTTTCAAAATTTTCACAGTAGCCTAACCCCTCGATTCGCACGAGATTTCACTACCGAGATACGTTCGGTAACTCACAAAGCAGTGACTTGGTTTGAAAGTGACTTTTAACCTGCGCAAATAAAGCGATTTGAATTCGTCTCCCGAATGACAAATGTACATTCACGTTAATATCTTTCTCTTTTTCTCTCTAATATTTTTCGAAGCATTTCTATCTCGTTCTTGGAACTTGAACTGGTTTAACAATGTTTCTCTTAAGTTTGGGAATTATGAATTGGTGGCAAAAATCCTCTTGTTTGTGAGAAAGCTTTTCCTCCTTCGACGTTCGGCCTCCAGGCTCGAAAATAATACACTTTTTCGACGCGTTCAAACGTTCGGTTTTGTTAAATATGTATTTACGTTACAGTAAAAAACGCGTCCTTGCCGAAGGCCTTTGTCGCAACTAGTTTTTCCTAGTAAAAACTAGAATTTACTGATGAGTTTGACTGTTAGTTAAAACTGGTCTTAAACTCAACCCCAAAAAACTCGATTTTCCCGATAATTAAATTTCAATTCTATTTAAAATAAATAAATTAAATTAAAATTTATTCTAAAGTCTATGAATGAATTAAAAATAGTCTATATTCATTGAATCTTGTTAAATATTTAAATGAATTCTATTAAAAATAAATGAAAAAAAGCAAATAAATCAAATAAATCAAATAAATCAAATAAATCAAATAGTAGTTCCTTTACTTCCATGTATGCCCTTGCGGGCTTCTTACATTTCCTCCTTTCTTTTATTCACAGCAGTTTTCCTCACTGCTACGCTTTAACGCTATAATCATCCTTTTGCCACTTGTCCATCCACACTTACGTACTGAATCTTTCTTTTTGCTTACTTGTCTAAAATTAATAAAATAAATGAAACAAATAAAATAAATAAAATAAATAAAATAAATAAAATAAATAAAATAAATAAAATAAATAAAATAAATAAAATAAATAAAATAAATAAAATAAATAAAATAAATAAAATAAATAAAATAAATAAAATAAATAAAATAAATAAAATAAATAAAATAAATAAAATAAATAAAATAAATAAAATAAATAAAATAAATAAAATAAATAAAATAAATAAATTAAATAAAATAAATAAAATAAATAAAATAAATAAAATAAATAAAATAAATAAAATAAATAAAATAAATAAAATAAATAAAATAAATAAAATAAATAAAATAAATAAAATAAATAAAATAAATAAAATAAATAAAATAAATAAAATAAATAAAATAAATAAAATAAATAAAATAAATAAAATAAATAAAATAAATAAAATAAATAAAATAAATAAAATAAATAAAATAAATAAAATAAATAAAATAAATAAAATAAATAAAATAAATAAAATAAATAAAATAAATAAAATAAATAAAATAAATAAAATAAATAAAATAAATAAAATAAATAAAATAAATAAAATAAATAAAATAAATAAAATAAATAAAATAAATAAAATAAATAAAATAAATAAAATAAATAAAATAAATAAAATAAATAAAATAAATAAAATAAATAAAATAAATAAAATAAATAAAATAAATAAAATAAATAAAATAAATAAAATAAATAAAATAAATAAAATAAATAAAATAAATAAAATAAATAAAATAAATAAAATAAATAAAATAAATAAAATAAATAAAATAAATAAAATAAATAAAATAAATAAAATAAATAAAATAAATAAAATAAATAAAATAAATAAAATAAATAAAATAAATAAAATAAATAAAATAAATAAAATAAATAAAATAAATAAAATAAATAAAATAAATAAAATAAATAAAATAAATAAAATAAATAAAATAAATAAAATAAATAAAATAAATAAAACAAATAAAATTAATAAAATAAATACAACAAATAAAAACAAATAAAATTAATAAATTTGAATTCTATTTAAAAACTCAAACAAACCCAATAGTATCGAGTCCCTCATCGTTACGTTAAAAAAGGAAAAGCCGAACGTGTTCGACGAAGGATGAAAATTTTTCGTTGCTAGTTGCAGAGTTTTTTTTTTTTTTTCGTAGTTAAGAAAGTTCGGAGCTATAAGAATCGACGAGGGATACTGACGAAAACTTTTGTGCGCAGATTCGCATCGCGTACGAGAATGAAAGTCGGGCGAGCGTTCAGCTTCAACAAAACGCCGAGCAAATTGAAGAGGGCAATGTCGACGATGATGTCGCCGTTCGGCTCGACGAACAGCCTGACACCGGCGAGCCAGCAGTTGGCCCAGATGCGATTGGCCAGTTGCAACAATATTAACGTTCGTTGATTGCCTCATTCCAAACAGCATCTCGTACCTCCCATACGCTTCTCTATCTTCTCCTCGTTTCTCTCTCTCTCTCTTTCTCTCTCTCTTCTCTCTTTTTGGTTTTTTGCGACTTCCGGCTTTCTCTCGAAGTTTCTCTCGCTCGGGGAAATTTTTGTGCGCCTCGAGTGCGATGGTCGGGCGATGAAGCGAGAAACAAAAAAACAACGTCGCACGCGACGCGTTTTTTTTTTTCACCGACATCCACTTCCGGTCCTTGTTCTCGAATCTCGACTGTTTTTTTTCTCTCTCTCTCCCTTCGAAAACGACAATGTCCATTTTGTCACTCCGCCACATACGTTGCATAAATCAACGCTTCTCTTATTGCGAGTGCCTCCGTTTGTTTTTCTAGCTTGCGCATCGTTAGTGTCGAGGCGAGACTTTTGTTTGCTATTTTAGCCGACGAAATCGAGAGCCCTGTCTCGTGTATCTCGTCCGCGTATCGAATTTTGCCGGGTCTTCTCGATAACGCCGTCACATGCATGCGCCTCGTAACGATTGATCGACCGGAAAGAGTCTAAGCCTGTGAATAACGAGAAAGTAAATCGAGCACGATAAACGCGGCGTCTTCGGGGCCTCTTTCTGTCCATCGTCTGTTCTTTTTACGATTACCGTCACCATTGTTTTTTCATGACTGTCCATTTTGTTGGAAAACAGCAACGGCTAAAAAGACAATGTCGAAAGTACGGAAATGGACGCCGCGGGGTCACACGTGAGTAAAGCGAACGAAGGATATAAACGCACAGGAAATTAGTGGACACTTTGATAGTTGTGGAACTTTTGTTCTTTGCGAAAAAAAAAAAAAAAAAATCACCGAGGCAAACGCGCAGCTTTTTCTTCTTCTTCTATTTGTCTAATAAAATATTCGAGAAACAAGTTACGTATTTTCTACTCTCTCGTGCGAGCCAAGAGACGATTGCCACAATTGCGTCGCAGTGATATATATATATATATATACATATACATTTTTTTTTCAACGTAAAAATGCATTGACCGTTTTCTTTTTCTTTTTCGCGACTGCAACGCGTCGCAGTTTTTCGGTTTACGGATACTTTGCGTTAGCCTCCGGCGACAATTTTCTGTTTGCATCCCGTTTTTTTTTTGCCTACCCAACCCGCCCACTCTTCCTTCCCGGAATTCAGATGATTTGATATCACTGCTCAGAAACGAGAAAAAGACAAATGTTCTCGGGAAATTAAGTCGTGCTTGTATTATTTAGCGAACGAATTAATCAGCGAAAAGTTCGACGACGGCGAATTCTTGTTCTCTTTATTTTCTCTCTTTGTTTGACTTCTCCGTTTTTTTTTGTTTTTTTTCTCTCTCGATTAAAACGAAACGGTTTTTGCTACGATTTTTGTGAAGAATACATGAAATGTATTTGCTGCTTTTCTTTTTCTTTCATTCTTTATTCCTTTCTTCGTCGATCTCTCTCTCTGTCTCTCTCTCCTTCTTTGTCTCTCGCGATACGGTCAACTTGTCGACGCATAAATCGCTTTGGCGTTCGTCGAAGTTACGGATTCGTCGCGCAATTTTTGCTCTATTTGTTTTGTGACTTTTGCGTGAATGCATCTCTGTTTGGTGTGCTTGATTTGCACGAATATGTAATAATCACTTGCATGGTATTTTGTAAAAAAAAAAAAAAAAAAAAAAAACATTCGTTTGGTTTTGAGGGTAGGAACGGTGCGCGAATTTCTGATTCTGGAAATTTGAGTACTAGATGATCGTAAAATTTGAAGATTTGAAAATTGTACCGCAATATTTTGGACGGAATAATATATGAATATAAATATAAATATATATGTGTGTATGTCTATATATATATATATATATATATATATTAGGGTGTGCGGAAAAAAATCGATACTTTTTTTTCGGTTGCATCCACCAAAAAAGGTGAATTAAGGTAAAAAATGAATCCTCGAAGGAGAGCTCAAAAAAAAAATATTGGGATTTCTGAATGCGGTAGAGCAACTCGTCAGGAAAAAATCACACAAAGATGTTATTAATTCTCATGTAGAATCGAATTTTCAACAAAATTTTTTTTACGAAAAATTAGGTCAGAACAACCGTTCAAGTGGAATCGCTGTCTGAAATTAAATTAATAAAAAAAAAATATTCGAAAGGCTGTAAAAATCGAATTTTTCGCTTTACGAAAAAACTTTTTAGGGTTTTTTTTTTGTGGAGAATATGATGCTCTAACATACAATTTGCATGGAATCGTTCTCAGAATATTTCTCTGATACAAAAAAGAATCAAGTACAACGAGAAATATAAAAGAAACGACGTCCATCATTGATCGTGTTTCGAAAAGTTTTATTCAATTAATTTGGTTTAATAAGATAAAATAATTTGTTTTTACATTATAATGCTTGACAATCATCGTTCCTTTTTTTAAGAGTCTGTTTGTTGCAATTAGGGTATTTCTGTCGATGATTTTGCACTACGCCCAATAAATATTGTAACTGCTCTTAGTTTTTTGTTAATGAACCGTTATATGCTTCTATCAAAGTGACACCACGTTCGGCTACGTTATTAACGACTTTTGGATTAAAAAAAATCTAAACAACTCAAATAAGTGGCATTTTCCGGCCATAATTCAATATTTACTCTCAAAAAATCATGAGGAAAATTGAATTGCTGGAAAAGAAATACGGATTCTTGAGTAACGAAATCGCTTGTGTCTTTTTTCAGCACCATTTCCCAATTATTTTTTTAAACAATTATTTACTCGGAAGGATTTTTGAATGTTTCTCGAGATTGCAGAGCTTAAACCATTTTTCCTTTCACACTTATCGGCACAGCATTGTCAAAAAACGACAAAGCAACCATTTTCTCGTTAAAGTACCACAAGTGACTAGCCAATTTTTTCGAGGCAGCCTCCCCTACTACAGGATTCACTTCGCAATAACGAATGAAATTTTGTAGCAGTGACAGATCTTGATTTGGGGCCGAAATGGGGGAAAAACGGCGCGGTTTCCCGTTCGTGGCGCTAGTGTGAAGCT
Source organism: Ophion obscuratus (assembly GCA_964007375.1). Classification (NCBI taxonomy): domain Eukaryota; kingdom Metazoa; phylum Arthropoda; class Insecta; order Hymenoptera; family Ichneumonidae; genus Ophion; species Ophion obscuratus. The sequence continues at coordinate 5,769,018 of OZ023320.1, forward strand.
TGTAATTTTGCACTATGAGCTACCGCATGCTGCCGCCAGGTGGCAGCGTGTGCTATGGCGCGCACGTCGCTTAAATAAAAAAATTAAATTTCAGACAGCGATACCACTTGAACGGTTGTTCTAAGGGGCCGTCCATAAATTATGTCATTTTAAAATAGGGGGGGGGGGTTCGTCTGCGGATGACGGTAAATGATGGATGAGGGGGGGGGGGGGGGCGTTTCGAAATTGACGTCATTCTTGTGATACCAGTTACTTCAAAATGTACAATAGTATATTGTACAACTAGAGTGGTTTCCCCGCATGAGTGATGAAAAATATTTTGCAAGTACCTAATGGTATTAATTATTGAACTCATTATTTATTTATTTATTACATAAGGTTTGTCTACATTATATTCGAGAACTTCAAATAACAGCGCACCTATGAAAATAGTTCGATCGAGCCAAAATGAATATGGGGAGGATACGGAGATATTACCCGTGATCCAGGATTTGCAAGAATGGGTGAAAACTCCGTGGGAGCTATCCAAAGAAAACTAAAGAATAGAGAAGAATAATATTATTATATTAATGAAAATTGCCAAAGTACAAAATAATAAAAGATGATTCTATAACAAAATGTGGGAGCTATCCAAAGAAAACTAAAGAATAGGGAAGAATAATATTATTATATTAATAAACATTGCCAAAGTACAAAATAATAAAAGATGATTCTATAACAAAATGTTTTAATGTTAGCCAATTTTTCTCAAATCCGCAAATGTTTTAATTTTGCCAAACTGGTAATGACGTCAATTTTGCGAGAGGGGGGGTCATTAGGAAATGACGATAGGATGATTGTAGGGGGGGGGGGGGGTCGAAAATCAGCAAAAATCGATGACGTAATATATGGAGTATTAAGTTAATTGTTCGTAGGAACTTTTTTTGTAGGGAATTCAATTCTCTATCAGAATATCTTAATGACATTTTTGTGAGATTTCTTTCTGAAGAGTGTTACTACGACGTTCGGAAGTGCTAATATTTTCCAGTGTTATGGTTATGGAAAGTATTCAAATGCAATGCGCCGTTCGAAATAATTTTTTTTTGAGCTCTCCTTCGAGGATTCTTCTTTTTTAAACTTAATTTACCTTTTTTGGGTGGATGCAACTAAAAAAAATATCGATTTTTTTCCGCACACCCTAATATATATATATATATATCCTGTTATGAATGGATAATCCTGCAACTGTCGATTGGTCAGATCATGTCCTAATATATGCTGGAATTTCAGTTTGGTAAAAAGTCCCACGATTTTCAATATTTTAGGCTTTATGGTATTAAAACAAAATCATCTGCTTTTGGTTTTTCACGTGTCATTTCTACAAATGATATGAATCGACAATAACTAAGAAACTTTTTACAGCAATTGGCATGATATGCGTAGTACATTTTTTTCACACCGCGGGCTAGCGAACTCAGATTTTCGAGTTGGTTTGTATGAAAATTTTGCATAAGATCTTTTTTCATAAAGTTTCCTTAATATTTAAGGTTAAAAAGAATACTGTTCTAGATAAAACAAATAACTAAGAGTATTTTTTTTTAACCGGAAAACAGTTATCATTTGTAGAAATGGCATGCAAACAACCAGAAGTAGATTATTTTTATCTCGAAAACCGTGGGTCTTTAACTAAACTGAAATTTCAGGATATAGTTGGACATGATCTGACCCATCGACAGTTGGAGGATTATCCATTCATATTTGGATACCCTGCATATATCGTATATAAACATTATTGAAGCAATTTTATTATCTATATATGCCGGGCGACTATTGTAAGGGTCTAGCGCAGAGCTTTGGCAACTGAAAAAAATATGATTTCCAATGGCTTTTCACTCCTCTTAATAAAAATATCGTATTTTCGTGATGAGTAGGATGTGCTAGAAAAATTGAGCGCTTTGAAAATAAATAAAAATTCTGAATACGAAATACTCCTGTGAAACTTTTTTTGCATCCGGTCATCGAGAAAAAAAAATTATAGATGCTTTTGCAAGTGGGTTAACACGGGAACATCCAACTCGGGGCCGGAAAAAAGAGGATTTTTCGTGATTTCTTTTGTGGGAAAACGTGTGCAGGTTTTCAGTGTTTTTATTTTTACATTAAAGAGTATCACATTTACATTTACATTAAAGAGTTACATTTTTACATCAAAGAGTATCACATTTACATAAAGGTTTTAAGGATCTTGTGCAATTGTTGTATTGAAAAATAATTATAAATGTGGTAGATACAATGGTTTGGGCAAAGCGCTGTTTGAAACACGTCCTTCGCGGTGACAACTGCTGCCCGAAAATAAATCATTCGAAATAGAAAAATAAAATGCATCTAGTTTTGGCACTATCTTGTGCTAGGACGAAGGATTAAATAAAATATTGATTTTTGAAAAAAATCACCGCAGTCCAAAGTGAAAGTATCGATGTTCGGTGAAAAAAACGCCTTATTTTCGTTGATAACAAAAATTATGCATTGAAAAAAAAATTCTTCATTCAAGGACTGCTTTTTGATATGTAAAAGAAGCTTGTAAAATTTTGAGTTGATCGGTGCAGTGACTTTCGAGGTATCGTGATCACTGATTTTGGAAAAGTGATTTTGAGGAAAACGCGTTTGAAGTTCGCCGCTCCGCGGAACGTAACTATTCAAGCGTTCGGCGAATCAACTTCAAATATTCCGAAATTTTTTTCAAAAATGTTTTTTTTTCAAAAATCAAATATCAAGAACGTTTTTTTCAAAAATCCGTTGAAAACGAAAAACCGATATTTTCGAAAATTCAACTACGTGTGAGCCTTTAATGGAATTCAATTCCATTTAAGAAAACGTTCTTCACGAGTGTTTCGTATCCGCAATTCATTCATTTTCATTCAGCTGCACTCAAAAAGGAATTTAGATTTTGTCCAGAGTGCTACGTTCCTTCTGGCAAATACTACTCGTCACAAAAATACGGTATATTTTTTTTTTGAAATTTTCAGAAAACATTTTTTAAATGCTCTCATTTGAGATTCCGTCGAAAACCAAAAACCGATACTGTCGAAAATTAAACTAGGCGTAAACCATTAATGGAATTCAATTTCATTAATGAAAAAGTCATCTTTAGGAGTCTTTCGTATTTGGAATTTAAGTATTTCCACTCAGCTCCACTCAACATTGAATTTTGATTTGTTTTTATAATGCTCAATATTTTCCGGAAAATGCACCTTACAAAAATACGGTAGACTTTCTTTTTCGAAGAGGATTTGAAAAACGTTTAAACGTCATATTTTTCTCGGTCGCAAAATCTCTACACTAGACCCTTAAAAAACACATGACCGCCCTATAAGTGGCACCGCCCTGGATGTATAATAAAATACATACAATAATTTTTGGCTGCAGATATTCATATATATATATATATATATATACAGGGTGTCCCAGAACTCAACGTCAAGCAGAAACGGGGTGACAGGATTGATTGTAACCATCATGAGAAAAATCAGAAAAAAAATCTATCTCATGCAGTTTGAAAATGATGGGCATTTAAGAAAAACCTAGAAAATTGGTCAAACTGTAACCATTTTTCGGTTATTGTGAAACAAACCCAAACAAACCCAAACAAAACCAAGTTTCCTAGAATTAAGACTATTTGTTAAACTATGAATTTAAAATTTTCAAAATTTTTCTACTTTGAAAGGCCCTGCTTTATTTTTTTTCTGATTTTTCTCATGATGGTTACAACCAATCCTGTCACCCCGTTTCGGCTTGACGTTGAGTTCTGGGACACCCTGTATATAATCTTTTATTGTATTATATAAAATCATTATTTTTAATTTGGTTTTTAATGTAAAAGTTATACAGGGTGTTAGGAAAATCGATGCGAAGCCTTAATGGGGTGATATGCCACCTCGTTAGGAACATATCGAACCCAGGTTACCTTAGTCCAAAGTCTAAGGATTTCGAGTTATCATGGTAAGTATGTTTTTCCGAGTTTTCCCAAAAAATTAGGTACTAACTCGTTTACCTCTTACGTTAATGCTATAAAAAAATAGCATTAAGGGGTTGTATACAGTCAGGAGGCCCAAAAAGATCGATTTTTCAAGAATTTTTCTTGAAAAGACCTTTAGCTCTATTAACGTAAAATTTTTTACACATATTATGGTAACTTTTAATTGTATTTTAACATTTTTTATTTGTAAAAGTAATTATTTTGAAAGCTGCTATAGCTGATCTCCGGGAGCACCTCTAAACAAAGGCGTCTTGCGGTGAGCACGATATCTCTGGACTGGATCGTCTAAAATGAAAAAACCAAAAATATTTCGTTAATATAATGGATTATCTTGCGATTGATCGAAGGAATAAGCAAAATAATGATTTTTTACAAAATGGCGGCTTTAAAATAATCGAGTTTTGACGAAAATTTAGGCCTTAAATTGTTTATAAAATGGAAAATATTTATCGGTGAGGAAAAACCTTCGATTAATTACTAGAAAATATGCTTGAAAAGATTGTGTTAAAATTTGAGACTGATCGGTTCAGCCGTTTCTGAGAAATCTCGCTCACCGACTTCAAAAACATGACGTTGAAGTTTGCATCGTTGGAAGGCAACGATTTTTTAAATTATGTTTTCTATTTTTATCTTTATTTTGCCTATTAAGCTCGTAAATTTCTAATGAGAATACGTAAAAATGTTTAAGTGATTTTCACAGACCATATTGGCCAAAAAAGTTGCTTTCCCATTTAAAATAATTATTTTCGTTGCATTCCAACGATGCAAACTTCAACATCATTCAAAAATACAGTTTTGCGAAAAACGCGTTTAAAGTTTCAAACGCACTTTACATATAGACAGAAAACTTGGATTGACAAGAAATTTTCTGTGTGGGTACTTAAATATATGTACATTACGAAAATAAAATAAAAAAAAATCGATTTTTCGAAAATTTCAACTGTATTAACCCCTTAACATAAGGGGTATTTGTATTTTTTGACAAGTTTTGAATGATTCAACACGTTCCATTTAGTTAATTGTCTGTATACAGATGATTGTATTGGTGTTTGTCGATTGAATACACATTAAGGTGCTATACTAATGTGAACGCTGAAAATTTGGGTGATTTTCGGGAGTTTTTTTGAAGAAAAGTATTGAATTAAATGTTTCGTAAAATTAAGAATATATTTGGCTATATTTGACCTATATTACATAATTTTTTCATAGAAAAATATTGTGATCCAAGCGACTTAGGCGCTGCTTTCGGAGGCGCCAAAAAAAAGTTCCTCCACTGCTGACATGATTCCGGCCGATTGAGTAGTTAAAACCGAAAAAGGAAAAAATGTCGTTAAACTGGAAGGTATTTCCTGTAGAATGACGTAGGATTTTCGAAAAATATCAAAATCTAACAAAATCGCGTAGTTATGAAAAAAAGTCTGTTTTCTTGCCTACAAAATGGTCGTTTTCTTCAATGCCAAATCGTCAATTTTCATCCAATCAAAAATATCCTACGTCATTGTACAGTAAATATATTCACGAGTACTCAGTTCATATTTCAAGTCAATCGGATAATTGCTCTTTGAGTTACAATGTCAGCAAATTTGAAAAATCTCATTTCACATTCTTGAAAGTATAAATCTTGAAAGTATAAAAATCTCATCTCACATTCTTGAAAGTATAAAATGTCGAAAAAGGCAAAAAAAAATCGTTTTTTCTTACAGTGCCACACTGGCAAAGCCCCTTAAGGGGCCAGTCCACTTTGGAGCCACGAAAAAAGGCTGTTTTCGCGATTTTTTTAAAAGGATTTTATAAAAGATACGAACATAAAAGTTGTTGGGCTTGATAAATAAAGTCTTGAAATACATTTCTAAAAAAATGTAATTGATTTTTATTCATTTTTAAGTACAACAACTATAGTTTAACGTAACGCCTCAAAAATAGGTGGGCTAGGTAGCTCCATCACAACTCGGCAACGGCTTGTCTGAAACAAAAAAAATCAAAGTCCATTGGATTCAGTACGACACCAGCTACAAAATGACCCTCGGATATGAAGTTTTATCAAAAAATAAAAAAATGGCAGATGAAAAAGGCAAAAAGTAAAAAATCGCGTTTTTTTCGCAGTTTTTCTCAAAAAAAGAGTAAAAATCAAAGTTTTGAGAAAAACGCATTTGAAGTTTATACTATGAAAAACTTACCTGGGTTATGAGTCGGCCGAGCGCGCTATACACTCGGGTAGACGGTCCTGACGTTCAGGTAAAGAAAAAATACTCCGAGAGCTCGTTTTTTCCAAAAATTTTGACACAATATTTCTGAATGTACTTTCTATATGTCATGTAATGTAATTTCCGTAAGTATACATTCAGTATACTTGTATAAATTTGTATAAATAAATACAAATTTGTACAAATAAACTTGTATAAATAAAAGTATAAATGTAAGTATACATTCAGAATGTAATTTCTGAATGTATACTTTCGAAAACAGTAAAAAAAAATCGATTTTTTGAAATTTCCGAAGTAGTCTGGCCCCTTAAGCTAGGCCGCAAATAAGTTTTTAGTTACCAATTATTGTCTGTTTGAAAATTACGAACAAGTTGGTACCTAATTTTGGGAAATTATCCAAAAATCAAATTTGCCATGATAACTCGAGATCCTCAGACTTTGGACTAAGGTAACCTAGGTTAGATATGTTCCTAACGAGGTGAGCTATCACCCCCTTGAAGCTTCGCATCGACCTTCCTAACACCCTGTATATCCACATATACAGTCGAAGCCGGTTTATAACGACATCGCTTACAACGGCCATCGTCTATAACGTCGCTACCGCATGGTCAAGTCGTTATAACCGGTTTTGCACTGTATACACAACTAGTGACCTACGAAAATACCTAGATGGTTACTTTTACGGGGTCGTCGACTTCGTGGATCGCGTCCCTGCAATTTCTCTGTCACCGTCCTTATCTTTCATTCTCTCGTAATTCGTAGCAGACCCAGCGAAGATCGAGAGAAACAAAGACGTCTCATTGCGTGTGTATTTCCAGGAGCTGGGCAACGGTGGTTCAGGTTCGCCGTCGCGTGACGAGGTTCTCGTTGCTCCAATGTCGGTCCAGCCGACGAGGAAGGCAAAGTGCAGTTCCCTCAGTATGGCCTCGCTGCGAAGGTTGTAAAACGATGTCAGAAAAACCACAAACGTCCTTGCAAACAATCAAACATCGTCATACACGTCATTATCACCGCAAAGCTGTTCCCAATTTCGTACGCGCTCGCGCCATCGAGAGAGAGTACAAAACATTCATATCGTTCACACTGCATTTTCCGCTATTCCCCCCTCCCCCCTGCCGCCTGTCATGCGTTTTTCCTCGTGTCAAATGTCTCGTGCTAATTTTTCGCGCTTTGTCCACGTTATCACGTGGGCCTTTCGTCTTTCTGCGTGCCACAGCCGTTCTTGTGTGCTTCGCGGATATCGTGATAGCTGTTTAATCGACCGTGACGCGTTACCGAGTCCCCGTAATACACGCCATGAAGCTTTGTACAAAAAGATCGTAGGGTACCGTGATTCTCAAATTGCTTGTCGCCCCAAACTGAGAAAAGTAAATACGGAATTACTAGTGAACAAGGAAATTTCTATATATATATATATATAGGATGTATCTTAAGAGGGAATGATACCTCATCGCGGTCGGTATGGTAGAACAATTATAGATTCCCAAAAATCTCGAAAACGGCTCTTCAGATCCCGTCGAAACTTTGCCAAACGACGTCAAATAGATAAACGAACAGCTGTCTTCTCCTCAAATTTTCTGAATTTGAGAAAAAAAACTAGATTTGCTTATGATAAGCCAATCTACATTTTTTTCTCAAATTCAGAAAATTTGCGGGGAAGACAGCTGTTCGTCTATCCATTTGACGTCATTTGGCAAAGTTTCGCCGGGATCTGAAGAGCCGTTTTCGAGATTTTTGGGAATCTATAATTGTTCTACCATACCGACCGCGATGAGGTATCATTCCCTCTTAACTACTAGTTTTCCGTTCGTGCAAAGTTGGGCGTAATTTTATTTATAAATACGAATACGAATTTATTCACATCGTGATTTTCGTGTGAATATAAATACAAATTTGTTCATACTTATTGTAAATACGAATACAAATACAATTGTCTTCACAAATATTGTGAATATACAAATAAATTCACAGAAAAAATGGTCAATATTTACAAAAAATCCTGCGAATTAAAAGAAATTCACATAAAAATCTGCGAATGCAAACGTATTCACAAACAATAGTAAATTCAAAAAAATTTACAATATAAGATGTGAATTTTCTTTTCGTATTTAAGACATTAAAATCAAATTCACAATGATTAGATTAAAATTTACACCAAAAGTGAGTTCTTACTTGTTGAGTTCAACACAATGTTTTCTCTCAAAATACGTAAGGACTCACTTGCGGTGTAAATTTTAATATAATTGTCGTGAATTCGATTTTAATTTCCTTCAACTTGACGAAATTCACAACTCATTTTGTGAATTTTTTCATATTTATAATGTAATATTTGAAACGCTGAACTTTTTTTGCAAAAATTTGTAAATTCAAACAATACAAACAATACAAACAAACAATAGTAAATTCAAAAAAATTTACAATATAAGATGTGAATTTTCTTTTCGTATTTAAGACATTAAAATCAAATTCACAATGATTAGATTAAAATTTACACCAAAAGTGAGTTCTTACGTAATTTCGTCAAGTTGAAGGAAATTAAAATCGAATTCACGACAATTATAATAAAATTAACACCACAAGTGAGTTCTTACGTATTTCGAGAGAAAACATTGTGTTGAACTCAACACAATGTTTTCTCTCGAAATACGTAAGAACTCACTTGTGGTGTTATTTTTATCATAATTGTGGTGAATTCGATTTTAATTTCCTTCAACTTGACGAAATTCACAACTCATTTTGTGCATTTTTTCATATTTATAATGTAATATTTGAAACTCTGAACTTTTTTTGCAAAAATTTCTTTGCCTCGACGCAATGTTTTCTCTCAAAATAGGTTAGAACTCACTTTTGATGTAAATTTTAATCCGATCATTGTGAATTTGATTTAAATTTTTCTTAAATACGAAAAAATGCACAACTTATTTTGTGAACTTTTTTGTATTTACAATTTCTGTGAATACATTTGCATTCACAGATTTTGATGTGAACTTTCTTTTAATTCACAGGATTTTTTTTGCCAATATTCACATTTTTTGTGAATATTCACAATGTTTTCTGTGAATTTGTTTGTATGTTCAGAATATTTGTGAATACAATTGTATTTGTATGCATGCGTGTGAATACAAATAAGTGAAGTATGAAAACATTGGTATTTATATTCACGTGAAAGTCACGATGTGAATAAATTCGTGTTCGTATTTATAAATAGAATTACGCCCTACTCTGCGTTCGTGAGCATATCGGGTGTCTCTTTCCAAGCAAAACGTTTTCTTTTTTAAATGTGCGACAAAATTTGGCCGAGATATTCACGAGTAGAGTCCAACGGTGCGTAAACAATGGCACGGTAGTTTCGGCGTCCGAGCGGGAGTGGACACGGGTTTGAATCCCCGTTCGTGCGAGTGGATTCAAATCCATTGATTTTTTTGTTAAGTTCAAATTGAAATTGAAAGTTTTAAGTTTCAATTTCAATTTGTACTTGACAAAAAATCGAATGTTGAAATTTGAATTTTAAATCTTATTCGGTCGCCCAAATAAAGTATTAAATAATAAATAAAAAGTGTTAGACCATTTTCTCCATTGTTTACTCGAAAGATCTAAAGATCTAAAGATTTTTCGAGTAAACAATGCATAACATTGTTTAACATTTTTTGTTTATTATTAAATATCTTATTTGAGCGATCGGATAACGTGTTAAAAACTCAAATATCAAAATTCATAATTGAAAGTTCAAACCCACTTGCCCGAATGTGGATTCGAACCTGCGCCTGCGCTCGCTTGGACGCCGAAACAATGTGCCATTGTTCACTCATCGTTGGACTTTACTCGTGAATATCTCGGCCAATTTTTGTCGCACATTTAAAAAAAAAGCGTTTTGCTTGGAAAGAGGCACCCTATATGCTCACGAACGGAAAACTAGTACTTAAGATATACCCTGTATAAGTTAAAATTTCAAAAATGCATTTCAAAGCGTCAAATGAAATTTCGTTTAAAAAAAAGTTACTCAGGAGTGTTTTGTATTTGGAATTTACCCATTTTTATTCTGCCGAACTCAAAATGGTATTTTGATTTTTACTTCATATATATATATACATATATACATACATACATACATATATATATACATATATATATATATATATATATATATATATATATATATATATATATATATATATACACATACATACATACATACATACATATATATATATATATATATATATATATATATATATATATATATATATATATATATATATAATAGAGTATTCTGTGAAATATATATTACAATATGGAATTATTATTATTGCATATTTTTATAATTTTTATATTATATATATAATGTAAAATTTATAGACAAAGAATATACAAAAAATAATAATAATTCCACAACACAATATTGTAATGTGTACAATAAATACTATATATATATATATATGTATATAAATAGGGTGTCCGTCTTATCTCTGCGACCCGAAATAACACGGTAATTATCGATGTCACCAAAAAAAGTTCCAGACAAAAGTTGTACGGTGTGAAGGGGGCCATCAAATGCGACCCATTTTTTCTTATTTCGATTTAGACGCTGACGCACAGTGAAGCTCACCTCCACTTTTTAAGATGAAATGGTACGTTTTTTTTCAACCACATTGTGGAGCACCTCAAGCCGCATAAAAACATTAGGGGGTCAAAGTCGTTCAAGGTCACTCGAGGTCAGTATCGATGATACGAATCTAAATAGATGACCTTGAATGACCTTGAACGACTTGGACCCTCTAATGTTTTTATGGGGCTTGAGGTGCTCCACAAGATGGTTGAATAAAATGTACCATTCCGTTAAAAAGAGTGGAGGTGACCTTCACTGTGCGCCAGCGCCTTCACCGAAATAAAAAACATTGGTCGCATTTGATAGCCTCTTTAACACCGTACAACTTTTGTCTGGAACATTTTTTTGTGATGTCGATATCTACCGAGTCATTTCGGGTGGTGAAGATAAGAGGGACACCCTGTATATATTGTTTTCCGTATGATATATATTGCAGTATGAAATTATTATTATATATTTATATATTTTTTATTTTATATATATATAATTTAATACGTATAAATAAAGGAATATACAAATAATTATAAAAATTCCACTATATATATATATATATATATATATATATATATATATATATATATATATATATATATATATATATATATATACAGACACACACAAACATATATAGAGATAACACTATTACACTAGTAAACCGTAAGCTTAACTAGGGAGTTACTTTTTGAGGATCACGCGATTTACCCTACCAAAAAGTTATGGTATGCATCATTTCTCAACGTAAGCTCGTTCCATCTTTATACCTTCGTTCTGTCTATCACCCTCCCTCTCTCCGCCCTCGCCCTCTCGTCTTTCCTGATGAAAGAAAAAAAAAATCAAAGGATACATCCTTGGCGTTGCACGAATCGTGTCGCGAGTGCTTGTTTTTGCAAATAATTTGATCGTTGCTTCGAGTGGCTTGACTGACATTTGATAGCGTTACGATCGAGCGCCCGATTGCGTCTCTTCGCGTAGAAGAACGAAGGAGTTTCGCAACGGGCGGAGAGGGGGGGCGGCACTGTGCCGTCCCCTCTCTTTCTTGTACAATTGTCAATATAATTTCTCGTCTCTGTATCTCTCTCTCTGTCTTCTCTCTGTCTTCTCTTGCTTTTATTTCGCGAAACAACGACAAGCCGCGTGTGATGATCCGTCTTTGATACCGAATCGTGCCTGAATTGCGTTCCATTGTATACAGGGACGGTGACGCGAGGCGGAACGGTGCGCGTACCAACTTGTAATTATAAATGTCCGGGCAACATTCGATCGCGTCACCGACCAATTTATTATAAATATATTATATTTCGTCCGCGTGTGTGCCAGGAGAGAGCGATGGAAGGGAAGATAATTGAGAAAAGTCGGTTCAACGCGGTCCGCTTTCGTGTTCTCGATCCTTCGATTATTGCCATTCGTGTATTAATCCCTTTAAGACTGTTGGCGTATGCCGGTTCATCGTCGCCTCTGTGTGGTCTCAAATTTTTAACGTTACTGTCGTTGTACATCCTCATTTTCTCGACCCATCGATGTTCGTTACGCATTGAGAGAGAAAGCATTGTTTCACGCCTGTAAAATATTTCAATATTACTTTATAGCTATCTATTATTATTATTATTATTATTATTATTATTAATATTATTATTAAAAATTATTGAAAGAACGTCACGAAAGAAAACACGCTTTTGTATAAATCGCATCTGTGTATTCATTTTTTGTTTTTCTTTTCTCCATACGCCATTACTAATACCTTGTGCAGTAACCAGCCGCCCGACGTTTTTCATTCGCCTACTTCGACTGACAGAGTATTACACCCTTTTTTTTTTAAGGTGTCGCAATTTGATCATTTGGTGGTGATCAACTACTAGAATTTTTATTCGTAGCTTACGAAATCGACAAGTGCCGTAAAAATGCATTTAAGGAGCGTTCCAGTGTGAACGCTGAAAATTTGGGTGATTTTCGGGAATTTTTTGGAAGAAAAGTAGTCAATTGAATGTTTCGGAAAATTAAGAATATGTTTGGCTATATTTGACCTATATTACATAATTTTTTCATAGAAAAATATTGAGATCCAAGCGACTTACGCGCTGCCCTCGGCGGCGCCAAAAAAAGGTCCTCCACTGCTGACATGATTCCGGCCGATTGAGTAGCTGAAACCTAAAAAGGAAAAAATGTCGTTAAACTGGAAGGTATTTCCTGTAGAATGACGTAGGATTTTCGAAAAATATCAAAATCTAACAAAATGGCGTAGTTATGAAAAAAAAAGTCTGTTTTCTTGCCTATAAAATGGTCGTTTTTTTCAATGCCAAATCGTTGATTTTCATCCAATCAAAAATATCCTACGTCATTGTAGAGTAAATATATTCAAGAGTACTCAGTTCAAATTTCAAGTCAATCGGATAATTAAATCCAGCTTTTTGAGTTATAATTCAGCGAATTTGAAAAATCTTATGTCGAGAAAAACGCGTTTAAAGATTTAAGGGGAGGCTAGGGGTTTCGCGTGAAAAAAAAAACACTTTTTTGCGAATTTTTTTTCATCTATATCGATAGAGTAAATTTATTGAAATCTTTTGTACATTGTTAAGTGTCATTTGAAGAACGTTACGTGAAATTTGTACGCGAAAATATCCACGAACAAGCCGGTGACAGAGCTTTTCCAAGAACGCCATTGGAAAAACACGATTTGCGGTGTTCACTGTATCTCAGCTAGAAATTATCTGAAATCAAGTACCATTAAAATTTCGTCAAAGTATCAAATCCTCCCCCCAACGGTCTTTGATAATTTTTTTTTAATTTATAAATTTTTGGTGGTCGTGTAAAGTGAAAAGTGCTATTTTTCACGAAAAATTCCGCCATTTTGGGGGTGGAAAACCCCCTCAATGTAAAAAAAATCTCAAACTAACCGTTGGGGGGGGGAGGGATTTTATATGTAGAAAGTGTGTCCCAAGTTTGAAATAAATCGGTCATGTAGTTTTCAAATGGCAGTGAACACGGACTTCGAAAAAGTGGTTTCGAGAAAACGCGTTTGAAGTTTAGAGAAGTCGGAGCTACAGTGTTGGAGGAGCGGGACTAAGTAGTCAATAACTTCGAGAGTTTTGCTCTGATTGACTTGAAGTTTTGGGATTATATTCTTGAAATGTTTAACTATAAGAAAAGACAAAAAAAATCGATTTTTCAAAAGTGCAAACTCCTACCCTCCCCTTAAGGGAGACTTTGTCTTTGAAGTGCCATATTTCAGGTGTTAACATTTTATTTTTTTTAAAGGAAACGAGTAAAGCTTTTTGAGTGCGGTTTTTTTTGCTTTTATTCATGATATACAGAACGTTAAAAACATGAAAAAAAAACCCAAAATGGCGGCCGTTGCAGCTCCGCGAAAACAGGTCCTCAAATCGCGGGAGGTAAACGGCTGACATCACTGCGCCCTCTTTGTTGATCTGAAACACAAATTCAAAGCATATTATCAATCTGTGACCCCTTGGTCATGGAATGACGGATGGGTTTTTCGTTTATTACAAATTTCGGAAAATGGCGGCAATTTAAAAAAAAAAGAATTTTCGCGTTTTTTTCTTCGCATAAAAAGATAAATAATAAATGCAAAAATGTATCTATCGAAAAAACGATCCGTCATTCCGTGAAGACATATTTTCTGAGTATGCTCTCCAAATTTCAGGTCGATATGTTAATTACAGCGGTCATGAGAATGTCAGCCATTTTTAAAAACGTGTTTTCGAGAAAAACGCGTTTAAAGTTTTGTAATGTGTTTACACAAATGTGTTTGTAATTACCGCTAATCGGCAATGCCTGGTCCATAGAGGCATCCCTCCTCTTCTTCTAGCTGCTCATGTTGAGCCGCTAACATCTCCCGCTGGGCACAAAGGACAAAGTCGATTTTGGAAAGCCCTTAACTATCGATTTTGGAAAGATAAAATTATTAGAGATACGGCCTTGAAATTTCCACAGGATATTCTTGAAAGTATAAACTGTCGAAAAAGGCAACGAAAAATCGATTTTTTGAAAGTGTCGCACCGGTATAGTCCCTTAAATTTTACATTTCAAATTTCCGCGCGAAAACGCCGCCATGCTGCTTCGGTTCGTGACGTCACTTGCATAGTAAACATCGACGCTGTGCCGATTGTGAATGCGTAAATTTTTTTGGTTAAAAGTGAGTTATAATCCCTATCATCGGTGTGTTGTTCCTAAATGTGAAGAATACTAGTGTAAAAACACCGGGAACGTTGTGGATTAAAATGCCAATTGATATAAATATGAGGAAGACTTGGTTAAAACTTGCGAGAAGAGATCCAAAGTCATAGTCCGAAAAAAAACACATTTGTTCTCTTTTGAAGTATAGATGACTATTTGAAAATTTGCAATTGACTATGACAAACGAGAATATATAGTTGACGCTTTCTTTCACAGGTTAGAGAGTAATACGTCTACCGCTTTCTTTGTTTACTATGACAATGACGTCACGTCGGAATCCATTATGGCGGCTACCGTTTCGCATGTTAGTTGACCAGATGGAAAAAGTATTTTTCTAAATGAACTATAAAATTTACTTTGCGTTTTTATAAATCAACACCAACATTATTCGATTGCTTATTGCGAAAACAACCTTATCTATACATTCTTAGTATTTTTCTCACATAGAGTAAAATACCATATTGAGGGAAGACGAGGCAGGCGAAAAAAACAACGAAAAAATCTAAACTGGAGCGCTACTTAATGTTTTTGAAATATATTATTATTCCCGCTATCGCTTTTCCGCGTATTTATTTATTGTAAGTTGTAGATCTTATTTATGAAAAAACATTCCATTTATTCGAAAGATCCGGCAACTCTGTAGATTGTGATCGCAATATTTTGTCCTCATTCGATTCCAAAGGCCTTTCGGCTCCCGGCCCTTTGTGGATTTGCCTGTTTTGCCTTCTTGGCCAATTAAAAACTCATTTGCAAAAGCTTCGCCAAAGTTTTTTTTTCGTCGTTTTTCTCGTCTCTCGTCTTTCCTCGTGTCGCACGCTTCGATGATTCGCTCGAGTCTTCGAGGTGCGAAGAAGTCACGAGTTTCACCACAAACAAACCCAAACAAACTCTCCTCACTTCGAGAGGCAAAAAGATTGAAGAAAAAAAATCCACTTTTCTTCTACAAACCAGACGACAAAACGATCAAATAAACTTTGAAAAAAATAATGGAAGAATGCTTGTTTCTTCGAGTTGAGGAAAAGGACACGCAAGAATGGTTCCCAAACTTGATCGTGCAAAAACGTTGGTACGAAGTTACGCTTCCATCAGTCTCCAAAACGTCGCTGAAAAAAACTCCCTAGTATATGAGGAAAGATAATAATGAATATATAATAATAATAAATAAATAATAAGAATAATAACAATACTAAATAAATATTGCAAAAAATATTATTTATTTATTATTATTCTATATTCATTATCATTCTGCCTTATCTACTAAGGTTTTTTTCTAGTTACTTTTCTAGTTACTTTTCCACCAGTATTGAAAAGTAACTTGAAAAACTTCCTGGTAAATGAGAAAAGATGATGGATATACAATAATAATAATAATAAAGTAATAAAAAAGTAACGAAAATATAAAGTATAATTTTTGTATTACTAACGATTACTTATTTATTATTGGTATTTATTCATTATTGATATTGATTATTTATCATTATATTATTATTATTATATATTCATTATTAGCCTTACTTATTTACTAGGGATTCTTTCTAGTTACTTTTCTAGTTCCCCTGCCACCACTTTAAAAAAGTCACTTGAAAATACTCCCTAGTAAATGGGAAAAGGTAATGATTAATATATAATAATCAGAATAATAATAATAAAATAGAAAAAAACATATGTAACATTTTTTTAAATTATTTTTAATCATTTATTTGTTATTTATTAATTGTTGGGAATACAAATAAGTCTCTGCCGTTTGACAAAAGATGGCCCCACCAGGAGGTTATGGTTGAAATTGTCAGATGGAAAACGTCATATCGTAAGGTTGGACATCTGGCGAGGCCATAACTTTGAAATATTAGCGATTTTGTATCAGCATCGCATAATTTTTTTCGTTCGAAAATGTCGAGTGTTGAGCCGAATAAGCGTCATTTGCGGGAACTTTACAACTCTTATTTACTTCTTTAATTTGAAGAAATCTGCAGCTGAGGTGCATCGATCGCTTGTAGAAGAGTGAGTCTGCTTTGAGGGGTTAAATGCAGTCAGGACGCCCAAAAAGATCGTTTTTGGGAGAGAAGACCTTAAAATCTATTAACGTAACAATTTGTACACATATTATGGTAACTTTTAACTGTATCTCTGGACTGGATCGTCTAAAATGAAAAAACCAAAAAACTTTCGTTAATATAATGGATTATCTTGTTATTGATCGAAGGAATAAGCAAAATAATAATTTTTTGACAAAATGGCGGCTTCTAAAAAAATCGATTTTTGACAAAAATTTAGTCCTTAAATTTTTTATAAAGTGGAAAATATTTATCGGTGAGAAAAAACCTTCGATTAATTACTAAAAAATATAATTGAAAAGATTGTGTTAAAATTTGAGACTGATCGATTCAGCCGTTTCCGAGAAATCCTGCTCACCGACTTTGAAAACAGAGTTTTGAGAAAAACGCGTTTAAAGTTTCAAAAACACTTTCGAACGCTCTGACGCGTCATTACAAATGTGCGCGCAACTTCGAGAATATTCGCAGGATTGACAAGAAATTTTCTGTGTCTACTTTAATATATGTACATTACGATTTTTTTTAATCGAAAAATTTTACTGTATATAACCCTTTAAGTGAGGGAAGTTGTCGTGAGTGGTTTAAAAATTTAAGAACGGTGAGTTTGACTTCGACAACAAAGAACGTAGCGGAACGCCGAAACGAAGACGCGGTTTCGGAAGCATTATTGGAGGGAGACTCGTGCCAAACGTAAAAGTCCCCGCAAATGACGTTTATTCGGCCCAAAATTTCACATTTTTGCACGAAAAAAAATTATGCGATGCTGATACAAAATCGCTAATATTTCAAGGTTATGGTCTTCCCAGATGTCCAACCCCGCCCCCTGACACTGGTAGATAAATGCTGTCCGCAAAATGTCCTTGCCGCACTGTGGCGCTAGTAGTCGTGTGACAAGCATACATATATATGTATGTTGCGCCGGTGTTTCGAATATTTTACATAAATAAAAGTCTGTTGATATATTTGAAATGATTTTCCGTTCTAATGATTTTCCATTCGAATACAATAAATAACGTCGCGATAACGATAATAGGCGAAAGCCACGAAAGTGTCGAATCGTTCAGCTGATCGGAGCATTTAGACCCGAAGGCTGTCACATAACAGCCAACGTTAGGTAGTGGCGATTTCAAGAACTAAAGAGCCGGGACAAAACGCGTTTCCGTTTATCGTATAGGAATAGGTAGGGCAGTGTCAAGGGGCTGTTCCGACCTCACGATATGACGTTTTACATCTGACAATTTCAACCATATGTAGCTTCTTGACTACCAAAATATGGGGAAATGGACTTGCGAAGGCGGAAAAGTGTGTATTTTCGTGGATGTACTAGGTAGAAACAAACTTTATTAGATCGCAACCGGCAATGCCGCGAGACCGGAAGTCCTCGTTCAATTTTTTTTTCTTTCGCTAGAGCTCTAGGGTTACCTTATCTAGTGAATCTTGGGGAGTTTTTGTTTTTCCACGGTGAGATATTCGGGGCGCTGTGTTCGCGTGCCAGCTGATCCGAGCCGCTACACATAACCTCCTAGTAGCCATCGGGCCATCTGTTGTCAAACGGTGGAGACTTATTTGTACTCCCAATATTATTATTATATATTCGCTATCTTTCCTCCTTCACTAGTGATTTTTCTAGTTACTTTTTGAGAACACGTCTATATTACTGGCAACGTAACTAGTGAACCAAAAGAGTACTAGGGACTTGTTTTACGATGATCAATTTTGGGATAAAGTTAGCCTAACTCAAGAAAGACGAATTCTTTGATCGTATGGTCTAACAGAGAAAGTGAAAGAGAGCAAAGCGTGACGAAAATATCTCGATTTTGTAATCCTGTGTCTCTTTCAATTACTAGAAACTGTTCAGCGGAGGTCGTACAGGACAAGGCAAAGCTCTGAGACGAGGGGACGAGCGTACGCGATAAATCTTCATCGACGTGCTCTAGTTACTTTCTATTTTCCCTTGCAACGAGGCTCCTCGAGGAACGTCACGCTGCGCCGCGGCGGAAAAAGGAGAGAAGCGCACTCGCCCATCGTGCCGAACGATGTGAAAATCTTTCTTTTGTAATCATTTTTTCTTCATCGTTGACTCTTCTACAGTGACGGAAAGCGAATTTTTACGTAATTTGTCCGAGAAGGGAGAATTTCTCCACGGTGGCATGAAAGAGACGAAGAAGATCGAATAATTTATCAGTGCGTCGCATCGTTATTTCTAACACGAAATAACGATATTGTGTCACGATACTTTTTTTCTTTCTTTTCAGTCACGTCTCGTGAAAAAAATTACACGAAAATAATTGTAGCGCTCTTTGATCCCAATGATCGTCGGAGTCGCGAAATTACGTCGACCGGAAGTGAGCTCTGCTCGCCAAATATTGGAATGCGATTGAGAATCTTCGTTTACTTTTTTGTTCTCCGGTTGTTTTCTTCTTGGTTTCGTGTCGAAAACGAGTCCATGGTCGTTGCGTTCGAAACAACGTTACACGTAATGGGGCTCCGTGCTGGTATACCCAAGTTTATCCAAGTTTGGTCCCCTCGGTGAAATAACGTTGAATTATTCAGGACGCGGATGAGTGTAGCGCGGACGGCGAACTTTGTGCCAAGTGCCATAATTGTGCCTGTTAGATGGGGAACGAGATTCTTACTGTTTCACGCGCACACGTACAAACACACGCTCTCTTACACACACACATACATACATTCTCTCTCTCTCTCACACACACACCCACACTCACACACACAGTCTCTTACACACACACACATAAACACACTCTTTCTTACACACACATACACACACACACACATTTTTACGCACGCACACACACTCTTTCTTACACACACACACATTTTTACACACACACAAACATGCGCGCGTACACACACACACATACACGCACACACACACTTACACGTCGTTGTCAAAACGTTGAAATAGCTTTTACAACCGAATGAATGCATTACGACGCGAAACGCCAAATGTTATTGTACAAATGCGTCAAGCGAAAGTGGAATTGTCTCGGCCGTGTATTTTGCAAGGGTGAATGGGAAATATGTATGTACATGGGAAAAAGTGATTTTGGCAAAGTACGCAGATCGGCACGTTTGGCAGTTTTGAGGATGGTAAACGAAGTCGAATGTGGTAAAAATTCTCCATAAAAGTAAACCTGGTGAGGCAGGAACTATGAGCAGTGGGAATATTTTCTCCCCTATCGGACTAGGGAGAAAACTTTTCTCACGAAAGTTGCATAGTTCGAAGGGGGTCCGAGTGGTGGCTGCGAGGCTCATCCAAGTGAAGGTAATTCCTTAGATAAGTGACTCGAAAAATGAACCTAACATTTTGTTTTGCTATTTTTTTGTTGATAAATCCTAACAAGCCCAATGTGGGCGTCGAAATGTTCAAAAATGTCCAATTTTGTCACGTGTTTTCGCGAACTTCAAAACCTCATAACTTCTTATGGGAGGGTGAATTCGAGCTTCCCTTGACTGAATATCATTTATAAGTCAATAAATGAGAAAATAGCGAGAAAATAATTTTGGGGTCGTTTTTCGGACAAGTCACTTATCTGAAGAATTGCGGAAGGCGCTTCGGAGATAACCTTTATTTTTACTAATGGGACAACTGCTTTTGTTTTCTTCATGTTTTATCAAGGCACTGTAAATAAAATCTCACACCAAGTTTCAAGAGGATCGATTGACGTCTAGCATGAAAAATGCGTAAAAACTAAATTTCAACGTTTTTCAAGTTGATAATGAGTGAAAAAACGGTGCAAACACTTACTCCTATAAAACATGCTCAAAGCGATGACCACCACTTGCAATGTTATTCGCATCGATTGTACAGTCTTGCTTTTCATTGAAGGGAACACGCATTATGATGGAAATCACAAAATTCTCACGTCTTTCTAAAACAAGTTGATAATATTTTTACTTGCGACCAGTGTCAACGAAGGCCTTGACTTTGCTCACAAGAAACATCACTTAAGGGGTAAGGCCACTGTAACGGCCCAAAAAAAAGGTTTTTTCACTAATTTTTTGCTCCCGAAATTGAAGGTATTTGAAAAAAAACTTTTAATGGTGTTATCGGGCATACATTAAACTTTATTATAAAATTTTTTTACAGTAAAAAAAAACAAAATGGCGGTTCCACAGCTATCTTCCCGGGACATGTTTTGCTTCCAGGGCTCCGCGGCACGCAGCACCACTGGTGCACTTTTGAATCTAGAACAAACAAAAAACCATTAATCTAGAGGGCTATAGCTAGAGAATGTCGATCGGATTTTAAAAAGTATCAATTTTTGTGGATTTGGCGTGCGTTTGAAAAAAAAAATTGATTTTTGACGAAAAAAACGGCAAGTTTTTTGCTAATAAAAAATCAATAAATAAAGTTCTTGAAAATTCCGATCGACATTCTCAAGATAATGTAAATGTTCACATCTGGTTAAAATTTCAAGTAAAAAAAATGAAAATTGTTCGAGTTATGCTGCGTGCCATTTTGAAAAACCATGTTTCGAGAAAAACGCGTTTAAAGTTTTGCGAATAGTTTTTTATTGGAAAAAATTAAAAAAAGAAGTTAAAAGGATTTAAACTATTTTTAAACTAGAGGGTTTAAACTATTTTTTAAGCCAATAAAAAAAAATCGATTTTTCAAAAAATTTACAGTGGCCTTACCCCTTAAGTGTTCATCTTCGATTTTGTTGAAACTCAGATATGTGATAAAGCATTGAAAACTATTAGACACGTATTTTTTTTCAGCGGCGGAAAAACATTTTTACGGGGGAAACCACTCCTGAATGAAAGGCGTGTCACCCCTTAAGGGGTACTCTCACTTTAGACGCTAAAAAAGGCTATTTTCATGATTTTTTTCGATACACTGAGAAAAAAGGAATCGTTGAATGTGCAAAATGCATTTTGTTGTCTCGAAATTGTGTTGTTTTAACAGTTGCTCAGACATGCTAAATAAGCTACAGTTCACACCACTATACTATTTTATTATGCCAATAAAAAATCAAGTCGAACGTATTTAAAGATACATTTTGTTAAGGGGGGATTGTCTTTTTTTTTCGCAAAATTTACCGCTTTTTGGGAATTTTTTTGTGAAGAAAGTATACAACGGAAAACTTGTGAAACTTGGCATATAGTTTTATTGATCTGTTTACTACATACAAAAAAATTTTTAAACAATTTCATCAAAAAATCCGCCTCCTACCCCCCTCGACGCGCGATGGTCCTTTTTTGATGGTGTGCACGATTACAGCCTTCACGTTCATCCTGCAACAAAAACCCAAAAAGCATTTTACTTTAGACACATATAGCTATCGTTCGATGAAGGGAAAAAAAAAATTGACGATTTGGTGACGTTTTGAACTTGAAGTATCGATTTTTCGAAAAAAAATTGATCGATTTTTTGTTATAAATAAAAAACTATTAAACGTATTGCTTTTTTGCTTCATCAAACGATAAAAGAATGTCAGCTGAGCATTCTGTCCAAATTTGAAGGCAATCGGTTGAATAGTTTTTGAGAAATCGTGCACACCATCAAAAAAGGACCATCGCGCGTCGAGGGGGTGGGAGGCGGATTTTTTGATGAAATTGTTTAAAAATTTTTTTGTATGTAGTAAACAGATCAATAAAACTATATGCCAAGTTTCACAAGTTTTCCGTTGTATACTTTCTTCACAAAAAAATTCCCAAAAAGCGGTAAATTTTGCGAAAAAAAAAGACAATCCCCCCTTAAACCAACTGAATTTTGGATGGATGAACGAATTTGTTTTTTTTTGTTTCAGTGTAGGTTTACATTATAGGTATTGATATAAAAGTTGTTACACTTAATAAATGCACTTTCGAAATACGTGAAATTTTTTTTTCAAATGTATTTACATAACCTAAACAAACTTTAAACGCGTTTTCCTCGAAACAACGTTTTTCTACGGCTTGTTGATAAGATCTTCGAAACCACTGAACAGATCCTTGCGAAATTTTAACCACATATTCTTTACATCTATAGCTATACCGCATATAAAGGATTTTTTCAAATTGTGATATCTACTATTTTTTTGTTGCCATAAAAAGTGAATTTTTTTTTTCGAAACATGTCCGTCATTTTGTGATATTTGAATCTATCAAAAATCGTATGATATGCGCTATGGTCATTAACATACTGAATCTAGAACCGTTTGATTTTTTGTTTCGGATGATCCATCTCCGACACTTCATCAACAGCGCAGACACACAATTTTTTCAGGACATTTTTTAACTACCATTTTTCTCTATAAATGGTGACTTAAATAAATAATTTTTTTTAAATGTATTTCGAAAGTGTAATTATGAAGTGTAACAACTTTTATATCAATATCTATAACGTAAACCTATTAAAAAATTCATGAAAATAGTTTTTTTTTTCAAGCGTCTAAAGTGAGAATACTCCTTAATTTAGTTTTTAAAAAACTACTTCTACAGTAGATTTTTCGTCGCTTTACATCGAAAGAATTTTGGTTTTTGTTTCATTCAGATCGGTGGACTGCTTGTGGGTTAAACTGCAAAACCACCCCTCGACACGCCACAACTTTGAGGGGTGGTTTCCCCCCTTAAGACCGGTTTTTCGCCGAAAAACAAAAATACGTGCTTAATAGTTTTCTATACTATTGAAAACAAGTTGATGAGATTTCTAGTTGCGATCGATTTTAGGCTATAAAACGTTGAAATTTCTTTTTTCAATGTTTGCCAAATCTCAATCGATCATGTTGAAATTTGGCGTCTGAATTAATTTTTCCTGCAAACACTTGATCCTATGAATGGTGCTCAAAGCGATGGCCACCACTTTCAATGCACGCTTGCCTCTGATTTGCAGTGATTGGATTGTCTTATCAAGGGATAACACCACAGAAAACAAGGCCAAACTTTGACAATTTTTTTCTGAAGTATGAAAAAAGAAATAGGATTTCTTTCGAGAGGGTTTATTTAATACATATAAAAGTATTGAAACAAAAAAAATTTATTATAATTTTCATACAAAATGGCGGTGACAGAGTCCATTTCGAAAAACGTGTTTTTCACAAATAGCTTCACGGGAGGACGGTTTTCTCGTAAATTATAAGTACCTGGAACAAAAACCAACAAAAATTACAATCTATATATTATCAGCTATGGGACTACTTAGGGATTTTTTAAATCAAATTTTGAAAAAAATCGCGCACTTTGAAAGAAACAAATCGATTTTTTGCCCAGAAAATAAGCAGTAAATTGTTTATTGAAAAAAAGTTTACACGAAAGAAGTCCGAGGCGCTGCGGCAAAATCGATAATTGAACCTTAAAAAAAAAATTCGCTACAGGAATTGCATATTGTTTTTATGACCCTAAAGTATTTTTTAAGCCAAAAAAAAACGATTTTTCCCAAATCCTAGAGTGGTGTTATCCTTTAAGGTAGTACGAGCGCGCAATCTTGATTTCTATAAATTTTGTTCAAATTTTAACCAGACATTGTTCATATCATTATGCATGTTCGAGTGAAATTTCAGAACAGTCGACTATTTAGATTGGGAGATAATGGGTTTTAAAATTGCAACTTTGAACACTGCAGGCTCTGCTTTGAAATTTAGACAGAATAATTTTCCGTAAAAAAATATTTGTCCCCTACAATAAGGAGGCACATGGCAACACTGCAGAACAGTATTGTTCAATATTTCGAGAAAAAAATAATTATCGCGTTCCTAAAGTGAAAAATCTTGTCGTAAAAAAATATTTGCATTATAAATATTAATATTTTATGTTGTTTATGTTATCTTCATTGACAAATAAAAGTGTTGGTTCATTGATAACTAATTAAAAAATTTGTTCGATTAAAAATTACTTTCGAATGAAAATTGGTGTTGCAGTATTATTTTAAATACTTTGTTTACATTGTTTGCAACTAAGAAACTTATCATCTTGTTTTGGATAAGCAGTGAGAAGTTTCTGATTTCCATAATAACCTGTTATCTCTTCAATGAAAAGTACTACGAGAGAACTTCCTTCTGTCGCTACGGACTCACTGAAAACATCGAAATTTCATTTTTATCAGTTTTTTAATACTAAATCATGATCGATGATTTTAAAATTTCCTGAGTGAATTCTTTTCCAGTTCCTTGATCAAATTTTGAAAAAAAAAATCAGTAGATTGATTTTAAAAAATGGAGGTGACCTTCAAATCTCCAAAACGTCTCCACGTGGGTGAACGTCGTAGCCACCGTTCGATGACCCCCTTCGAACTATGCAACTTTACGAGGAAAAGTTTTCTCCTAAGTCTGATAGATTAAAAAATATTTCTACTGCTAATAGTTGTCGCCTCACATTTCAAGCACGGTGACAATTATATGGTAGCCATGTGTTTTTCAAGGGTGCGGACATTTTACGACCGAGAAAAATATATCTACAGCTCTTTAAAGTCCTCTGCGTAAAAAAATGTATCGTATTTCTGCGATGGCCGGTATTTGTCAGAAAAAAATGTAGCATTCGGGGAAAAAAAAGTCGAAATACCATTTTGAATACGGCAAAATAAAAATAGGTAAATTCCAAATCCAAAGCAATCCCGAAATTTTTTCCTTTAACGGAATTACATTTCGTTTGACCCTTTAAAATGCATTTTTGAAAAAATTTTCTCGATGACGGGATGCAGAGAAAAAGTATTTCAGGAGGGTTTTGCATTTGGAATTTCATTATCTTCATTCTGTTGCACTCAAAATGGAATATATATATATACATATGGTGATAAAAACGAAAAAATGTAGAGCTCAAATTTGTTCGTGTTATATATATATATATATATATATATATATATATATATATATATATATATATATATATATATAACACGAACAAATTTGAGCTCTACATTTTTTCGTTTTTCTCACCATTCAATTATCTTAAAAAAATATTGTCGCGGAATCTGCGAGCGGTCAAAAAATATTTAGAGGTCGCTCAAGCCTCCCAAAAATGCAACTTTTCTTTAAAAAAAAAACCATTTTTTTCTTTCGTTTACTTCTTACCTATGAATTTTACGCTTTATAATTTTTAAATTAAACTCGCCAAAGTTCTAACCGACCATTCAATATTTAGTGGTCGCTCAAGAGCTTCGAAATTTTCAATTGTCCCGATTTTTCTCTCTTCTCACTCATAAATTT
The DNA here is from genome assembly GCA_964007375.1 of Ophion obscuratus. Lineage (NCBI taxonomy): Eukaryota > Metazoa > Arthropoda > Insecta > Hymenoptera > Ichneumonidae > Ophion > Ophion obscuratus. Next base: position 5,795,231 of record OZ023320.1, read on the forward strand.
TAGTTTGTAAATTTATCAAAACAATTTATCCTTTTTTTTCTTAAGAAACAGATTTTTTTAATTTACCTCACAGTTCTAACCCGATAAAACGGGGGACCTATAATTTTGTTTACGAACAAGAGCTTTAGAGAATTATTTTATGAGAACAAATTCTTGGGTTAGTAGTGTGAGGTAACTTTGAAAAATCTGTTTCTAAAGAAAAACGATTAATTGTTTTGATTATTTTGCAAAGTATCAAATTTATGAGTGAGATGAATTGAAAAAAATTGCCGAGAATTCGAAATTTCGAAGCTCTTGAACGACCACTAAATATTCATTGACTGGCTGCAGTTTTCTCGAGGTTAATTTAAAAATTATAAAGCCTGAAATTCATGGGTAAGAAGTAAACTAAAAAAAATCAATTTTTAATGAAATTTTGAATTTTTGGGAGGCTTGAGCGACCTCTAAATATTTTTTGACCGCTCGCCGATTTCGTGACAATTTTTTTTTCTCTTTGAAGAAGATAATTGGATGGTGAGAAAAAGGAAAAAAAAGCTCATATTAGGGCCACTCTAATATATATATATATATAAATATATATATAAATATATATATATATATATATATATATATATATATATAAATTGCAGTCGTTTACATACTGGCTTCGTAAAAATATATTTCAAAAAAGTTCGCTTCGTTCGCTTCCTCCGCCAAGCATTGAAGAATCTTTTCGAGTTTTTTTTCTCAATATTCCGATCGGTCTTAACCAAATGATTCTAAAATTTGCGTGAATCACAATTGAATTCCCGAATTTTTATTACTTTCATTGTTAAAAAGAAAAATCGCAAAGTGACGTTCAAATGATTGCTAAGGGATTCGGGATTTTGATTTACAAAAAAAAAAGTCGCTTCGCCTACACTATTCTCGTATGAAAAGAAGAAAAAAAAAAACTTTGCATTGCTATTGTCCGAAGTTTCGGCTACTCGTGAAAAACGCTTGAAATTTCAACGGAAATTGAGTTCCAAACGTGACCTATATCGGGGCTTGTGCGCATTTGTGACGTGCTTAGTGTGAAAACGGGACATTCCTGCAATTGGTCGTAATGGGCCGGAAACGAGAGATTATTCGGCACTATGTGTTTCCCATTCTCCCGGTGGGCGAGGAGGCGCCGTAATGGCAAGAGGGTTAGGGGCATGGGAGTGAAAGAAATAAAAAAAAAAAAAAACAAGGGACAATCCCAAATATCGAGCTTGCCAAAAATCGTAAATATTTTGTACGTATACGATTTAAGGAGCAGGCAAAGAAAATCGGGCTTGTCCGCACAGCGTCAATGAAAAAAAAAAAAAACGTCTTGTTTAAGCACAGCTTTAAGAGCTGCCGAAATATTTCGACTCAAAACCGGCTCTAAAAATTTCAAAATTTGTTAAAAACTGCTTTTTCAAGCGAAAACCGGCTCTAAAAATTTCAAAATTTGTTGAAAACTGCTTTTTTTTCGTTTTTGAGTCGATTTTGAGTCAAAATATTTGAGCTGGTTTTGAGTCAAAATATTTCGGGAGCTAATAAAGCTGTGCTTGAATACGACGATTTTTTTTTAAATTGACGTAATGTGGACAAGTCCAGTTTTATTCGCCTGCTCTTTAGTTAACTGTTCGTGCGAACGAGCTTGTGTTTTTTTTTGCACGAAAAAGTTCGACTTTCGATGGTTCGAAAGAAAAAAAATCGCGAAAAAAGATAAAGAAGGATAAAAAAAGGAAAATTTCGACGCAGCTGGTGTACAATTTTTCGATTACTCGTGCTGCACGAAAAATGTACCGAGTGCCAAGTGACGTAGCGAAGAAAAAAAAAAAAATAAACCTCGGAGAAAAGTGACTCGATAATTGCACGCACTAATGCGTGCAAATATTGCAAGTTGTACAATAATCGTTGATGCGCGGAAAAATATCGTTACTACGCCGAGCGCACGATTTTTTTCGAGCCTCTTCTTCGAGTCAATCGAATCGGCAATCGCAACGAGTTCTCCGATCGAACACGAAAATGTTTTTTTTTTTTATAGGGCTAGTTTTAAGTATCAGCGCGTCGAGGGCTTGGATTTGATAAAAAAAGGGTCAATTTTTTCGAAAAAAATCCCAGGGAAGAATTTATACGTGACGAATGAAGAGAAATATTTATACTTAAAAAAAAACTCCCGGGGACGAATTTACACACATCGAATATAGAGCAATAATTGTACTGAAAAAAAAAAACAACCGCGAAAAATGTATAAGCAACGAATACAGGGCAACATTTGTACTTTTTGAAAAAGAAAACTCGCCGGGACGAATTTATACGCAACGAATATAAAGCAGTGTTTGTACTTTTCGAGAAAAAAATCCCGGACAAAATTTATACGCAACAATTATAAAGCAGAATTATACGCTTTGAAAAAAAAACAGATCTGCTTAAAAATTTATATGCAATGAATTTACAGGAATATTTGTGCTATTCGAAAAAAAAAATCCCCGACGAATTTATACGTACCCAATATGGAGGATTAACATCGTCTCTTACGAGGATAAAAATCTACTACATATCTGTCACAATTTTTTTTTTACAAAGTCGACGCAAAAACATTCGCCTCGTATCATAGGGATAAAAGGGGAAAAATATGTGGCAAGAATCACGGTAATTGGCGCATCATTCTTTTCCCCCGGGTGAGATGGGGCGGTGGGGTTGGCTGGATTTTCTATAAAAGTCCGTCGAGATATTTCTACGTTGTGGAAAAAAAAACCTACCGTAGCGATTTATTTCCATTACTACTCGCCTCAGGTCCTTTTTTTTACTTTACGAAATTTTGAAAAATTAATCACGAATTTGAAAAGGAAAACGGGTTTTTCAAGTGTAAAAGGTATATATATATATTTTTTGCAATAAAAAATTCGAATTACACTTTTTTGCAATAAAAAAATTGCTTTATATATTTATTCTTGCAATAAAATATACGTTTAAAATTTTTTTGCAATAGAAAATCTATATACTTATTTATTTTGCATTAAAATAAATCGATTTATATATTTGTTCTTGCGATAAAAAATTCGATATACTTATTTATTTTGCAACAAAAAAGTCGATATTTTTATTTGCAATAAAAAAAAACGCTGTGCACACAAGCACAGTAGGACACAAAAAATATTTTCCCATTTTCCCATCCACCAGTCCGTTTGATCAATTTTGCTTTTTTTCGAATTTTTTTCTTTCGAAAATTCACCTTTTTCGCCCTCTTTGTGTCCATTTATAAGAAAATCCTTCTCTGTTCCATTTTGCCAGTCTACGAGCGTTCAATTGCCCACAAAACTTCGCGTACACCACGTGTCACGTACTAGATTTTTTGCAATCTGTCGATACTCCCCCCCCCCCTCCCCGTTTATTTATAGATTCGAGTGTGTACAGAAATAATTCCATAGGGTCTTCTGCGGAAGGATTTTTGAGTTTGACGAATGCGAGAGTGAACGAGGACTTGGTTTGAGTCGTCGACTCGTCAGATCACGAAGGATAATTTACGACAGAGTAATTTTTCGTACGCGCGATTTTTAATGTTTGTCGGCGGGTAAAAAAAAATGTGTCGTATCGCGGGGCCGAAACTTTGCCCGGATTTGCATCCATACGTTGCGTCCCGAAACTGTGCGAACTGAGAGACTACCTCGATCGTGCACACAGCAAAACCCAAATAAGCCCAGGCAGCTGGACTGTAAAACTGCTGGTACAGTTCTGTAAATGAAACCTCGTCTAGGATGTGAAGGAGTTAAAGTATGACGGGCTTGAAAAGAGGGCGTGGAAAAAAAAGGAACATATCAATTCTGAAAGTTGGGCGAAAAATAAAATCGCGCGAACGATTTTTTACGATTCACGCCTGCATTACTGTAAATATTTTTTAGTTACGGCTTCAGCTAAAGGGACGCGAATATACATGTGCACAGACACGCAGAGTATGTGGTACACCTGTACGATGTAATATTTTTAAATAAAATTGTAAGTGTCTTTTATATATATATATATATATATATATATATATATATATATATATATATATATGTATATATATGTATATATATATATATGTATATATATATAGTTAAGTTCTACGTCATAATATCAAGCCTATTTATATTGTGCCAATAGTGATGATCAATTGTAAAAAAAAAAAAGATTTTGAAGAACTTTAATATGTAAAAATGAAAATAGCAACGGTGTATTTTTATTTGAACCTCTCTGTGATTTTTTTCGTCTACTATATTATTTATTTGGGATTTAGGAAAAAGGCATATTATTTAGCATACATTGATCTTATTTCGCGTAAATTTTGATTAGAAATTGCGTTTTTGCAATTTTGATTAGAAATTGCATTTTTGCAATTTTGATTAGAAATTGCATTTTTGCAATTTTTATTAGAAAATGCATTTTTGGAATTTGTATTAGAAATTGCATTTTTGCAATTTTTATTAGAAATTGCATTTTTGGAATTTTTATTAGAAATTACATTTTTTCAATTTTTATTATAAATTGCATTTTTGCATTGCAAAATTTCGTGTAAATTTTTATTAGAAATTGCAACTAGCCAATGCTAGTTGCAATGCCTCTTCAATACCTTACTGCCAATTTCCTTACTGCCAATTTCTCCCGCTAGAGGGGACATTGTATCATAACGTAAACAAAACATGACGTTTAGTGAGTTTCTCTTTGGTTTCGCCCGTGTTTCTACGACTACTGTTGACATTTATTTTAATAATCCGTTTGTCGTGAATAAATTGTGCAGAATTTGTGCAATTGAATGAAGACGCGAAGGCGTTCGTTTATTTCATAAAAACGAAAAACTTCGCAAGCAATGGGAACTTGCTATACGTCGCAAGCACTTTACAGCCACAAACCATTCAAGGCTACATTCTGATGATTTTAGATCTGCAGACTATAGAAATGAAGGATTTGTTACAGCTCAGTGTGTAAACACAATATTATTGACGCTATTTACTTCTAAAAGTATATTGTAAAGTAGTTAATCATCATAACCTAAAAAATTCTATTGGAAATATTTGCATTTTTTTAACCTTCTGGTATTATTTTATTACATAATACTTACCTAGCTCATTTTCATTCTTTACGAGGATGAAACCGAGCTGGAAAATATTGAAAAAGGGGTTATACCTTCCCTGTTTGTTTGGAGCAAAAAAGAAACTTTAAAGAATGAACGGAGAAGGAAAAGAGTAGAAGCCGATTTTTCAATTCTGGTATAGTCAAATATCCGTAATTATTGTCCGTTATGTCCATTAATATAATTTTAATACAGTACAGACATCGTGAAAATGTACCGCGCGCGTTGACTGCTTCTTTTGTTTACGTTATGTTTACGTGGCGCCATCTGCGCTGAGCTTTGCGTCAGTTCTCTATTATCAAAGAACTATATATATATATACTTATCCGATACGACTCGCGCGCCATCTGTTGTACGTTGATAGTACTATGTCATAAAGTTTCGCGCAAGTGACAACAACTGTACAAAGTTGCAACTCAATCGGATGAACGATAGGCGCAGGAAGACTAAAGGTAAGGAGTACGAACGCTGTGTCGTCGAAACGTCCGCAAAAGTGAGGACGAGAAGGGCGGCGCTGCTCTCCTACCGCACCGAAGTAAAGTCAGCAACAAACCAGTGCCGTACGATACGCTCCCACATATGGAGCGATAATTTGATCAAATGAATTGTAAAGGCAGTGCCGTACGATATGCAAAAAGCACCCTTTGCCACTTCATACGGAGCGATCATTTCATCAAATTAGTTGTACAACCAGTTGGTGAAGGCAATTTCTATATAGATAGACAGAATTCTTATATACAGATTGTTTTGGCGAATACCGAAATACAGAAATTAAGTCATTTTTTTTTGTAGCGGAAACAGTAACAAACAAGATTTATTTACAGACGCAAGGAAATTCACAAGAAATTTACATCCAAACAAAACATTAACAGATTATCACCATATTTACACATTGTGACACGCTGTACAGATAAAGAATAATAACGACAAACAGAAATAAAGTCAGTTTTTTTTCCTCGCGGAAACCGTAACAAGCAAAATTTATTCATAGACACAAGAAAATTCATAAGAAATTGTAATCCAGACAAAAGTTTTTCAAATTATCACATCTCATATTTACACACTATGATACGCTGTACAGATAAAGAATAATAACAAAATACAGATATTAAGTCAATGTTTTTTTTTTTCGTTCCGGAAGCAGTAAAAACATAGACACAAGAAAATTCATAAGAATTTTGAATTCAAACAAAAAATTTACAAATTATCACACATCATATTTGCACATTATAACACGCTGTACCGATAAATCGATCTTACAGTTTTAATTTTATCCTATTGTCTTTCGTTTTAATTTTCCTTTCGTGATTATTTTCGTTGACCGATCGCGCTAGAAAATGTCCTCTCATGACGGAGTTAATAGTTTTTCACTCTCTTCCTGAGCCCTTCGTTGTGTGCTTGGCATCCCACGTACTCTAAATTTTTCATGTCCGAAACTTTGTCAAGAACTTGATGGAGAGTGTTGATTTTAACGGCAGTTCGCGATCGATCGCTGCACTCCAAGTTTGTCTCGCGTTCGGGCACGGAAAGCAACAATTCAAACAATATTACAAGCTTTTATTAAATTTGCCTTTCTATGAAAATGGGAAATTGATATTTCACCCACTCACCCACTCACTTCCCATTTTCACGCCTCGAAAATAAACATTTTGTTCATATTCGAGACATGAGACAAAACGTGCAATATACGAAAAAAAACATATATTGCACGTTTTGTCTCATCGACGGAACACTTGCTCCATACTTCGCGTTTGTGATAATTTTTATTTCACTCGGTACGATAATGGTACGATAAAACGAAACCATTATTTTTATGAATGTAAGTACTATTTTTCTTACCTACGATTGATTGTTTTCGCCGCAGATCACTAAATATATTTTATCCCGAGACAATTATTTTTTTTTTTCATCTAACACAATTCGCAAAATTGGTTAGCCCGAACACGCTTTATGCCAACACGAACGACGAGCGGGAATTATGGATGACACACGACGTCGGTTGTGTTCCTGTCGCTTAGTTCACTTCGGTGCGGTCATGCACCAGCGACGCACGCCGTGAAAACATTAACTACTAAAATCCACAGTTTAACGGAGCTTTCCAGTGTGAAATTTTCAAAAAATCGATTTTTTTTTTGCTTTATCGAATAGTATACACTCTTCCCTTCGCTTCTTTGGCATCGCTGATTGACCGTAAGTAAACGATTTACCTAAAATTTCCTCACTTGAAACTTTGAACGCGTTTTTCTCGAAACAGCATTTTTCAAAACGGTGTCCAACTTGGAGGGCAGAGTTTTAAAGCTATCGAGTTGAATTTTTTACACAATATTCTTAACGTCATTGTTTATCGTGCTATGGAAGCTTTTTTTTTTGACATCTTCCTATTTTTTTGTAAAAAAAACTGCCAAAAAAAAATGCTAAAATCGATACTTTTTGTTCAAACCGGCGCCATTTTTGCAAAAAAAAAAAGCCTCCATAGCACGAAAGCCAATTATATACCGATCAATAATCTTTTTGTGTTTTTTGTTTCAGATCAAAATTGTGACCCCCAACGTGGACACCACATCCAAGTGCATTTTCTGCAACAATTGTTTCATCATTTTTATAGATATTAATTAATAAATAAATCGATCTTTAAAAAATTGTTTTGTATTCTTCAATACCCAATTAATATACAAAAAAACCAGACCGATTAGATTATTTTTTCTTTAAAAAAAAAATCGCGAAAAACAGCGATTTTTCGGGCTGTCACACTGGAAAGCTCCCTTAACGGACGCTTTTGGATCGGGCTCGCCACAGGCGTTCGTACTCCTTACCTCTAGTCTTCCTGGATAGGCGAACGCATAGAAGACGAACACACAAACATTACATTTATATATATGGTGGAATGGTGATGATCATTAAAAATTAATCACGATATTGAGGTATAATAGAGTCGCTGTCTAAAAAAATGTCGTCCAACGGCCGGATCGATAACTCGACAGTGAATGGTTTGAAAAAAAAATAAACAAATTTTATTATAAATGTAGTTCATGACGTACGTAGCCGGCTTTTCGCAGAAAAAAGATTCTCAGCATGGTGGGTGTTGAAAAAATGTAATTTTCGGCCAAGTTTTTACTCATAATTGGGGACTTGAAAAATGATAAATTAAAAGAAATGGCTACGTGCAACGATAGATATTGGAAATTTTGGTTTTTTTTTTTTTTTTTTTTTTTCAAATTAAACTCAGACAATTATGGCTAGAGCTATGATTTCAGTCAGGTCGAGAAAAGACGTTTCAAGAAAAACACGATTACAAGTTTTAGTATACGTAAATTGTTGCGCTAGCTGCTCTCACTAAATCGTCTGCAAGTTGGTCAATTTTTGAATATTTTAACTTGATCATTTCTTCACATTTTTAAATGGGTATACTTTGAGGAAATGCCAAAAAAAAGAATTTTTTTTTAGTGGTCTTCCACCTTAAGCCGTTTATTACAAGAGCTTATGGCTGAAACTCTACGAGGAAGCTGAGGGACACTATATGGTCCCGGAATCGCTGATCAGTCGGTAGGTGATTTGGTCACAACATTTTTGAGGCTTAAAAGTTCAAACGCGTTTCCTTGAAAACCCCTTTCGCGTGAACCTCGGGCAAGATCACTCAAACACTATCTGATCGATAATCTTAAAATTATGCACACTTTTCAATAACATACTTACCGTGTATGTGAACCTAAAGTTGCTTGAAAGGTATTTAAAAAAAAAACTACTCATTCAAGTCCAAATACTATAGTAAAAATTTCATGAAGAATAAATCATTTTTTACCACGTGTCATTTTTCGAATTTTTACCTTTTTATTTTATTTTTCGGGTCACTCAGAGCGTGTGCGTCTTAAAAATTTAAAACTAAGGTAGGTTGTACGCCGCGGAACAACTCAGGCAGCAACTGTCGTACAGTTTACATCATTTTTTTTTTTTTGAAAACAGATTTAATAATATGTACATAATTTTTTTATTACGTAGGATAAATAGTTTGAACAGGAAAAATATCGAAAATTCGCTTATTTTCGGCTGCCTAAAAGGATCTTCCCCCTTAAACGAAGGTTTAATTATGCTCCGTACGATTTTCGTAATTTTCTGCAATTATTTTCAATCGTAACACGCGTGGGGCGAATCTCTGCAGAGGATAGTATGGCTAGCGTTCACCAGCGAGTTTTCAACTTTGCGAGCGGGCGAGTGGAAAGAGCTCTTCGCTCTGCGGCTTCTGCACCGCGAATGAAGTGGCGGAGGAAGTGGAGAAGCGAGAGCCGAAGAGCGCTGGGTGCGCCACTGAACGGCGGAGGGCGCAACCTTTGGTACTCTTATCCGACTGCGTGTGAATTGTACTGGTGATTCCCTTTATATGAAAAATTGCCAAAAAATTACAAAAAATATAGAAAAATAGTGAAAATATTAATTAAAAAAAATGCAGAGTAATTTTTCAAACGCTGAAAAATCATAAAGAAGTGCAGAAAAATTGCATGTACAGGGTATCCTGTTATGAATGAATAATTGCAACTGTCCTGCAACTGTCGATAGATCATGTCCTACTATATGCTGGAATTTCAGTTAAGGGGTAAGGCCACTGTAACGGCCCAAAAAAAAAGGTTTTTTCACTAATTTTTTGCTCCCGAAATTGAAGGTATTTGAAAAAAAACTTTTAATGGTGTTATCGGGCATACATTAAACTTTATTATAAAATTTTTTTACAGTAAAAAAAAAACAAAATGGCGGTTCCACAGCTATCTTCCCGGGACATGTTTTGCTTCCAGGGCTCCGCGGCACGCAGCACCACTGGTGCACTTTTGAATCTAGAACAAAAAAAACCATTACTCTAGAGGGCTATAGCTAGAGAATGTCGATCGGATTTTAAAAAGTATGAATTTTTGTGGATTTGGCGTGCGTTTGAAAAAAAAAATTGATTTTTGACGAAAAAAACGGCAAGTTTTTTGTTCATAAAAAATCAATAAATAAAGTTCTTGAAAATTCCGATCGACATTCTCAAGATAATGTAAATGTTCACATCTGGTTAAAATTTCAAGTAAAAAAAATGAAAATTGTTCGAGTTATGCTGCGTGCCATTTTGAAAAACCATGTTTCGAGAAAAACGCGTTTAAAGTTTTGCGAATAGTTTTTTATTGGAAAAAATTTAAAAAAGAAGTTAAAAGGATTTAAACTATTTTTAAACTAGAGGGTTTAAAGTATTTTTTAAGCCAATAAAAAAAAATCGATTTTTCAAAAAATTTACAGTGGCCTTACTCCTTAAGCCCAGTATCTCGAAAACCGTGGGACTTTTACTAAACTGAAATTCCAGCATATAGTTTAGTCGTTGTTTAGTTTAGTTTAGTTTAGTTTAGTTTAGTCATCTAACATGATCTGACCTAACGAAAGTTGCAGGATTATCGATTCATAACAGGACACCCTGTATAATGAAAAAAAAATAGAAAAAAATGCAAAAACATACGGAAAAATCGCAAAAAAAATCGACACAAGCAAAATCTTATGTATAAAAACAAAAATTAATTAAAAAATTATAATAAAAATAATAAATTAAAAAATACACAAATAAATAAATATATGTATATATAAAAGTATACGAATGAAACGAGAAATAGAGATAGGAGAGAAAGAGAGCGAGGGTGGGACAAAGGCCGTCCAAAGAGAATTTAAACGTGACGAGCGGCAAAAGCGCCCAGTATATACGTACACCTGTTCGTGTCGTTCCCGCATTGACGATACCAAACTCGAGTCTCTTTTCCACACGAGGTTTTTGCCGGACTTCGATATCGTTGACAGACGTGTCCGGCTAGTAAACACATCCACGCGCGCTCGACGAACAATTTTTTTTGTTTTCTTCCCTCTCCATCTCGCTCCCCCGCGGTCCTTTCGTTCTAACCCCTCACGCCACGAAAATTGTCCCAGCAATGAAGCATTATTTTATGACACGACGGAGGCTCGCACGCTGCCTCCGATGGCATTTTGCGATTCGCATGGACTCGCGCCACAAAAACATGCGGATTCTCTGGAATAAGACGGAAAAATAAATTGCTCCTCGCCTGACGTACCTGTGGATTTTTTTATTGTTTAACATTTTTTTAAAATAGTTCTCCAATGGAGATTTGGGCGAAAAAAAGGCCGGTCGCGCAGGTGAGAATTTTGTTTGGGTTCGTTCGGCTGCGTGTG